>CM052798.1:5100916-5275494 GCA_028533885.1 Nasua narica
AAAGGTCAACGTTCAGACTGAGCCATGGTTTAGTGCTTTCAAACACAGAGCTCAGCACATAAATATTTATCACAGGAAGACAGGAACTCATTGTACGCGGTGTGTTTACCTTATCAGGCAGTTACCTGGGGCAAAGAGTCCACTGTCTGCTTCCTGTCCCAATTTCTCTTGCCCAAGACCTTGGGCAATTGTTTATTTGACAGAGTGTTCTGTCCCATTCCCTTTCTTCTGGGAATAAAGGCACGGCATGCTCATCAAGTACATCACCTAGTCTACAAATACCTGGTGTCCGGCGAGGAGAGAGTTCTAGGTGTTTGCTTGAAAGATCCAACAGCAGTTATGAAAGAGAAAACTTCTGCGACACCCACACAGTGCCCGCCCCTCCAACATGCCTTTCTCCATCCACACTTTTGTTTTGTTTTGGTTAGTGTTTCGAAAGCTCTCAATGGACTCTGTGGAATGCTGGAGCTTTTGATAGTGGAGACAATGTAACAGGCATGGGCAAAGAGCGATCACAAACCTGATTTGTGGCAAAAACAGAAACAAAAACACAGCCTTCTATTTTATTACTGTTTTCTGTGTTTTAAAGCAGGAATGTTAGAGAAACGTTGGCCAAGTTGGTTTTAATCTGACCACATATTTGTTTTGGCCACTCTTAGCTTTTATTTCAAAAGTTCTCATACTAACCAGCTCGGGATTGTTACATAAGAAAGCCTGGCTGGGCGGTGCGCCAAAAATTCAGCTCAGCATTTTTCCGCCTCCCCATGGTGGTCCGGAGTAATGGGTTTCTGAACCCATGGAACAGAAATCTCAGGGTAAGCGAAATGAGCTGATAAGCAAGGAGCCTCTCACAACACACTACTTTTCAGGTGTATCCCTCCAATGTCCGGTTCTCACTCATCCACCATTACATTCCTTGTACGGATTTATTAGAATCTCTTTGCCTTTTCTTCCTGAGTAGCTACTAACTCTTAAAGTTTACTAGCAACTCTGCACTGCTTGGTTTTAATTTGCATTTAATTTTGCATATATTCTAAGTTGCATTTAATTCGATTGGTCATTTTTTTTTTAAGATTTATTTATTTATTTATTTATTAGGAAAGAGAGAGAGTGAGAGAGAGCAGATCAGAGTGAGAAGCGGACTCCCCATGGAGCTGGGAGCCCGATGTGGGACTCGATCCCGGGACTCCGGGACCATGAACCGAGCTGAAGGCAGTCGCCCAACCAACTGCGCCACCCAGGGGCCCTCGATTGGTCATTTCTATCCCTTCTTTCTGAATTGCCTGCTGTCCTTTGCCTACTTTTTCTGGAGTTTTCTTGGAGTTTTAATGTCACATAGAATAAGGATGTGAAGAATATCAGCACTTCCTTTGTTAGATAAAATCACCAATTATCCATCAGGCACAGCTCGAGTCCTGGTCATTGTGCATGAGTTCTTCTGTTTGTTCATAAGATCGTCTTTTAACCTAATTTTCCAAAATTTGGAAAAAACAAATTTATATTAATATCCAGTGATCCCACAAGGACAGGGCTTAGTCTGTCTTGCGTATTGGTAAATACCTAGACATGCCTGGACCAAGTAGGCATTTGATACATTTGTCTAATGAACAGAAAATCCATCAAGAAATTATTCTCTATTTTCCCCTGCAGCTGTCCTCATTCTAGGCAAAAAAGATCCCAACCTTCTTATTCTAACCCTGATACCAACTTCTTGTTATCCAGATTATTTTAATGGTTCTTCTTTGAGATATTTTCTTGACATACAATAATTAAAAATGCCTATGGTATCCTAGGTTGTAGACAAAAGTGGGGATATATTTTCAGCTTTGCTGAAATCCTTCACGGGTTTTATGGGCTTTTGGTCACAGCAACCCATTGGCCAGTGCCTTCATTGGAACGATCCACTCTAACTCCCTTAAAACTGATGTAATGGAGCTTATTACCCTATTATTATAATTTTGCCAGATTTCCCCAAAACAAGTCTTCGGGGCTACGAAAATGTCATGTGTGTGGGGAATAGGTTAGGCATCACATCTGTAGAATGAACTGAGGAATTTTGGGATGGTCCCTCTCACTCCAGAACCTACTCCACATTCAAGGTCAACTATGTCAGAGGTCCATTATTTATTGAGTGCTGACTTTGTGTCAGATATTGTATGAGGTACCAGCACCAGAGGTTTTGTGCCTGGGGACTGAAGTTTTCCAGACATTCTCTTTTAAAAAGTAGGTTCAACCCGGGTAGACATCTCATTAATCATGGATGCCTTAATCAATTTATGAGGTCCCTCAAGTTTACCAAACCCCGAAGGAGTGGGGTCTGGATTCCTACTCAGGCCGTCTGGCTCATGGATTCCCAGTGAGTCTCATCCGACTGCATTGACCCGGGGAGGTCTCACATTAATTTACTGGGGCGATCCTATCATTCTCCAACACGTTTGGAAATTCTCTTGGAATTTGATTAGAAACTGAAGCACTCAAAATCTAATTTTGGCTCTCCTAGAAAACAGCTAAGATCTGTAAGGGAATCACGTCGCTTCTCCA
Source organism: Nasua narica (assembly GCA_028533885.1). NCBI lineage: Eukaryota > Metazoa > Chordata > Mammalia > Carnivora > Procyonidae > Nasua > Nasua narica. The sequence continues at coordinate 5,103,458 of CM052798.1, forward strand.
ACCTGTTTTCTCCCGCGTAAAATGAGATCATGCCTGATGTCTGATGAGATTCCCTCCGGCTCTAATGATCCGTGGTCCTGTCTTAGCTGTGGCCTTTCCATTCAGTATAAGCTTGGTGTGGGGGCTCTTTTCTGTAAAATAGGGATAGTTAGACTCGCCTGGCCTCTCTTGCTGCGTTGTTGGATGCGAATTACATGAAGTAAGAGCTTGGAAATCACTGAAGAGGACGGGAGATGGATGTCGGTCACAGTCTTGGGACTTTACGTCGTCCAATTTCAGGCCGCTGTTACTTCCTCCAGCCTGTGACTCAGTTTGAAGTTCAATTAATAGAAGTTTCTGGAACATCTACTCTGGGTCTGTACTTCCCCAGGCCCTGGAGGAACATGGGCACTCGAGTGAGAGACAGACGCCAAGACAAGTCAATAGAATGTACAAGTTCATCTAAGATGAGGGAAGCTCGGCCAAGCACACCAGCCGAGGGCTGAGCTAAAGATGGACGGCTCACCCTGGTTGGCTCAATCATCTTGGGGGTGGGGGTGGTCTACCTGAGACCTAAAGGCTGCTGTTAGGGGTTGAAATATGTCCCTGCCCCCCTCCAAAGATTTGTCAAAGTCCTAACCCCCAGTACCTGTGTGTGTGTGACCTTATTTGGATATGGGGTCATTGCAGATGGAGTCGGTTAAGACTAGGGCGGGCCCTTCATCCGACATGACTGGTGTCCTTCGAAGAAGAGAAACAGATGTAGAGGAAAACACCTCCAATGACAGAGGCAGGGGCCGGAGCGATGTGTCTGCCGGCCGAGGAATACCAAGCATTGCTGGCAACACCAAAAAGCAGAAGAAGAGAACGAGGTTCCACCCCTACAGGGTTCGAAGGGAACACAGCCCGGCCAGCACCTTGGTTTTGGACATCTGGTCGCCCAGAATGTGAGACACTTCTGTTGTTCTGAGTCACCCGGTTTGTGGTCCTTGGTGATGACAGCCCCAGGAAACGAACATGGATGTGTGGGAGCCAGGCACATGGAGAATGGGAGAAGAGGGTCCCGGGGCTGACAGAACAGCACTGGTAGTGGCCAGGGAACATGTCTCGTTGTTAATGATGGCAGGGGGAGCTGGGAGAGGGTGCCAACCAGGGGCCGGCAGGACGCACCTTGTAAGAAGGCGGCTGTGTGCAGGATGTGGATGAGTTGGAGGGACTGGAGCCCAGAACCTTACTGGAAGGTGGTGGCCCCTGCTCTAGGATGATGCAATGAGAGGGAGGCGATGGAAAGTTCTAGAAAATATGTTAGAGAAAAAAAACCTGACTGGACAGGGGCGGGGGGGTAGGGTGGTGAATTGGGGGCAAATAGGTTTAAAGTGAAAATAAATGCTTTAAAGAAATTCGTTTTCAGGCTGGTGGAGGGTGTTGCTTTTCACGAGTGGGCGAGAATTGGGCAGGAGCAGGTTCGAGTGGGGGGCGTACCGCAAGTTTGCTGATCTGATATTACCTGGCTCGGTCTTTCCTCTTATTCATCAAACTTGGCTCCAAAAGACGCCTGGGCTGATTCTAAAATTCAAGCCCCCTCATCCTCCTCCAAAGAGATGCGTGAGCCCCTGAGGCAAGCTATTAAGGAGAGAGTCTTGCCCCCAAAAGGAATTTCAATCTTGTCCGTTCAAAGGGTGTAATCATTTGACTAAATCTCCTGCTTCGAGGAAGAAAACACCTTTTGAATATGTAAGTTCTGGTGTGTTTGTAAAAATACTCGATCCCATCCTGCTTCTTTGTAGCCATTCCTAGTGAGCCGAGATTTGAAAATATCATGTTGGTGCATGTCATCAAGACGCCTTCATTATCAAAGGCTGTTTGCCTATAAATAAATATTAAATGTATTTTCCCATTCCCATTTAATTAGGAACTTTATAAGCTACCCATGAGCTAAGAAGAGTCTCACGATTTAAACAACAGGTAGCTGGGAATTCATAATAGCCGCGCCTGTGGCCATTGGAGCTTAGGGCTGTGCATTTCTAAGACTTGTAACAATGTTCATGAAAACAGAAAGAGGTACTAGCAGCTGGAGTAGCCATTTCTATATGAAATGCTCTGTAGGATAAGGCTAGGGGAAAGGACTATCCATACAGTGTTGGGGATGGCGATAAGAAGGTAGAGGCAGCCCATGCAAAATGGAACTTGATTAGACTTAACGCTATGGGACCAGCCATGCCTGTCCCAGACCCCCCTTTCCTTCTCACTCTCCCTGGGTGACATCATCACCCCCAAAGATTTACTTATTATCACACAGCTGGGTGAGGCTTAAACTAAACTATCGGCGCCCGGTCCTACTCATGAGCTTCAGACCGGGTCCCCTCACGTGCCGGGAGGTCCGTGCAGTCCAAGGCTCCCAAATGAAACGTGTCCCAGTGGAACTCTCGTCTCCCGCCACCCCCCCCCCCCACGTGCACCTGCCCTTCCCCGGGCTCCTCTTCCCAGAACCTGTGGCCTGACTTCCCAACCCCGCCCCCCGGGACAACATCAGGCCTCCAGGTTCTGTTCCTGGTCCCATTGTCCAGGCCACCATGTTTTGTCACATACATCATTGCCAAGTCTCCCTGGCTCAGTCCGTCCCCTGCCTTCTCACCCATTGTCTGCACTGCAGGCGGGATAATCTTTCATGAAGGCAAATTTGCTCATGTCACATTCCTTAAGAGAGAGAAAACAACTCTTTGATATCCCTTCATTTATTACTCCAAAGAGCAGCCGAATTTCCTTAACATGACCCTCTGGTCCAATTCCTCCTCCCCCTTCAGGGACACGCCCCCCTCCATTCTCCCCTGACCTTGGGACTGAGTCAAATGCCCACGGGGTGCCCGTGGACTCCGTTCTCCTGTAGAGGCAAACATTTACAACGCACAGAGACTGCTGGTTTACCACGTGACTTACCTACACACGCAGATGCACGGAAACCTCCATCTCCCTCTTCCTTCTCAATCAAACTTGACTCCAAGCCTCCATCCTGTCAGGGAAGCCTGAAAGTTAGTGTCATTCATTCTTGGGGCTCCTGCTGCTCCCCCATCCTGGCCCCGCGCTCCAGGCAGAGTCATCTAAGGGCACCGTAACTCCAGTCCCTCCGCACGCCCCCCCCCCCCACTCTGCTCCTGGCCATTCCTGGACACTGGCACCTTGCCCCAGATGGGAGCGCCAGTGCCTGGACTGCCTCCAGGAGGAATGGACTTGCTCTTCGTCCTCTGACCAGTCTCGGGAACTCTTCCCAACCAGGACAGCCAGCTCTAACTCCCCAGTGAGTTCAGGTTTTTCCAGAACACAAGGAGGGTGGTTTCCAGGTCATTTGTGCCACACACACCTCCTCTGGGGAAGACTCTTGGTACTGGGGCCGAGAAAGTACCCTGAGCCCAACACAAGTTAGTGTCCACAGAAGTTATCCTGGACTTGCCCCCCTGTACGCAGCAGTGACCTCTAAGAAGGGGCCAGGTGCCTTTCTCGCTGCCTGGTAATCAGAGGAAGAGCAGCGAGGCAGCATCACTCCAGACCTACCAGATGTGCAAAGATCAAGACGCCTGATGGGGCCGAGCGTCTCTGAGGATGTGGAGAATCAGGAGTGCTGAGACACTGGGGAGGAATTGCAAATCCCCTTCGGGAGCAGAAGAAAATACCACGTGAAGTTAAGAATGCCCGTTTCTTTTGTCCTGAAACCCCACTTACGGGGTAAGCCTGGAGGAACGTGGGCCCAGGGGCACGTGAACACACAGTTGTTTGTTGCAGCATTGTTGAAGACGGTGAAGAACCTCCAAGAACCTGGACATCCTTCAATAGGTCAGAGAAATCATAAAATAGCCTTACACGGAATGGTTTACCGGTGTGCTTCCACACGTTTATTTGTACCCTCCTTGACGAGATTTGGGGTTTTTAAAAATTTTTTAGCGATTTTATTTATTTATTTATTTATTTATTTATTTATTTATTTGAGAGAGAGTGGACACAAGCAAAGGGGAGGGGTAGAGGGAGAAGCAGACTCTCTGCCGAGCAGGAAGCCCAATATGGGGCTCGATCCCAGGACCCTGGGATCATGACCTGAGCTGAAGGCAGAAGCTTCACCGACTGAGCCTCCCAGGAGCCCTTTAATGGGATTTTGCAAAACTGTGTCCCCCTCCGATGTTTTTAATTTGACATCTGAAATAGCTCATGTGAAGTTTAATAAGCTGAAGAGGTCATTTCTAAGGCACTATAAATATAGACATTGAAAAACACATCTCTTGCATTACTCTCTCGACGATCTATCCAGTGGCGTCAGAATGGGTTGATTGGATGTATTTTACAATCCATCTTTAAAAACACATGAAGAAACTCTCATTTAATAGGATTTTTTAAATTATTTGGGGTCATATTGTAATGAAAGATTCACAGCAAGTACATCACTTTAAGTATTTTCTGCCACGTATTGAGTGACTATCAAAAAAAATCAAATAATGTGTCTGAAAAGGGATGACTAGAATGCACGAAAGCTGGAGGAATATTTGGGTCTCCTGGAGCTGCAGGAACCAGCTGGAGGTCCTAGCAAGCCTGGAATCTTAATAAATTGCAAAATGGAAGTAAACAATCTAGAAAACAAAAAGATCATTTAGATATGTGACTTTAATAAATGATGTAGTAAAAAGAACTCAATGTTTTTCTTAGCTTAATAAGAAAGACATGTGGGCGCCTGGGTGGCTCAGTTGGTTGAGCACCTGCCTTCGGCTCAGGTCATGATCCTTGAGTTCCAGGATCGAGTCCCACATCGGGCTCCCAGCTCCACGGGGAGTCTGCTTCTTCCTCTAACCTTCTCTCCTCTCATGCTCTCTCTCACTTTCTCTGTCTCTCAAATAATTAAATAAAATCTTTAAAAAAAAAAATAAGAAAGAAATTTTTCAGCTCTTTAAGCCAACATGATTGCAGTGAATGTTAAAGGTCTTGAACTTACCTGGAGATGAATCTACAAAAAGGAAGAAAAAGACATGATAGGAGCAAGAAAATAATGTATAACAATTTGAGAAAACGTTATCAATTTCAAAATTAGAACTATTAGCCTGTTTATGAAACTGTATGTATTAGCCTGTTTAAGAACCAAGTATGAAGAAGCTTGAAAGCTTTTGAGTTATAATAATATAATAATAACATATAATAATGTAATAACTCAAAAGGTATTCCAGCTTACCAAATCCCAAAACTTGGCCTGTGAACTTTCCAGAGTTTGTGGATTGAGGATCAAGAAAAAATTAATAAATTAAGCCAGTTAATTAAAATCACATTTCAAGAAAATGTTTACATCTGTTGAAGGGCATCTTGGCTTTTTCCACAGTTTGGCAGTCATGGCCATTGCTGCTATGAACATTGGGGTACATGTGGCCCTTCTTTTCACTACATCTGTATCTTTGGGGTAAATACCCAGTAGTGCAATTAAGTCAAGCAGAGAGAGTCAATTATCATATGGTTTCACTTATGTGTGGAGCATAAGGAAAAATATGGAGGACATTAGGAGAAGGAAAAGAAGCGTAAGTTGGGAGAAATTGGAGGGGGAGACAAAACATGAGAGACTGTGGACTCTGAGAAACAAACTGAGGGTTTGGGAGGGGAAGGGGGTGGGGGCTTGGGTGAGCCCGGTGGGAGGTACTGAGATGGGCACATATTGCATGGAGCACTGGGTGTGGTACATGAACAATGAATCTTGTAACACTGAAAAAACAAAATTAAATTTAAAAAAAATTTTAAAAAAGACAACGTTTAAGACTTATTTGGTAATAAGATGTTGATTTTTTTTTTTTTTAATCTCAGGCAGTATAAAAGAAACTAGAAATCATTGTAATGTAATTGCTATTAGTTCCATAGAAGTTGAAAAAGGATTCAGCATCAATATATTGATGTTGGGGCACCTGGGTGGCTCAGAGGGTAAAAGCCTCTCTGCCTACGGCTCAGGTCATGATCTCAGGGTCCTGGGATCAAGCCCCACATCAGGCTCTCTGCCCAGCAGGGAGCCTGCCTCCCCCTCTCTTCTGCCTGCCTCTCTGCCTACCTGTGATCTCTCTCTCTGTCAAATAAATAAATAAAATCCTAAAATATATATATATATATGTGTGTGTGTGTGTGTGTGTGTGTGTATAGATAGATAGAAAGATAGATAGATATGTTAAGAGAAAATCTCTGGAAATATCTGATGCTGTTAACCATATTTTTTTAAGTGGTAAATCAGCTTAACTCATACAAATAATAGATGAATGCATGTCAAAGATTTTATTTAATTGATTAACTTACAAAGAAACCAGTAAGATGTTAAAATCCACTCAAAGGAGAATTCAGAGAACACACTATGTAGAAAATAAAAAATGCTGAAATAAACATGCAAATTGATGCAAAACAGGTCAATATCCCCAAGGCAATAGTCTATCTTATCTCCATAGGACAACATTCATTTGCATTTCTGTGCACAAAGATCAATTACATTACCATCAGTTTCTACAACATACAGAGCTGCAAACTAGCTCAAAAACAAAGGTGCATATAAGCAGGACTGGAGACACCAGTATGCTCTTCTGCCCATTCCCAGTTCCTCACAATTTTTCCCGACAATATCATTCCTGATGTCCAGGGACATCTCAGACCTTAGATCTATTGGCGGTGTCGTGCCTAGTGATAGCCTAACAAACAAACAAGTATTACACCTGCAATTTCCAGACATCAACAAATGATTTTGATATTCCCAGACCGATTTGATGAATGATCTGTGTTACAATTTATTACTTTGTAACCATTTTATAAAAATATATATATGTTTGTGATTTCAAAGCATATTTAAAATTTTTATATATTTCGTAAAATGTTATATATAATATGTACTATAATATATAAGTTTTATACTGTGATTTACATATTTCTATTATTTGTATATTTATTATTATGTATTTCTATTACTGTGACATTATCAACATTTTTGGATCTGCCTCCTGTATCTACACACATTCGTGTGTGTAAGAACTGGATACCATGCAGGGAAATGCCAGGGAGAAGGAAGGCTTCCACATCCTGGAAGATTATAATGAAATATGGCTCTCACTTAGAAGTAGAGAAGCATTCATTTATATGAAATTTACAAATCACAGACAACATGGTCAGTCCCGAGGTAGACTTGGTCCCCTTTAGTCCATGGTATTACCATTTACCCACCATTTACCCAGTAGTTCACGTCCAAAATCCAGGCGTCATCTTGGATTCTTCTCTCTCACACTCCACAACCAATCCATCCCAAACCCCTGGCAGTTCTTCCAAAATATACTCATCTCCTTTCCCTTTTTCAGAATAAGGTGCTTGTCTTCATCTCCATCTCCATCTGGCCTCTCTCCTGGGCAGGTACAACATCTCCTGACAGCCTCTGCTTCCTTGCTTTCCCCACTACGATCCATTCCCTGCTCTTCAGCCCAGGCGGTCTTTAAAACAGCAACTGAGATGTCATCGTTCCCCAGCTTATATCCGTCAGTGGCTCCCCTTAGTCCTAAAATAGTCTAAACTCCCTCCCTTAGCCAATCAAACTAAAAAATCTGGACCAGGGGCGCCTGGGTGGCTCAGTGGGTTAAAGCCTCTGCCTTCGGCTCAGGTCATGATCTCAGGGTCCTGGGATCAAGCCCCGCATCAGGCTCTCTGCTCGGTGGGGAGCCTGCTTTCCCCCCTCTCTCTGCCTGCCTCTCTGCCTACTTGTGATCTCTCTCTCTCTCTGTCAAATAAATAAATAAAATCTTAAAAAAATTTTTTTAAAATCTGGACCAGATATGTTTCATAGCCATTTCAAATGATAAACCTCCTCTCCTATCCCAACATCACCCAGCTCCTCCCTGATCTGTCTTTCTATGGAACTTATCACACCATATATTATATTGTGCTGTATAATAGACTTGGTACCTCTCTCTATATAATACTCTTTAGGTAGTTAGTTTATTATTTGTCTTCCTTTGCAACAAAGTATAAGCATGAGATCAGGGATAGCTGAGTATTTTATTCTTTTTTTAAAAAGATTTTATTTATTCATTTGACAGAAAGAGAGAGAGCACACACTAGCAGGGGGATCAGCAGAGGGAGAGGGAGAAGCAGGCTCCCCGCTGAGCAGGGAGCCCGATGCAACATGGGATTTGATTCCAGGACCCTGAGATCATGACCTGAGCCAAAGGCAGACTTCACCGACTGAGCCAGTTGGGTGCCCCTTGAGCATTTCATTCTGTGCAGGCACTTATAATCGTGCCAGGAATGTGGCAGGAGCACAATAAATACACTGAATGAATGGATGGGTCCCCCCACTTACCAGACCTGCGTGGAGTCTGGGATCTTTCCCCAACTTGCTGGCCTGCCCCATCTCATGGATGTCGGCCGAAGACGTGGGCCCTCTGGATCAGACATAGGACATTCGTGCTCACAGCACAGTGGGCAGCCCGGGCTTCACAATTCCCAGGGTGGGGAACAAACCAGACAAGATATTTTCAGATCAGGAAGGTGAGAGCAGTGACTGGTCTGATGGCGCCAGGGCACTGATGGAGAGAATGGCCCCAGAAGAGGAGAGACAGCATGGGGAAGGCACCCGCTGAGGGCAAGACTGGAGGCAGGGACGTGGCTGGGAGGCCACTGTTATGGACAAAGTCAAGAGAAGGAAAAGGAGAATGGAAGGTAAGTGAGATTTTGGAGTGTTGGCACTGGGAACAGCCAGAGGCTGAGATGGACACAAGGGAAGACGATCAAGTTTCAAGGTAAGGCAGGAGCTCGGTGAGTTTCCAGAAAGTAAGCAGGTGCACTTCCGGCAGCATGGGAGGGGTAGGAGGCCAGGCCACACCTGGGCAGGTGGCGAGCCCATCGCGGCACCTAATGCTTCTCTGTCTCATAGTATAAGACACTGCACGTGTGCAGTCCTCCCCAGATCCCTTGCAGGATGAGAAGACTGAGCCCCAGGAGGTTACGTGACTTTTCCAGGGTCACATAGGGCGGTAATCCGGGGAGTTTCCCTCTGGCCTGGGGCCTCCCCTCCTCACCCGCACACAGTCCCACAAGCTTCAGCCAAGTACTCTGGACTTGGAATTACGAGTCCAAACCATCATCCTATAGAACTTTTTAAAAATGTATTCAAGGGCTCCTGGGTGTCTCAGTCAGTTAAGCATCCAGCTCTTGGTTTTGGCTCGGGTCCTGGGATCGAGCCCCACGTCGGGCTCCACGCTTAGCATGGAGTCTGCTTGTCCATCTCCCTCCCACTCTGCATCCCCCCCCCCAAATAAAAAAATAAAATCTTTATTTAGCCACCTTCCCTGAGCCTCGGAGCCCAAGAGCCATGTCACCTCCAACCCATTCACCAAAGAATCTAGGCAGAGAACCAAGCTCAGGCAATAGGGCACGATGATGCCCACACACTGGGTTTTATACAAGCCACCCCAACCCACTCCCCAAAAAGTGTGCTCATTTTTAAGAGACCAATGATCATGTGTGGATCTTATGTGAAAATCCTACTTCAAATGAACCAATGCTAAGATCTGAGCACTGATAATATACGGATTCTGGTTAATTATTTGGGGTGATAATGCAATTATTTTTTAAAAGGTCCTTGTCCTTCAGAGATACACACTGAAAAATTTACTGATGTCATAAAACCTGGGAGGCTCATCACATGATGGCCGGGAATGGGGTTGAGGATTGTTAAAGCCGCACAATGGGCACCTGGGGGTCGACACACTCTTCTCTCATTTTTACATGCGTTTGAGATTTTTCATAATAAGACATTTTCCGACTGTTTCAACAGATTTTAAGACAAATGGACACGGTGCTTTCCCTACGTCCACGCTTAATTTCTGTCCGTTGAGCTCACAGAGTCTTGGCCCGAGCGTTTCCATTCTGTGCCCTCCTCCGAGGGTGCTTTTTCTGGGGGTCCCGTTGCTACGAGCTGCCTTCGCCCATTTCTTCAATCTGCCGGTAACTTTTCTTCTGTAGTGAGAATATTCTTCTCAAATTGCCCCCAACTAATCAGAGAAAAGGCATCAATTTTCCTTTCTACCCTTTCTGGCTTTCCTTGACTCCTTTTTCCACATGAGAAAGAAGACAAAAATGGGAAGAATTATAGTCGCCACACAAAATGGGGCAGGTCTATGTGCTTCTGGCTTTTCTAGTCAGAATGGAAGGGTTTTCCATTTTATTCTTTTAAAAAAAGGCCGCCTGTCTCCCTTCTAACAAATGTTATCCACCACTAGGTACTGCTCAAGATTTATCCGTTGGGTACTCCGATGTGTCCCCCCAGAAACTTCATTGTCTCAGATGTAAACTATTTTGGAAACCAGAGCCCTTCAGACTTCCAAAGGAGCTTGGATCCTTCTGGCATATCCCTCTTTAAAAAGATGTGAGCAGAAAATCTAACAGATTTTGTTTTGTTTTTATCACAATCTCTAAAAATACACTCGTCACAAAAATTTTCATTTTAAAACTCTTCCCAGGAACCGAACAAGACGGTTGCTACTCATCCTGGGCATTAAAGGTCCCCGTCATGATCTCCGTGTTTCTCTGGGGATGGAGGGAGACAGAGACGGACAGTCGTGTGATGTTAGTACAATGATATCCACACACAGCCTGTATTTGAAATTTTGTTTCCCATACTCCCTTGAGAACTTTTTTTTTTTTTTTTGCTTTTTTCACAGATCTGAATAGTGGAGATCGGAAAAGGTTAACACATGATCGTTCATAACAACTTGGCTTATTTTAAGAAGGGGGAAATATTTATAGGTGAAACATTAGAGGTGTTAAAAAAAATGCAGGCACACTGACTGCCTGAATCATTATCACAGGAGCTCGTGTTCCCAAACTCCTAACCTCAAAACCCAGACAAAATATTCAGGGCACTAGAAACTTCTCTCCCGGGACTATTATTGCCCTTTGCATTCTGGAGGACAAGTGGGACGGGAATAAATCTGTCCCTTTCCCCTTTCAACGACTGAATGCTGCTTCTGTTGGCGTTTGCTGCTTTCACCGGGTTCCCGGGCTCCTCGCAGAGACGGGATGCGGGATGCGCGAAGCTTCGTGAGCGAGTATCCCGGCACCATGGAGATACCGGCCATAAAAGTGTCTTCTCTCATTTTCAAGGTAAACAAATGTTATTGCCACCAGGAAATAGACCACATGAAAAGAAACGTCGGGAACCTGGAAGAGCTGCCCAGGCAGTAATTCTTTTCAGTTTCCAAGTTCATTACCCTCATTAACTCAAGTCAATGGGACAGAACAAAAGGCTTCTCAAAAGCCCCATAAACATGGGGCATGCATATTTTAAATCTCCAGCGAGAAAATAACGAAGCCGATTTTTCTTCTTGCTCAGAGTGCCCTTCCAGTGTTTCTTTTATGATAAGTGTGCCTTGTCATATGGTCCTTGCATCCTGTGTCACAAAGTACTATTTAGGGGCGCCTGGGTGGCTCAGTGGGTTAAAGTCTCTGCCTTCGGCTCAGGTCATGATCTCAGGGTCCTGGAATTGAGCCCCGCAGCAGGCTCTCTGCTCAGTGGGGAGCCTGCTTCCCCCCTCTCTCTGCCTGCCTCCTTGCCTGCTTGTGATCTCTCTGTCTGAGAGATAAATAAAGAAAATCCTTTTTTTAAAAAAAGTGCTATTTATCTTGAACTCACAGATGGCTGGAGGGTGGGGGGGTAGGAGGCAAACAGCTATGACCCTGACTTTCCCCGTTTAGACTGTAGGAGTTAGCAGGTGTCTCAGGGAACTTGTTGAGAAACAGGCATGTCTGCAGGTGGAAGGTTAAGCCCTGTGAAGGTGCAAGGGTCCCCACTCTGTGAAATTTCTAGGGTCTGGTGGTCTGGAGCATGCTGGGATTTCCTTCCAACGTGAAGGGACAGCTGCTGCACTTTGGATCCCTGCCATCAGATATGGAAGAAGCACATGCTTGGGTTCTGGAAACCACCTACACCATATTTGGATGACCTGCTCTTGCCGACTTACCAGGGGGCTCAAAAAGCCACCAGCTTGGAGAGGGAGAGAAGGCCCTTCAGCAAGGCCGGGCTACAGTTCAGTGACTCTGACCTTCAGAGTTCATGGCCCACCCTCTTACCGTCAGGAGTGGCTGGTGGCTCTCTAGGACGCCGTGATGGTTTATTTCATGTGTCAACATGGATGGGCCATGGTGTGCGCAGATACCTGGTCAGATGTTATTCTGAGTATGTCTGCGGGAGCTATTTCTGGATGAGATGAACACGGGAATCTGTAGACTGAGTAAAGAAGAAGGCCCTCCCCAATGTGGATGGGCCCTATCCAATCAGTTGAGGGCCTTAAAAGAACAGAAAGGCTGACACTCATGAGTAAGGGGGAACCTGCTTGTGCTCTCTCTCTCTCTCTCTGTCAAATAAATAAATAAAATCTCTGGAAGGAAGGAAGGAGAAAGAAAGAAAGAAAGAAAGAAAGAAAGAAAGAAAGAAAGAAAGAAAAAAAGAAAGAAAGAAAGAAATGTTCATAGGCTCAAGGCATTGTGTGCCTGGAGGGTGTAATGGAAAAAAATGACTTGGTCCATCTAGAAGGACGACATGACCACAGGATCAGATCTGCTACAGTGAAGGTCTGAGTTACCCCGACCAGCCTGGGATGGTGAACCGGCGGAAGGGGCCGGTGGAAGGCAGAACAGGAGTGTCTGTGTGCCGTACGCGTGTGTGCTGGTTAATCGACCTTTTTCTCTCTGCCTCGCGGTTCCATGCGGTACAGGTTCGAGGGGCTAAATCCAGCCTTTCATCCATAGTTTGCATTATGTCCACGTGAGATTGTGATGCAACCAGGGGAAGAGCAGGTTTTCCTCCAGATCCTGAGCTTGAAGCTGGATGCGTGTGTGTGTGTGTGTGTGTGTGTGTGTGTGTGTGTGTGTGTGTGCATGAGAGAGAGAGAGAGAGTTACTGGGAATGGGAGGATTTCCATTTGCATGGACAGGAGCCGTATTCTGTTTCAGGCACATCTGGAGTTATTCGTACATAAAGCAGGATGTGTGGACAATGGGCAGTCAGGGCGTGGACTGGAGAGACTATCTGTCATTGCTGGCCTGGCATTCATGGGTTTTTTCATTCATTCGTTTGTTTGTTTTGAGAACGACCGTGCATGTGAGTGGAGGGTGAGGGGCAGAGGGAGAATCTTAAGCAGGTTCCACGCCCAGCACAGAGCCCAAGGTGGAACTTGATCTCACGACCCCGAGATCATGACCTGAGCTGAAATCAAGAGTCAGACCCTTAACCGACTGTGCCCCCCCGAGGCGCCCCCTGGCATTCATTCTGCCCCCCTCGGATGGATGCAACGTGCCAACACTGGTCGGGAACTTCGTCCTCTCTTATTGGATAGAGTCTTGAAAAAACCGTCCATTAAAATGTTCCTCCTTCCCCTGCAGAGGGCTGGATGCACGACATAAGTTAGATTGGTCAAATGTTTCCTCCCTGAAATTGGAATCGCACCAAAGTTTCCAATGGCCGGAGGAGCTACGTAGTCCCAGAGGGAAGAGGTTGAGGAAATTGTCACTTTGTTCCTGTTCCTAGATCTCGGCTCTTGTTCCGAGTCTGGTTCTTCCCCTCTCACGTTATCCGATTGGGCTGCTACGTATCCTTCTAATAAATTGGAGCGCAAATTGAACGGAGCCTTGTCTCTGCCGCTGAACGCACGGCCCCTGGGAGGATGTGTGGTGAGAACAGGAGAGAGGAGGAGGGGCAAGAGGAGCAGGCAGCGGTGGGGGACAGCCCGGGGCCTGGAGGAAGGCGTGGGGAATCCATGGTAGAGCCACAGGGAGAGGGGACCGCCAGGGGACTGAGGGGTCCGCGGAAGGGAGGGCAGACAACATCTTGGTTAAGATACATATTGGGCTGCTCTGCGTGCATCACAGTGGCTCGGACAAGACGGGAGGTCTAATTCTCTCTCGTTCGAAGTCAGCACCCCTAACTGGGTGGCTGTGCTCCATGAGGTCACCCTTTGACTGAGCTCCTCCTACAAGTCACTCTGCTATCCCCAAGGTGTTTTTCTGTCCATGTAACCAAAGCCGGGTCGTACCCTCACGTCCACCTTCCCATCTTCAAGGAGGGGAAAGAGGAGGCCAAGCCCAGGCAGCTTCTTTGAAAGAAACATCCCGGGAGCTGCCTACACCCTCCATTGAGACCCACAGGCTGGAACTCAGCGACATGGCCATGCTTGCTGGCGAGAGACAGAGACTGGTCAGAGTCACCAGCCTGTGGCAGCCTGTGGCCGGTCATGCCTGGTTGGGGGGGGTTGTTATTTCCAAAAGGAAAAAGGGAGATGGACAATAAGGAGCCAACAGCAACCACTGTCACAGACGACCGTGCCAAGCAGTCGGGCTGTGCGGGAAAGAGATGGGGACTAGCTGGGAGACCGCTGGGGTCCCGGGTCCACAGGACTAGAGAGAGATGTTGAGGGTACAAGAAAAGTTGATGATAAGAGAGGGAGAGCTCAGAAAAGGAGGGGCCATAGGTCAGGGCACAGAGAACTCGACCTTGGACGGGAAGATGGAAAGTAGGAAAAGAGAAAAAAATACAAAGGGGTTTGCGGGCTTGATGGCTGGTAGCAGGGAGAGACTGATGGCTGCCATTTTCTGTATAAAATAGGAAACCAAGGCTCCTGCTAAAATTGAGTGGGAAGGAGGGCGGCTGGGTGTCTGAGAGAGAGGAGACAGAAATGATCCTTGCTGGGAGGGCTGGGCCAGGTGGACATGGTGGGGATCCCTTGGCAGGATCAAGAGTCAGCCAAAGTTGGTGAGTGGCGCCCCAATCTGGCTGCGTGATTTCCCCGGTCAGCGGTGCTAAGCAAATCATGTACAGGTTTCCAGGAAGCAGATAATGGGGTTTCTCCAGTCCGGCTTCCTATGGGGGAAAGAAACGAGGATGCCTTTGTCGGAAGGATCACATCATCATTTCAGTGCCTCCCTCAGAGCACGGCACAGAAAAACACACTCTTTTTGCAATACTGGGTCTGGGGGGAAATCAACACTTCCATAAAGTCAAACTTCTAGCGGTTGTTACTCGGACCTTTGAAACGAATGCCCACGTCTTCGGAACAACAGGCATCATTCGTTAGCGTGACGAGAGGAGAGTCTTCGTACGATCAGACAGTGGTTGAGAGATGAGCACTGTCTAGCTTGCGGGCTCCCTGTGAGGGAGGAGGGAAGGAGGGCCGCCCCTGGGGCGCGGGGCACACAGGAAGCATGTGACTGCCCATCCCGGGTCACCAGTAATTGGTGAGTGTCACGGGTAAAGAGTTTTATGGGCCATAATGGTTTTCTGTAAATGAAAATTGCTCCTCTTCGCTGAGCAATTGAGTTATATTTGAGTTAATCCAGGAAAGTCTTATTCATCTGAACTATGACACGTATGAGTCAATGAGGGACTGTCACCCGGAGACTCAACGAGTCACTGTTACCCTTTCAGTCCTAGGATGGTCGCTTCCAGAGGTGTTTTGAGGTTGGTTGTGCTTATTTGACCATCTCCGGATGAAGCTAAGGGGGTGGCTGGTGGAGGACGGGGGTGGGACAAGATCTCCCAGGCTTTTCCCTGATTCCACCAAGCCCAGCAGCGAAATGTCAAAGGCAGTCCAAAGATTTTCATTTTCCCCTGTGAGCCTCTCATTTACTCATTGGTTTCCGTGAAAGACCAAGTTCTTGAGAAGCGATTACTACAGTAATACTAATAATAACAGTGATGACATTTTCCCTCTAAGGGATGTTCACAGTTGGGACTTCTGTGATTTTTTCCACAGGGACACTAGTCAGGGAGAAGGAAAACTTCCATCAGCTTTTAAATGTATCCTGGAGTCCACGTACGTTCATGAATCTGAGCCAGTGTGGTAATGCCCGGCAATGTTTGAAGATTTGCCTCCAAACTGGAGCTCTTCTTCCAAAAGTTCAGAACAGCAAAAACGTTGTCTTGTGAAACACGGAAGGACATAAACAGTTGAAGTTTAAACCAAGAAGGATAATGATTACCTGTGAGTCCCAGCACATCATGTCCTCCAGGCGCCCCTGGGTGGGCACCCCCCGGGGTCTTCCACCAGCTTCCAGGTCCCCTCACGCTGTCTTCTCCACGGGCCACGTGCTGAGGGGGCACAGCACCCTGAATTTATTTATATGGTATTACCGTCTCAACACGGGTATCTGTGTCACGGAAAAAGCAACTTTCCCCATTTTACTACAGATGAAATGACCCCCGGGCACTTTTTCTTGCGGAGAATCAGGCAGATTGCATCAGGTCTCTGAATAGAGATGGAAATTGTGTGTCAGCGGAGTGCGGATTAAGCTATTTGCTGGACGTTATTTATTTCCTTGCCTGCATTAACAGTACCAATGAGTCATAAATACCGCAGAGATATGTGTAGATTTTTAAACATTAACTTAGGATTTGAAAGTTAGAATAATTAGCCTTGGGATAAATGTATAGAATAAGGACTCTATTTTAAATGTGGGTCAATGCCGCAGAGTCCTCCATGTAGGAGAAACTGGTTTAAGGAAAAATGAGCTTGTTTATAGAAACAGGGATAACTTAGCTCCTGGGTTTCAAGATAAGTTTCCTGTCAAGACAGATTTAATCCTTTCGCTTTATCCTTCCTTCATGTGTAATCAAGTCTTTGCTGGTGGTCTGAACTCCTCGCCCCCGACTAACACATACACAGACGCAAAAACAAAGCAAACTTAGTTAAAGATGGCATATTCCGTGGTCGTAATGAACTTCTAAGCTCCCCATATCCATTTTGATAACAATGGTCATTCCTTGCAAAATAGGGATCCTTACTTTCCCCTCGACTGGCAATTCTGAAGATTCCCATCAGAATTTTTTGTAAGTATCTATATGGGTCGGGCACTTCCGGCTTCCACTTCCGGTCCACTCCACCCCCCCCTCCTCCTCTACTCGCTTGGTTCTGAGCTGACATCTAGCCACTCTGTGGGCTGGGGGAAGCCCCGTCTCAAGTCCCCTGGGGGTGTCTCTGGTAGTAGGTGATGCGGGGAGGGGGTGCCTTTCGGCCCAGACATTCCCCCCACACACACACCGTCCAGCCCAGAGGTGTGGGGAGACGGAGCTGTGGTCTACCCCTGACCCATGGTGGGCAGGGGCTGGTGGGCACATTCCTCCCCCTTCTTGCCCCAGGGGGACAGTTCAGAGACTGGTTTCGTGAGGCTCCTCGGAGAGTCCCACCAGACAGAGCCTCTTGGCCAACTCCAAAACACATCCTTGAATCAGCTTCCCTCTGGTTTATGTCTGCTTCTCTGATCCCTCCTGCTGCCTCCTGGGTTTATACTCCCAGGTAAACATTTTTCCGGCTCTGCTTATGAGGGAACCCAGATCAAGAGTAATCTGAGTTTATATCAAGAAAAATCCCCCTCCACTTAACTATACTACTGACATTCCAATTTCCTACCCACAGAAATTAAATTTTAATAGTCCATTACAGGTTGATCAATTAAGCTTCACTGTCTCATAATGACACCTGCTGGAACTGTGCTGGTAATGATTAAATAGCATATCTCCCCTGAGTCGGAGGGGCAGGGAAGGGCCTTGGAAGGGAAATGGACTTTGAGTTTCCATTCCAGCCCCACCTCTTACTCACTGTGTGACCTTGGGCAAGTCACTTAACCTCTCTGGGCCTCACTTGTGAAATGACCTTAATACCATAAAAGTACAAAATTAATGACAAATAAAAAAACGAGAGGACCTTTCACCTGGAAATGTAAACACTTCTGATAACTCAAGTCAGTGAAGAAGCCCAAAACGAAATTGCAGGATGTTTGGAAAAGAACAAAGAAGAAAACGCAACATATCGAAATGTCTGTGACGGAGAGCTAAAACCAGGATCGAAGTGGTAACACTGAACACCCGTAACAGTAAACATGAAAAGATGGAAAGGAATGAGTGAAACACCCACTTACAAATAAGACACACACACACAGGACAGACAGACGTTTACCTTTTGAAAATTCAAAGGAAATCGATAACCCACCCACTGGAAAGATTGCTCATTGAAAAAAAAAAAGAGAAGGAAAAAATAAACAACACAAAGGACGACAAAAGGACACAACTACAAATCAGCAGAAACGTAAAATACAGAAAGACAGTATTATAAAAACTTCACGCCAAAGAAGATGAAGGCTGAGATTAATGGACAAATTTCTGGAAAAATGATAGCTTGTCAAAACTGACTGGAGAGGAAATAGAAAACCCAATCGTCCCTAAATTGATTTATGGCACAGCACCAATGAGAATATCATGCTGGTTTCTGGAGCTGTTGGTTATATGTCATGAAAAGGAACAAACAAGCAAAGAAAAGCCAGGAAAAGAAGTGCAGTGTTGGGGGCACCTGAGTGGCTCGGTTGGTTAAGTGACTGACTTGTGATTTCAGCTCAGGTCATGATCTCATGGGTCATGGGATCGAGCACCACATAGGAGTCCCCACTCAATGGGGAGTCTGCTTGAGATTCTTTCTTCCCCTCCCTCTGCCCCTCTCCCTGCTCGTCACCCTCTCTCAAATAAATACATCTTAAGAGAAAAAAAAGAAATGCAGTGTTGGGAGTTTGACTAGCATATCCAGATATTAAAGCACATTATAAAGCCCCTATAATGCAAACAATCTGGTATCAGTATGAACATGTATATAGACAAATCAAACTGAATAGAAAATCCAGAAATAGACCCAAACGAATATAGAAATTTAGTATAGATTAAGGTGGCATCACAAATCAGTGGAATTTGATATATGTTACTGAGATACCAAAAGGTGTATGAGAAAATATATATAATTAAGCCCATTCTCATACCATACACCAGAATATATTCCAAATGGATCATAAATTTAGATGTAAAATGAAGAAAACATGGGAAAATTTCTTTATGAACTAGGAGTTATAACCAAGAAACTTTCTATGACTCAAATACCAGAAGCAATAAGGAAAAGGATTGATTAATGTGTTTACCTAAAAGGGATAAAATTTGCATGACCAAAAGCCTCACAAGCCAAGTAAAAACACAAACAACAAAGTTCAGGAAACCTTTACAGTTTCTGTTCAGACAAATGGATTAATACTTTATGTTAAGCCACCTGAACTGGCTGGTATTTAACCATTTTGACCTAATGAGATAGCAATTTCATTCAGTTCGTTTTAATACCTAACACGTAAAAAAACTTCTTGAAATAAAATGGGCAACATCCACATAAAAGAGCGACTAGAGGTGTGAACACACAATGCACAGACTAAAAATTCAAGTAGCTTTTAGTCATAGGAGAAGACACCCAAGCACACTGCTTTCCTGTAGAGACATACTGCCAAGATCCCCAAATGATACAGGCAAAACCAATTTTGTATGGTATTCTGGGTGACAGCAAAAGACTAGAGAAACTCAAGTATCTTGATATCTATAGAGTGAGTCCTCCAACTTTTTGTCCCTGATTATCTTGGATATTCTTAATCTTTGCATTTTTACATACATTTTTGAATCTGCTTTTCAGTTTGCACACACACACACGTGCGCGTGCACACACACACACACACACACACACACACACGTCCTGCCGAGATCCACACCGGGATTATATTGAATCTGCAAACCAATTTGGGCAGAATTGACATCTTTATAAAATTGTGTATTTCACCCATGAACATTTACTTAGGCCTTCTTTTTTTTAAAATTTAATTTAACTTATTTATTTTCAAAGTTTTTATTTAAATTCTAGTTAGTTAACATATAGTGTGATTTGACTTCAGGAGTAGAATTTAGTGGTTCATCACTTACATACAACACCCAGTGCTCAGCATAACGAGGGCCCTCCTTAATGCCCATCACTCATCGAGCCCCTCCCCCCCACCTACCTCCATCAACCCTCAGTTTGTTCTCTATTGTTAAGAGTCTCTTATGGTTTGCTACCCTCCTTCTTTTTTTTCCCCTTCCCCAATGTTCATATGGTATTTGTCTTTCTCTGACTGACTTATTTCACCTACCATAGTACACTCTAGCTGCATCCACGTCATTGCAAATGGCAAGATTCCATTCTTGTTGATGGCTGAGTAATATTCCATTATATATATAGACCACATCTTCTTTATCCATTCATCTGTTGATGGACATCTGGGCTCTTTCCATAGTTTGGCTATTGCTGATAATGCTTGCTGCTAGTTAAGTCTCCTTTCATTAATCGCAATAATGTTCTGTAGTTTTCTGTATATAGATCATGAACTTCTTTTGTTAGGTTTTCTGTGTTTTTGATGTTTTGGGAACTTATAAATGGTATCTTATTTTTAAATTTCACTTTCTAGTTGTTAGCAGAATAGAGAAATATGACTTTTACCCTGATCTTGCCTTCAGTGAACTTGCTAAATCCAGTTATTAATTGTGATAATTTATTGGTGTTTTTAAATTTTTTCTACCCAACCAATCCTGAGGCCTATAAATAATGACAGTCTACTTCCTGCTTTTGAATCTCTGTATCATTTTTTTTTTCTTGGTTTACTGAACTGGCTAGGACCTACAATATTTACTGTAGGGTTTTTGTATATACCCTTTATAATATTAAAGAAGTTCCCTCTTATTAATCAATTTACTGAGAATGTTCATCATGAATGGGTATTAAATTTTATCAAATGATTTTTCTGCATATATTGAGATGATCCTATGACTTTTCCTTTTCTGAGAAGGTAGTGAATTTGAGTAGCAAACCAACCCTACATTTCTGAAACAAGCCCAGTTGGGTCTTGATATATTAACCTTTATATGTAATCACTGAAATTGGTTCTAGTATAGGATTGTTGTTTAGGACTTTATAATCAATCACAATCACAAGAGAGATGTTTCTTTCTTCTTTCTTCTTTCTTCTAACACCCTGGTCAGGCTTTAGCACTGAGTCGATGCTGACAAAATGAGGTGGGAAATGTTCTTTCTTTTTTGACTGGTGTTTTATCTTCCCTAAATGTTCAAAAGAATTTACTGATGAAGTCATCTGCGTCTGAAGTTTTTCTGTGGGAAGATTTAAAATGATGGAGGTACTTCCTTTGATACCTACATTTGGGGTATGTTTTTTGTTTTTTAGGAATTTTTTTCCTTAATTTTCAAGTTCATTGGCAAAGTTGTATATTTTTATCTTTTTAACATCTGTAGGAACTATAGCAATGGACTCTATTTCCTTCCAGATACCAGTTACTTGGGCATTTTCTCTCTTTTCTGGATAATTCCTCCCACGTGAATCTTTTCAAAGAATCAGCTTTGCTGATTCTTGTTTCCACCTGTGTTTTCTATTTCATTAATACTTGGCCTTACCTTTATTGTTTATGTCCTTTTGTTTGGGGGAGGGTTAATTTTCCATTATTTCTCTGACTTTTTTTAGTTGAATATTTAGGTCATTGTCAGTCCTTTCTTCTCTATGCCACACGCTCACTGAAGACGATAAGTCTTCCCTTCAACATGGTTTTGGGGTGTGTTATATTCATTTTCATTCAGTTCAAAATACGTTCCAAGTTGTTTGTATTAAGACTTCTTCTCTGACTCTAGTTATTTAGAAATAGATCATTTAATTTCCAGGTTCAGGGGGAGGGATTTTCTATTGACTCTTTGCTATTAATTTCCAGTTTAATTCTGCTATTTTCAGAGAACATTCCGTGTGCTGCTGAATCCTTTGAAATGTGTTATAACTCACATGCAGGTGTGCCATTTAGTCAATATTTGTCCGTGCCTCGGAAGCCCTTGAAATGGCTGTGCATTCTGTGGTTGGAGACAGTTCTGTAAATACCAATTAGGTCAGATTTGTTAATTAGGTTAATAAAATCCATATCCTTAATGATTATTTTATCTTCTTTGCTCATTATGAAGAGAGATGTGTTAAAATCTTCCACTGTAAAGGTGAATTTGTGTATTTCCCATAATTTTGTCAATATATTTTGCGATTGTCATATTAAATGCATTAAAATTGAGCATTTTTAAAATCTTCCTCATGGAATGATCCTTTTCTCATTATGTCAAGGAGAATTATAACAATTCTCCTTGACATAAAGTCTATTGTGGTTATTGACTCTTGAACAACTTGAGAGTTTGGGGCACCAACTCCCCCACCCCATCCCATGCAGTAGAAAATCCACACATAACTTTTGATTCCTCCCCAAAACTTAACTACTAATAGCCTACTGCTGACCAGAAACCTTATCCATAAGATAAACGGTTGATTAACACATATTTTGTATATATATTATATACTGTCTTCTCACAATAAAGTCAGCTAGAGAAAAGAAAATGTCATTAAGAGAATCATAAGGAAGAGAAAATACATTTACACTACTGGACTATATTTATCGAAAAGAAATCCATTCGTGAATGGACACAAGCAGTTCAAACCCATATTGTTCTAAGGGCACTTGTATTAAAATTGCAGACATCAGCTTTCTACGGTCAGACTTTTCATGGTGTGTCTTTTTTCCATCCATTCTCCAGAATGTATTACAATTTGACAATAAAAAGACAACCCAATTTAAAGTTGGGTAAAGGACTTGAACAGACATTTCTCCAAAGAAGAATGGTCAACACGCACATGAAAAGACGCTTAATGTCATTAGTCATTAAGGAAATTAGTTATTATGCAAATCAATACAAAGAAAAACAATGAGATACTAACTTCACATCTAGTAAGATGGCTGTAATTTGTAAAACAGAAGAAAAATATGAATGACAATGTGGAGAAATTGGAACCCTGGCTCATTGTTAGTGGGAAAGTAAAATGAATGATGCAGCCCCTTTGGAAAGGAGTCTGGCAATTCCTCAAAAGTTAAGTACAGAATTACCATATGGCCAATCAATTCTACTCATGGGTTTATGCCCAAAACAATTGAAGACATACGCCCCCACAAAAACTAGTACACAAATGTTCACAGCAGCATCATTCATAGTAGCCACAAAGTAGAAACAACCTAAATGTCCATAAGCTAATGAATGGATAAATACAATGTGGAATATCATTCAGCCATAAGGAGAAATGAAGTGCTGATACCAGCCTCAAAGTGGGTGATTTTTGGAAACATTACTCTAAATGAAAGAAGCCAGCCAAGTGTAGAATGATTACATCGATAGGAAATGTTCAGACTAGACAAATCCATAGAGACAAAGAGAGTAGATTGTGGTTTCTAGGGGAAGAAGGGAAGGAAGGATGAGGAGGGACTGATAGTGGGTATGGGATTTCTTTTGGAGCAATGAAAATGTTTTGGAACTAGTCAGTGGTGAATAGTTGCACAATCTTGCAAATTGTACACATTAACTAAGTGAATTTGGTAGTCTGTGAATTGTATCTCAACTAAAAATTTTGAAAAAAAATCCTATGTTCCTTGGATATTTTCAGTAGATTATGGGGCGCCTGGGTGTCTCAGTTGTTAAACATCTGCCTTTGGCTCGGGTCATGATCCCAGGGTCCTGGGATCAAGCCCCATATCAGGGTCCCTGCTTAGTGGGAAGCCTGCTTCTCCCTCTCCCACTCTCCCTACTTGTGTTCCCTCTCTCTCTGTCTCTCTCTCTCTGTCTCTCTTTCTCTCTCTGTGAAATAAATAAATAAATAAAATATTTAAAAATAAATATAAATCAGTTGATTTTATTTAGGGTTTTTGTATATTCACTTACATGTGAGACTGGCTCTAATTTTCTGTTATAAAATTGGTGGTCTTTTGTTTAAGTATGTGTGTGCGCACATGCACGCGTGTGTAAAAATCCCACATGAATATAATGTAGGGGAGGAAAGACATTCCCTCTACCTTCCTAGCCTCCATTGCTGAGTCTATGAAATAAACAGACAACAGGCCAGATTAACAACAGAAAATGTCCACAAATGAATTAATTTTCAGTATTACACATATAGGACATCACAGGAAAAAAAGTGAATACTCAGAAAGGAGGTAAGAGTTGAAAGTTTATGTAGTGTCTTAGGGGAGGCTTAGGGGGACTGGGAGGTGGGCCTCCCAGGTGGGAAGAAATGATTTTCAAGAAAGATGAAGAGGTCCTTGGGAGAACGCAAGGGAGGTGTGATCATTTGTGACAAAGTCTGTCTGGTGTGGTATGGACTTCGGGTCTCCTCTCCTGGGACACGAGTCCCTCCTCCCTGGTTGATGGACTCCCGAGGGGACACGACAGACGAGGCCCTTTATGAGGACCTGCCTTCAGTCAGGAGAAGGGGTTCCAGACGAAGTCCCTCCCAGCATTTGCTGTTTGCAGGTGCCGACAACTCAAAATAATCACTGTATCAAAGCAGCACATTTTGGGATAGTGATCCCAAATCTCCTTCGCTAAAAAGACACAAGATGGACTCTAAATAGAAATTATTATTTCGAATCTACTTTCTTGTCATTGTTCTGAGTTTCTAGATGGCAGGGGAGTGGGACAAATCGTGTGTTGAGCTCTCTCTTCCTGTGATCGTTTGTTTGGAGGCTCTGCCATTTCATGCCTGAGAGTGGCCTCTCCTGGGTCCGCATGTGTCCCCAAGTTTGTCCTGGCGTGTCCCAGTCGAGCCTTTCCCTGTTACATCAACCCACGCAGGGCTGGCAACTTTGCCATGTTACGTCTGACTAATTTCGTCTGAGGTGCCACTTTATTTGGAATTTGTATAAACGTATTTTGTTCATAGCTTCCGACTCACCATGTGTCCCGTCCTCCTCCACAGGGTGAATGGAAATGAAGCCTCTGATGACGCTTCCCTCTTTTCAAACTGGAAAATTGGCAGCGATGGGGCTTAGAAGTGAGCCGGAAAGTCTGTGTTGGGCTGACAACGTGACCCTTCTGAAGACGAGGAGTGTTTACTGGTTTATTTATAAGAAGCGTGATCCGTGGGCTCGACACTGGAATTCTGTCCACACTTACAGGTAAAAATCTCGCCTCACCGAGGCTTCTCACCAGTCCTCCCTACAAGGAATAACAGCACTCTCGGATGACCAGGCATCAAGGTCGATGTCAAAAGCCAGCCCCATTCTTGGGGCGCAGGTGGACTTGAATTCTTTTTTTTTTTTTTTTTTTTAACACAGAGAGAGAAAGATATCGAGAGAGGGAACACAAGCAGGGGGAGTAGGAGAAAGGAGTAGTAGGCTTCCCTCTCAGCAGCAAAGCCCGATGTGGGGCTCGATCCCAGCACCCCGGGATCATGACCCGAGCCTAAGGCAGACACTTAACAGCTGAGCCACCCAGGCGCCCCTGGACTTGAATTCTATCACGATTTGGTTACCTCACCTTCCTCCTATCACTGTACTTCCAAAGCTAATGTTCCCCCAACATTGTCCCTTTCCAGAAAAATCCAGTATTAGAACGTCACAGAATTTCTAGGAAGTGTGGAGACAGCCGATGAAGTAGACAGGATGGATTCAACCAATCTAGGTGACGAAACAGTGAAGGTGGAGAGAGGAAGCCATAAAAGGTGGTCACAGTGGAGCAAGGATGGAGAGGAAGCCCCTCCCTCGCTTAGAACTGGTTTCTTGGGGTGAGGACATCCGGACAAAAAGCAAAGGAGTGACAACCCTTCAGGCCGTCTCTTTCATTCCCAGCGTGCCAAGCACCTGTTCTGAGTCCCAGGGAGACCTGCTCCTGAAGTTCAAGGAGCTGGCGCAGGGAGATGGACAGGGAAGCAGGGACCTGCTCTGGAGGGCTGAGGAACGAGGCCCTCAAGGGGGTGAGTTGAACTGCTCGGGGGAAGATGGCCTCCCACGTGTGCCCTACTCTGTGGCAGGGAAAGGAGGCTCCTACAAAGGTCTGAAAAATTAGTGTTGACCGTGGGGAGAAGAAACTCTCACGCTGCCGCCATTTCAAATGTCTATGCTTTCCCAAGTGGCAAGAGTGTGTCTAATGCCACTTTCCGAATGGGACAGAGTCCAAGGAGCCTAAGTGGGCCAGATCTACTGGCATAGATCTCAAGACTCTACAGCCATCCTCGGGCTCCCCCAAGGGGACCAGCCATTGGTATCTGGGCAAGGGATGTCAGATGGCCCCATGGGCCAAGGGGTGAGCTCTTGACTAGAGCATTTGGAGAAAGAACAGGAATGTTTGCCTGAGCCTCTCTTGCTCTGGGGGGAGCTATGTAACAAAAAATGGCCGATTACTCACATAGCCATCAAAACCTCTCAAGAATGGTAGGAAGCAAGGTCTTGTCATGTTTCCAGGACTTAAAGTGTGGTAGAGCTCCATCTTCCCTCCAAGTCTTGTTCAGATCTGACATGAGCACTGTGCGCTGGCCAAGACAGGCTCCCCCTCCCTGCTTACTGAGTCACGAGGGGAGCGTTTAATGGGGAAATGTATCCTAACCACACACGTTAAGAAGATGGCTCCAGCGATGATGGTACTCATTGATTATTGATTACTGGATTGATGGCAGCCCAAGTAACTCTTATTAATGAAGAAGGCTGGATCCTTTGTGGATGGAAACTTCCTACAGCTAGTTCTCTGCTTCTGCAATTTCTTGCTAAGCCTGTCCCAGAGCAAGAAGTTTGGTCCCACACCAGTAGGCATGACTCCAGGCTGTTTCTTGAGGACCACAAGCAGCAGATGGGAGCACCCCAGACTTGCACTTTGCACCTGTGGACGTCTCGCCACCGGCGGCAGGATGGGCAGCGAGTTCCCCCGTACCCAAAAGCAGCAGAATGTTTGCAGTAATTTCCCACCCTATAAATGTTGGAAGTTGGATACACCCAAAAAAAAAAAAATTAAAGTTCTCTAAATTTCAAGAAGTCTTTTCAAGGTCTAAACAAGTCCCCAGCCATAAAAGCCAATGCTTCATAAACACGCTCCCCCGACGTGGAAGCATGCGTTCCTCTGTGGGATGACGCTTACGGAGCAGTCACAAACCGGGCCCCAGGGTGAGGGCGCGTCTCTGTGCGCTGTGCCACAGTGAAATTACCACCTGTTGGTCTGCGGAATCCTGGGGATTCTGTTGAATGTTGGCACATTCGTGAGATCGGGAGCTCACTGCTTCATCTCCAGGCACGGTTGACAGCAGGAAATGGCTGTGGCAAAAGAAGGGAGACACGGGCATACAACCCTCCGAAGACGACTTTTTTTTTTTTTTTTTTAGCCAAGTATTTTTTATGACATAGAAAGAACTGGGAGCTGCGGGTACTTACACGGAAGAAAATAAAGTTTGGAAGAGTAACATGGTCACTCCAACCCTGGGAACATGTCCTTCCTGTGTTCCGAACGCCGAAGTCAGCTCATTGCCATGGTCGAGCTGGTCCTAGTTGCTATACATGGAGAGACTAGGGCAGCAGCCAAGGGGCCCGGCCACGTGCCGGGGCGTCTTCCCTGGCGTGTGAAGGAAGCAGATACTGCCACTCCTATAAATGCACTTGGTTAGGTGGGAGAACATTTCTCAGCAGCGATGTAGCAAAGCACATGTGACTCCCTGCGCTCATAGGAGGCTCTTTGGGAGAGGGACCCTGTGCCAGGAGTGCCCAGATATGCACTGGGAATGGGGCTAGGGAAAGGTCAAGGTCATTTTGTAACCAAGGACTCGGCGGTTGAGGAAATGCCTTGATTCCTCCTCCACATTATAATCAGGGTACGATGCTGACTGCTTGGAATTAGTTATATTATCTGTGAATATCATCAGAATAAAGGAGCATTGGGTCTGTTTGCGTTGCGAAGCTGAGACTTGCTGGTGTCCTGGGACAGATGAGGGTCTCCAGGGACTGAAGACAATTCGGTGATCTTTTGCTGGCTTCACTATTTAATGGGCAAGTGACTTGGTCTCTCCAGGTCCCAGTGTCCTTGTTTTGAAGTGTCAAGATTTTACTACATCATGTAGAATCTTCCCATTTGGGACTTGGTCATACACGAACTTCTCTGTAAGCCCCAAAAAGCCCTCGATCGTGATTGGACTATGGTCAAAAGTTGACCTGGAAGCAATTAAAAACGTTAACTATGACGCATTTGACCTCTTGAAAAATACGCCGGGCAACTTCATGTTCTCAGCGTTTCACCAAACACCTTGAAGGCTGGCTATTCATCTTCTAAGAGTGAAAGTATCTTCCCAAGAAATGAGCAGAGTGTTTGAAGACGATTTACGCCACGGAATTACCCTGAGATGACCCGTCCAGTGGTCTGTGTGACAGAGGATACCCTCTGCGCCCCCCACTCCAGGAGATCAGTCCCCTCAGTTCCTCGGAGGGTTTAAGCCAAGTCGTCACCGCCTTCAGACGCCTCCCTGGCCCCTGGCGTCTTCTGTCTTCAAAATGGTGCCACAGTCTCCAGCAGGATTTCTCCGAGGAAGCAACAGGGGGCGGCATCGTTGGCGCGACTTGCAGCAAAGACAGCCTGGACCGGGGCGGGGAACCCGCTCGGCTGAGCAGGACTCATCAACAGCCTATAGCTGGCCAGCGGCCACCTCAAGGTTATTAAGTTGGCCGCTTCCAGAATGTAGGCCCTTGAGTAAAGAATCTAATTTTATTTGAAAGAGACAACTTCTGTCGAGCAGGTCCCTCCTGAATGGGGAAGTCTGATCCATTGAGCAGAGTTGAAAAACAAGTTAAATGGACTAAAAAAAATCTCTTTAAGAAAGAGAACAACGTAGGCTGTGTTGGGCCCGTCAGCGGAATTTCGCTCAGCAGGAGCAACTGTTTTCATCAGAGAAAAGATTATGGAGCTCTTGAGGGAGGTTTCCAAGAAACAGAAAAATAGTCCCGATTCAAGCTCGGTACATAATGAGGTGTCTGTCGGTTGGCAAGTAAAGCCCAGGGAGGCGGGTTCGCAGAGCGGAAGACAAAGCCGGTTAATTAATACCAAACGCCTCACGGACAGAAGGAACATCGCGGTGGGAGGGCAGAGTGGAGATTTGGGGGCGAGGGGGGGTCCCTGTGACCTTGCCAGTCAAGCTTCAACGAAGACAAAACCCTTGACCTTCAAACGTAGAGAGGATGCTCAGGGAGCGAGCCCCCGAGAGCTCGACCTTCTGTTCCATCCAAGTTCAAAAGTGCCTAGGTGAGGTTGTTGGGAAAATTAGAGGTCAGGAAACAATGCCCTTAAAACTGCAAAAACGGATCAGCCAGAAATCTTTCAATTCTACCGCCCTACAAGGTATTGCAGGAATCCCTTCCTGGACAACAGGAACTATCTGATAAAACCCTTCCAAGCTCATCGTTATTTCCAAGATCCTTCCTCCATCGTGAGGACACTGGGGACTTGGTTCTAAGTCTCAGCCCCTTTCGAAAATATCCCAGTTGCTGAGGAGGGCCGGAGTTCAGGGGAGGGCGGATGATACCGTGCTCCACTACTTTCATTCCGCATAACACCCAGGACTTCTGTTGGATATTTATCAAGAGAGGTTGTGCTCGGCTTTCTGCTCTTTGACTTACTTTTGTTATAAGTAGCAGGTGTCTGTTGTAAAACAACACCCCCCCCCCCAAGAGGAGTCCCAAGGTGGCTGAATGTAGGTCAAGGTCACCTGTCCCACCCAGATACCACCACCAAGGGTAGACACTAGAGTAGTTCAGAGGGTACCATTCCAGACCTTTCCTTTGCATATGCCAACTATATAAACAGGTACCTCTTTCTTCCTCCAAACTTCTAGATGTAGAATTAAGACCAACATAATTTAAGCACTCCAACAGTGCCAGCCCCAACCATGATCTACACCAGAAGGCCTTCTCTCAGGGAGAAGCACTGTGCCAATGCTGACCGCTGGAGTCGGAGCCATCTTTTAACTCCTCTTCAGCCCCAGAGCTGTTGAAATCATCACGTCTAGACAGCCAAGACCCCAACCTGGTTGGAACCCATGGCCGGATCAGTCACTGAAAGGCAGTGTAAACGGTATTCAGGAGCCCAGGTAGACCAGGTCGTAGGCTTGAACTTGCCTCTGTAGGGTGCACCCAGGAGCCCAGAGGTGGTTGTTCCAAACCGGTGCATGCTTTCGATGTTCTCTGAGTGACACCTATAAGGAAATGCAACACAGTGAGTTCATCACAAGGCAGGACAGGAGAGACTGTGTGTGAAAAGAAGTTCCAAGAGCCAAGGAGTGTTCGGCCATCAAGCCATCCAAAATTCACGGGAGCTTCATGCTTCAGATGTGCTCACGGTGCCGTCTGCCCAGAAGCACCAAGATGTTTGCTGAACTTCCATCCCGGGCCTACGGAGTCAGAATCTCTGGGGAATCCCATCAAGCACGTCGAAGGGTGCCCCAGGTGGACTCGAGTCACATCAAAGCATGAGAACCACTTTCCAAAATCGCAGACGAAGACAGAAGCCTGTCTCTGTTCCCTGGGGCTTATTTCAGGCCACCCTGTGGCCAAGAATACCTAGAGGCCAAAAGACGGAAAGGTCTCCCGGCCTTGGCCAGCCATGGTGTGCATACAGAAATCAAGTGCATGGGCGAGCCACTCCCCTCCCTGCCCCTGTCCTGCAGAGGAGAGGGGGTTTTGCGAAGCTAGAATAACTCATTCTTTGATGTCATGAATCAGTCCCTGTCGTTTAACAAGCGGGGAGGATTGCCCGAGAAAGAGAGTGTGCTAAGCATCACAGGGCCACCAGATTTGCTTGGGACAAAAGACAAACACAACTGAAACAATGCTGAGCAGCGGAAGCCATCATGGTTTCAGGCACGAGGTCAGGTGCGGTGGACACACCCATCCAAGGCGACAGATGAGAGTGAGGAGAAGAGGCCGGATGTCAAAGATTAGGAGGATCTGAACACATCACCGGGAATGGACCCAGAGCCAGGAAAGAGCAGAAGATATCCACCCACAGGTGTGGGCCGGGGGTGAAGGGTGTGCAGGTTGAGGAGAGGGAGGAAGGAAGCAGATGATGGAAGGCCCGGAAAATTGGTCAGAAAGTTCAGGCTTCATGATGTGGGGAATGGGAAGAGGTATTTAGAAGTGGTGCTGTGGTGAATAGACCACCTTCTGCCTGAGGGCGCTCCTGCAGAAGCAAATAATACTTATATCCCAAATCTAAATGCCTTCTAAGTTTTCCATGGTAGTTAATCAAGCAAGGAGCCGATCTGGGGGAGGAAGTCAAGGGTTTGGGGGTTGGACTTGGCGAGTTTGCAGAGCCTGTTTAGATGTGCATGTGAGAGGAGGGATGAGACAGGCAGTGGGGGAAGGGCAGGCAGGCACAATGGAGACCCCCTGGTGGACAGACAGTCAAATGGCGCTCGGACATCAAGGGACCCCTTCAGCCTCCCTTGCTCCTGGTAGCAGCAGACTGGAACTGTAAGTGTAACTGTTCTCTCGCTTAAGATCCAACTCCAAACGTGGAGAAGCCTTGAGTCCATGTATCTAACTCCAAGCCGTATTTTGTCCCTTGGATGTCTTGCCAAAATGTGTAACTCAAATCATGAAAAAAATGGCATGTCCAAATGTGTGGGCTGCCTCCCTCCATGCTCACAGGGAAACGTGTAACTTCGAATGCTTGCTTACGTTGGGAAAGAGGAACGGCCAAAACCTGGGCAACCTAAGTGGATTGTAAGAAGAAAGACAGATGAGCCGAAAGAAGTACGGGGAAACGTCTTGATCCGGCGCCTTATTGAGGAGATCCTGAGGATCACCAATGACCGTACAAAGAGACGCCTGAGCTCATTCCCCACAGGGGAATGTAAATTACAGCTACCACTATATACCAGTGGACTCCTACCAGATGCCAAAAAGTAAAAGACAAACCGTACCAAACTGAGTAAGCCATCCACACTGCTGTTAGGGGGGCCAAGTCTGTACAATCTTTTGGAAAACCGTTTAAAATCATCTACAGCAGGCAAACGTAGATTTCCCCCCAGATGCTGTTTCTGGATATACACTCAACAGAAATGTGCACATGGATGCACCACGGACGTGTGTTTCGATGTCCCTAGCAGCCTGATCGTAATAACCCAAAGAGCCAACCCACCCCACGTCAACAAACAGATGGATAAATGCCCGCTGGTATGTCCGGAGGATACATACGTGAGCTTGGACCACATGCAACAACACGGCTAACTCTCAAAATCGAAACAAACAGAAAAGGCCAGACACAAGCAAGCACTTCGGATTCCAACACACAAAACAGAACAGAAAGGCAACTCAGAACCGTAGCTTCTAGGGATGCGCCCCGCAGCCCGGAGATCCTCGCGGGGCGCCGCCCAGCAAGCCGCTCCCCATCCACCAGGACCGGGAGCTCACAGCAGAGCGCCAGGAAATGCACTGTTTGGGTCAGTTGCCTTTTCTCCTCTTGGTAGTAAGACTTTCAGATGAGGAAGCAGTGCATCGCTTTAAGCCTGGGGCCAGCTCCGCATCTGGCAGCGGCAGGACCCCCTGAGCAACCCCGCTGTGCATCTCCTTGGCTCATCTGGGTCCCAAGCTGCTGGGATTTCTCCAGCACCCTGAGCATTTGCTCTTCCTCCAAAACTGTGCAGCCGCAGTGCTGGGTGGTGAACCAGAGCTCCAACCTGAGCATCCCACAGTGGGGTGGGGGAGGGGGCAAGGAGTTGGTAAATAAATGTCCCAGCTCCCAACCTCCAGTAGGACAATCATAGGGCTTCTCCGAGACCCCAGTGGGCCATCTACCTGGTCATATACATCTCTGTTATTAGCTTTTCTCTCCTTCCCATCTCTATCCTGCTTCCCGGGACCACCTTCCCAATAAACAACCAGCATTGGGGGGAACAAAAACTGACTCATACGGAGATGTCACAGCTACAGAAATAAACCAGAAAGCAATGGACATAAAAGTCCAAATGGTGATTACCTCTTGGCAGGGGTTGAGAGGTGAAGGGAGTAGTCACAGTGATGGTACAGGGAGGATTTCTCGGGAGCTGGCCAAGAGTCCACTCTAGACCTACCTGTGGTTACACGTGCATGATAAATCATTGAGCTGTTCCTTTTATCTCATGCATTCTTCTGTTGGATTTCATGATAAAGTTTACTTTATAAAAGTTTACTAATGAGACTCAGTTAAGTGTCTGCCTTCGGCTCAGGTCATGATCCCAAGGTCTTGGGATTGAGCCCCGCATCGGGCTCCCTGCTCAGCGGGAAGCCTGCTTCTCCCTCTCCCACTCCCCCTGCTTGTGTTCCCTCTCTTGCTGTATCTCTCTCTCTCTGTCAAATAAATACATAAAATCTTTTAAAAAAATAAAATAAAATCTACTAATTCGTGGGCATTCTTAAAAGATTAAAATAATTTCAAATGTTCCTGTTTTAAAAGTATGAGTTGGGCATATAGTGGTTAAGTGTTAGAAATTTCTATTCAGTAGATTCAGAATTTTAATACATTGAACAACTCGATAAAGAGATAAAGCACAAAAGCCGCTGGAACATGAGAGATCCCAGAGGTGTCCCATCTAGAAGTTTTCTTCTCTCAAGACCCACCCAGAGGCTGGCTGGAACTTCTCTAGGAAGGCTGCTCTTATTAGTCTCTCAGAGGAACAGCAAATCGAAATCGCATTTGGCAGAGGGACGCTCGAGGGCACGAGAAACCAGCCGGAGCCTCAGGGTCCGGACCACCTGGCAGCATCATTGGCTTGGGCATCCGGCTCCCAGAGGTGGTTTCTCCTGCCAGGTTCCAGGAGCTGTCCCAAGACGGCCGTGGATGGAACGTGTTAGATTACAGGATGCCGAACACTGCCTGGAACATATTTATATGTAAAAATTATTCACTGTTCATCAGAAATTCAAATTTAACTGGGCATCCTGCATTTTGTCTGGCAAACCCGTGTCCAGGTGAGGCTCACGGACGAGGAGTCCGCAGCCACACTGGGCGTCACTGCCTTGGTCTTGGTTCTGGAGCCCGAGTCCAACATCTTTTGGCTTTGGTGCTGCCTGGTTTCTTCTAGAAACCTGGTTTCTTGCTGTGGCTCAGCTCAGACTCTAACTACAAGCCTGAAGTTCTAATAGCCCTTTATCCCACAATTTGGACAGTCCCGAACACAAGGTTTGGTTCCCCAGGCTCTACAAGGAGGGCACGTGTTTAGAAATCAGAATTCATTTCCCTGCAGAAACAGTATGATTCAGTTCCCTAGCCAACCCGGCACAGTCTGTTTTAACCCCTAATGTACCTGTCCGGGCACAGGTTCAGCAACACAGCTGGGAAGGGTCCCATTGTGTGTAGATCAAATAAAGGCATTTCCAAGTCTGTGGGTGGCCCTTTGCCAGGTGTTTCCCAGCGAGACAAAAAGGAATTGGGTTGCCCCAAGTTCTGGGCCTTTGCTATGCATTAGAATTAGGGGACCGTCATTTTGCCACTTTTTCTTTATGGAAACAGACCTTCTGGGTTCACACGCAGAGTGTCGGTGTGGCTGTTGCTCCCCCAGCAGGGGGAGCTATTGCAATGGGAATTGTGTGCACACAAGCACATGTGTGCACACATCCATGCGTCCGTGTGCATACACATGAGTGTGCATGCCAACTGTGTAGATGTGCATGTGCTGGTGTGCAGAGGAGTAGGCACATACGTGTGTGTATGCGTGCGTGTGTAAGGGTGGAGCGCGTCAGATCAGTGGAGGCTTCCCTGAAGAGTGAAAAGCGATGTTGACCAAAGGATGTCAATAACTCGTTAAGTCCACGTAAATAAAGAGAGGGTACTTTTCTCTACAACATATGTGTAAGCACACACTTTCTCTCCCAAGCGTCCTCACGCATGCACACACGTGCACACACGTGTGCACACACGCGCGCGCGCAAGCGCAAACACCCAGGATTCTGTAAGGACCTCGATATTTAGAACCGGGAGCCAGAAAGCAGCTCTCCTGACACGCCATCTGTGGATGGGCAGGGGCGGTCAGAGAGGACCGAAGCCGCAGCCCCGGGGGACCGAGAAGGAGGACCGAGGCAAGGCTGTGAGGACTCAGGCTGGTGGGTTGGGCACCATGGCTCCCAGCCCTGTGCCGGTGGAAAGCAGATGCTCAACAAAATATCCAGGGCAAAGCCAGCAGGAACGCGCCCCGGCAAGAGGGCAAACAGCGCATCTGTGGGCCTCCTGCCCCCACCACAGGAGGCATGTGCCTGGGTCCCCAAGTCTGGGGCACCCTGACTGCGGTGACGCCGTGCCTTCTCAGGGAGCCCCAGGCTTCCGGATCAGAAATACATGGCCGCGATAATACCCATTTCATAAAGCGAGGATAAGTAAATGAGGTTTCAAGTGCATAAAAGCAGGGCTTGGCACAAGATCTGTTATTAAAAATAATGTTTTTCATAAATTCCACGGGGCTGTGTGCTTTGCAGGAAACATGCGTTCACAAAGTAAAAAGAACAGTTCAGTCTTGGAGCCGCAAATCCTTGCAAAGTCAGAACATGCTTAAAAAGAGCCATCTCCTCTTCTCTCTGGTGCGGGGGAAGGATTTACGTGCCCCGCTTCCGGCGCGCGCGTTGCTCTCGCTCCCGGCCTCGCTCGGGGCCCGCGAAGGTGGGGCTCTTCCACCACCTGGTGGACACCCCGGGATGGCAGGTGCACCGCGGGCCCTCGCCGCCACCTGAGGTCGGCTCATGAGCCTCCTCTGCTGGCTGAACGGCAGGCTTGCTCCTCTCTCCGCCCTCGGGGGTGCAGAGGAACTGGGGTTCGCTGATTTATCTGTTCCCGATTGGAGCTTTTTCAAAAGCCATCACCGACTGTGCGCCGTGGGGGGGGGGGGGGTGTCAGGGAGGCACCAACTCGGTCAGACCTGGGGTAACATCGAGTCCGATGGGCTCATCTGAACAGTCCCTTTGGGTCTCACTTGGTCTCTTTAGGATGCTAACAGCCTTTGGGGTTCGTCTGTAACGAGTCCGGGATGCTGCTCCCGAACGCGCGGGGCTCACATGACCTCCTGGGATCGTGGGCGGGGCTCCCAGCTTCAGCCTGGCGGTCGTCCGTGTGCACCCCAGGGACCCCGATTTCCCAGGTTCTGCTCTGAAGTGGGCGCGTGCCCTGCCTGGGTCTCTCTGCCAGTCTCCACCCGCCCGCTGAGGGGGGCTGTCCTTCCACACCGAGATGAAGGGTGGGCCCCCTCCATGGGGTGCTGCAGCTTTCAGCTCCACGTGGGGCAACTGGAGCCCCCACGCCTCTCCGCGTCCCAGCCAGGCTGCGGCCACCACATTGGTGTGGGGCGGCTGAGCCCAGAGCAAACTCCTCCCAGGACGGGGTGCGGCCCAGCCTTGACCCTCGGGGTCCCTGAGACCCCAGGCCTCCCAGGTCTGCCCGGGGACCAGGGCGTGTGGGCTGCTCTTGGGCCCCCCTTCAATTCCTTCCGCTTGGGCCTCTTGCCTCGACCTCCTGACAAGATGGGGCGATCTCACCCCCACGAGGGGAGAAGCACCACCCTCCCGTCAGCCCCTGGAGGGTTCTAATCTTGGAAGGGTCTTACTTCGGAAGGTTAAAAATGGTCAAAGGAATCTTTTTAAAATCTTTTCCTTTTCCACAATGCCTAGATTTCAAGCCTTTTCTCTTGAAGCAAAATCCTATTCTGAACACCAGAAATGCGCCATTAGCTTTTGTTCACTAAGCGACCCCCGTCTCCTCTCCCCCCCACCCCAGCTGATACAAGCTGGAGAAGCGGCGGCTCCCCCCCTCCTCCCGCGGCAGGGGCCACACATCCTGGCCTCCCTGGCTGCTGGGTGTGGCCAGTCCCTGAGTCGCAGACAATGGCATGTGCCTGAGAGGAATGGGGGCCTCTTCCACGCCCGTCTCCCGCAGAGCCAAGATGGAAGGAGCCAAGGTCCCCGAATGACGGTGGCGCGGAGCCTCCCCAACCCCCAGCAGGAACACCCCTTTGGACTTGACTGGAATCCCAGAGAAGCTTCGATTGCGTGAAGGCCCTGAGATGCTGAGGGATTTCGGTTACAGCTGTGAGCTCTCTGCTAACTGAAGGGCAGGTCATTTGGGTGTAAATGCAAAATAGAAAAACACACTGGTCTTTTTCCAAACCGTTGCTTCTGTTTGGAGGAAAAACTAAGATAGAAGCAGTGATCGGATGGCTCCTTCTCCACCACCGGCCAGAGACTGCCGAGACTCCTCCCGGCTTCAGCGGGGACCCTCTCCCCTCCATCTCTCCCTGCCCACCGTCCTCAGCTGTGCCCGCGGTTCGCCCCTGCGAGCAGCTGATTCTCCAAGGACCGTCTCTGAGCTCCAGACCCCAATCTCCGGTGGCCCGGATGCCTCACACGCATTCGGTCCCAAAGCCAACCTGCGAGTCTCACCCCACCGGCCCACCCGCTCCTTTCCCACCAAGTCAACCTTCCTTCATCCGGGTGCTTGAGTTGAAAACTTGGCGCCTCCCTCCCTCCTTCCTACGCCCCCTGCCCTCAATCTATCAAGTCCTGTTGCTTGTACCTCCTAGATGCCTAACCGATCCACGCCTCAGCCCCTCGGCCATCACCCCCATGCTCTCCCACCCAGACCATTCTCCAAGTGCCCGCCTGGTGCACCCGCCTGGTCTCCTGGTCCCCAGCAACCCACTTTCCACTCTGAGCTCTATGATCTTTGCAAAATATGAATCCGGGTTATGCCATCCACTTCCCCGCATCAGACGCTTCTAAGCTTCTCCTTGTTCTTAAAATATGACGGCAGCCCACGAGGCCTGCAGGCTGGGCCCTTCTGCCTCTCCAGCCTCCCCAGCCCCCACCCACCCTGACCTCTACATCCTAAGCCCACCAAGAGCTCCGCCCACCCACAGCTCCGCCCACCCACAGCTCCGCCCAACGGCGCCGCCCACCCACAGCTCCGCCCTTGCTACCTCCTCTACCTAGAACACACTGCCCTCCTTACTCAGCATTAGTGTGCTGCCATATGTCCCTATGTGTCCCTTGTCCTCAAAGAGGACCCGACCCTCCCAATGATGTCAAATTCCCCCCATTATAAACTTTGATAAGACCAACATGCTTCTTGTGACATTTTCTGTGGTTATAATTTCACTACAGTCTATCTGCTCTATCATTTGATTCAGCCCCCCTCACTTCTACCCCAGGCCCTTTGCTCTTGCTCTTTCTTCTGCCCAGAACGGCCTTCCCCCAGATATCAGCATGGCTAGTGCCCTGGCCTCCTCCTAGTCTTTCTTCACATGTCACCTTCGTAAGGACTCATGAACGACCCTACTTAAAACTACAATGCCACCCCGTCCCCAGTCCCACCCTCTCCAGCGCCTTCTCTGGGGCGTTAGCATCTTCAGGCACGTCATTAATTCATGTTATGTGTCTTGTTTGATGTGTCTCTCCCTCTCTACAATGTCGGGCCACAGGGAACTTTTGTCTGTTTTGCTAAATTGCTTTATCCCCGGTTCCTGGAACAGTGTCTGGCATAGAGGAGGCCTCGATACATATTAAGGGAATATGTGAATGCGATCTATTAGTCTAGTAAGGACCAACTTACCCTATCTGTACAGTGGGCACAGTGCCTGGAGCACACAGTGCTTTTAGGAATTGCCAAAAATGAGCGCGTTTCTTTTATAATCAGTGGGGGTGGGGAGTGGGGAATGAGAACTCTTAGGCCAAGGAAAATATTCAAATATGTAACGTTATCAGATTCATCCCTAACCAACACATTCCTAAAGGAAAGCTGTAATATTTGGGGAGGGGGGAAGTGCCTGGGGCCACTGGAAGTCAACAGTGGGCCTATTTCTGGGGCTTTTGGGGCTGAGCCCCGGCGGCGGGAGGGGTGAGGACCGCGGCGGGGCGGTGCCGCTTTAAGGATGCTCTGCGGGTACCGGCCGCGGGCGGCGCGGGATGCAGCGTGACGTCACGGCCCCGCCCCGCGGGGTGATGCTGCAGCAGCAGCAGCAGCGGCAGCGGCAGGCCGGGGGCTGCCGGGCAGGGACCCAAGCTGCGCGCGGGCCAGGTAGGAGCCCGGCCTCGGAAAGGGATGCCTCCTGTCTCGAACCACAGGTACCCGCCTTTCCTCCCGCGCCCTCCGCGCAGCTTCCTGGCTTCGCGCTGGAGCCACTCGGCGTAGGCCCCCCGGGTGATGGAGTGCCAGGATTGGGACTGGAGGTTGGCACGGAGACCTTTGTTCTTCCTTGATGTCTAACTAATTGACCTGTAAATGGAGCCCCGGTGTCGCCCCGCCCTGAATGCGGAATCCCCCCGGGGCCCAGAGGAGGGTAGCGGCTGGGAGAGATTGATTTCACCCTGGCCAGGAGGGAGAGCACACGCTGAAATCTGCCCCAGGCTTACGCTGTGCTTCTTGGTGCCAGAGGCCTGGTCTTTGGTCACCTGGGCAGGTGTCATCAGCTTCCGGTTCACCTCCTGCCTGAGGCTGAACCCTCCAGACAGCAGGGGATTCTGGGAGGACCTCTGTCAGCGTCCCAGGACTAAGTTTATGATGAGTGTATGGCCCAGGGTTTCCGCTTTCTTGCCACCGTTGAAACAGGAGGCTGATGGCAATTCAGTTCATTCTTATCTCATCAACAAATAACGTCCCAAATTATTTCTGAGGTTGCCATGCTGCCTATGTTTTTCAGCTTTTATAGAGAAGTAGAGTCAGGCGCTAAGGCAACCCAGGTTCAATGTGCACCTGACCAGGTCTTTGGGGATCAGTTGGTTGTCAGGAAGGGGCGGGATTCCAGAGAGCAGAAGTGAGGAATGGGCCCCGAGTCAGTAACCAGCACATTAAAAACACCTCGGGTCCACGCAGCCCTTTGCTGACTTGGGAAGGTTTCGTTGAAGTATTAACTTCGGGAATTGTTGCAAGGAAGAGTGGGGAAGTGATGTGGCCCCATGGGACCCCAGGTGTAAAGTCTGTGTCCTATAAAGAAGAGGAGAAAGAAATGAGGAAATGATTTGGCTCATAGTAGGGAAATTTTTAGCATTCAAATTACATGGGCATTGTTTATTTTTATTAGTCATTTGTGGTTTAATCATTCCATACCACTTTGAGGGATTTGTTACTTGAAACATCCCCTGTATTCAAGAAATACAATGGGCACAGCCTAGAACCTTTGTGGGGCCAGGGAGGTATATATATATACACATATTAAATATTATATAATATATAATATTTATATATTTGGACTGAACTAGTCCAATATATCCATATATATATATATATATTTGGACTGAACTATAAATATATATATATATTTGGACTGAACTAGTGCTCGTAGAGTATGATCAGGATGGCAAGATGGTCTGGTAAATATTTGTATTCATGTATTAAAATTCTATTTCATTATTTTAAATTTCACTACTTTGAACTTTTACTATTTCACTAATTTGAATTGTAAGCATTCTTCTTAGAGTAAACTTTCATGGACAGCTTTTAATCAGTGTATTCTTGAAACGAAATAGTAACACTGATCCCCCAATTCAAAAACAAACCCTCCGGGAAGACTTTTTGAAGTCCACGTGTCATTTCTGGCTTGGGTGCTGGGGGGTAAGGCAGAGGTGTGCGGGTCTCCCTTTTGCCAGGACCGGCTGCAGGCCGTGCTTGAAAGCCAGGGAGGGTGGGCAGGTGATGGTAAAGTGGTCACATCTCAGGTAGAGATATGAGCGAGCCACACAGTTCATTGTAAGTAGAGTGGAAAAGGTTCCCATTTGCAAAAATGTGCTCCCACCATATGCTGTTTAAATCTGAAATTCTTCCAAAGTGGGCTATGGCTCTTCATCCCAAAATGAAAGGCGAGGTTTCTAGTGCCTGTGTCCTAAGTTCCCTTATGGGATTAAAATGCTGATAGGAAAGAGCAGCGCCCTGTGCAGTACGGGGCTTGTAGCAGGCCAGGCCGAGAGGCCTGGAGGGAGTAGTCACTGCAGCGGGGGCGGGGCTGTGACCGGATGGGCGGGGTCATGTCAAGCTCTCCCACACACCTGCGCTAAAGGCCTGCCTTCCGACTTTTAAGCAGATGGTCTTATTATGCAGTGTTCAAAGGTCACCTTATTTCTGTGGTT
Organism: Nasua narica; assembly: GCA_028533885.1. Taxonomy (NCBI): domain Eukaryota; kingdom Metazoa; phylum Chordata; class Mammalia; order Carnivora; family Procyonidae; genus Nasua; species Nasua narica. Next base: position 5,144,249 of record CM052798.1, read on the forward strand.
TTTAAGAAATGAGTGAAGCTCCAGGGAAAGCTAATAGCCATCCGGGTTTCTGAAAGCAAGACTGGCCAAAGGACGGATTTTTCTGGAGTATTTACTATGAGCTGAGCTAGAACAGGAGGAACAGAATCAAGAAATATAGCTTTTTTAAAAAAATAATTAAGTTTGGGGCACCTGGGTGGCTCAGTGGGTTAAAGCCTCTGCCTTTGCCTCAGGTCATGATCTCAGGGTCCTGGGATCGAGCCCCACATCGGGCTCTCTGCTCAGTGGGGAGCCTGCTTCCCCCTCTCTCTCTGCCTGCCTCTCTGCCTACTTGTGATCTCTCTCTGTCAAATAAATAAAATTTTAAAAAAAGTTAAAAAAAATTAAGTTTGACTTCCTCTTCATAAATGAATTATGGGTTTTTTTTAAAAAAAAAAGATTTATTTATTTTAGACAGAGAGTGTGTGTGTTCTGGAAGGGAGGGGAACAGAGGGAGAGGGAGAGAGAGAATCTCAGGCAGACCCCTCCGCTGAACATGGAGTCGGAGGAGGGGCTCGATGTCACGATCCTAAGTTCATGACCTGAGCTGAAATCAAGAGTCGGATGCTTAACCGACTGAGCCACCCAAGTGCCCCTCGTTACGTTTTTAATGAAGTATGTACCTTGCCTACACAGTTTTTAGGCTTATCTGTTCTTCTTTTAGAGATAGCATGGGATTTTTCTAAGGTCACAAGCCATCTTATTCCCACCTGTCCAAGAAGTGAGAGTAGACCGGGTCTCTGGGTATGTCCATCCCTGGCCTCTCAGTATGAAACCCATCTCTTAGCAGGTGCGCCTGGGTGGCTCAGTTGGTTAAACATCTGCCTTCTTGCTCAGGTCATGATCTCAGGGTCCTAGGATCAGTTCCATGTTGGGGTCCACACTCAGTGTGGAGTCTGCTTCTCCCTCTGCCTCTGTGCTCTCTCTCTCTCTCAAGTAAATAAATAAAATCTTAAAAACAAAACAAAAGAAACTCATCTCAGCAGGGCCACAAGGCCCTTGGTCGTCAGCTAATCCCTTCCCAATGGCTTCATCTCTCACCACACTGACATGGCGCCCAACTGTTGGCACGTACATTTCCTTTACACAGGTGCTTCCCACTGCTTAGAACTCCTTCCCTCCACTTGCCACCCAACTCAGGGGCAAGAACGTTGTCTTTCTTTTATCTCTGTGACCTCGGTGTTTTGGTACTTAGTACTCAGCCAAATGGAAGAATGGGAATATAGGCGAATGGATGGATGGATGGGTGAATGCACGGATGTTTGGAAGGGCGGAAGGGTGGGTGGGTAGATTAGAAGAGGAATGGGTGCACAAATCACTTCCACCATTGGTGTTTTCCCAACAGAAGGAAGATAATCCCTGAGTAGATAGGTTGGTGGGGAGTTTAGGATACAAATCTGGAGTGATGAGGCATTTCAGAGTGCTTCATAAAGAACTTATGGACTAGAAATAAAGTGATGGAAGGTAGTGAGTTAACATCAGAAATAAGGGCTTCATTTTTAAACCTTAAAAGTAATTTTGAAAAAAAAGCCTGTAACATTTATCGTGGTAAATGACAAGTGTCCCAGGCAGGAAACCCATCAATGTTGGGAATGTTGTCTTGGGTTTGAGGCTGACTTCTCAGGCAGGAGTTCAAAGGAAATGTAGGCAATTGCTTTTTTTGTGGGGCAGACGGGGTGAGCTGGCACCGAGGCCAGACAGAATCCTCGAAGGGGCCCCTTGTTTGTTCATCTCTGTCCCTTTCCCTCTGATCTGGTAGCCTTCCTCTCCCTGTGCTCACCGAAACTGACATTGGCTACAGTGCACAGGCCAACATACTAGAATCCGTTCTTTGAATATTTACCGTCTGGATTAATTCCAAAGCAATGAAAACAGCTGCACTCGGGAACAGGTCTCTAAGTGACAGGTTGCAGACCCCAGGGGGCACGAGCCTAGGCCAGCGCCCTTGCTAATTTCCTACCTGGAGCCTGGGCATGGTGAAAATTGCTCTACAGAATGATTTGACGATGGAGGCTACCTATTTCTCACTCTCCCTGGCTCTGTGTTCCCCGCTTTTTTTTTTTAAACAGTATCCTTATTCAGGGTGTCATTTAGGACATGTGGGATTCAGGGTGTTTGGTTTATTTCTTTAAAGAAAGCATTTTCAAACACGAGCAAAGTCTCAGTTCTCCCGATTTGACTAAAGATTCACTCATCCACTGGGGCCGTAAGGAAAGTTCTGGAATTAAACTCAAGCATCTGCTTTTAGGCAAGGGCCCCAGCCTCCCGGGAAGAGGTGACATAGTGATAGGCAGGGGGACCATTGTGACCTTCTGTCCCATGAAGGAAGGGCTGTCCCCCGACCGGGCACGGGTGCGCAGGTGCCTGTGGGTAGGTCCTGCCCCAAGTCTGCTCTCCCCACCTCTCTGCTCCCCTGGGCAAAATTCATCCTGCAAATGGGTTGCAGGTCCTAAAATAATCTGGCACCCTTCAGAGCCAGGGGGAGCCTGGCTGCTCCCACCTTCCAGGAGGTCCCTTGCTTGGCCCTCCTCAGGGAGCCCCGTTAGGGGAAGGTCCCCTTGAGTTGGAGTGCAGGGACCCGAGGCCTGGGGTCGTCCCCCTGAGCGGGGAGAGAGCACCGGCAGTCGGCCTCTACTGTGGGGGGCACAGCGTTAGACTCTGAGAACCCCTCCCTTCCCGTAGGACAAGGATAAGCCGTCGCCATTCAGGCGGGGGGCGGGGGGCGGGGGGAGCCCCCTGGAAGGATGAACTCTGATGGCGAAGTCCCCGGTGAGTGACTGTCGCCCCCGAACGGGCTTTCCCCCGCAGGAACACCCACCGGCCCCCCCTACGATGATCCCCCCGGCGAGCAGCACCCCCCCCGGAGAGGCCCTGTTCCCCAGCTTGACTCCGCAGGACTTCTGGAGGTCTCAGATCTCGGGCTACTCGGGGTCCGTGACCCGGCATATCAGCCACCGGGCCAACAACTTCAAACGGCACCCCAAGAGGAGGAAGTGCATTCGCCCTTCCCCGCCCCCGCCCCCCAACACCCCGTGTCCGATTGAGCCGGTGGACTTCGGGGACCTGCACCCCCAGAGGTCCCTCCGGGAGCTGCTCTTCAACGGCTGTATTCTCTTTGGCATCGAGTTCAGCTATGCCATGGAGACGGCGTACGTGACCCCAGTGCTCCTCCAGATGGGCTTGCCCGACCAGCTCTACAGCCTGGTGTGGTTCATCAGCCCCATCCTCGGTGAGCCCCGGCTCCGCCCCGCTGGTGGACGGCCTCCGGAAACCTCTGGAAGCTTCCGGAAGCCTGAGTTGAAGCAGCTAGAGGGTCCCAAGGGTGCAAGGGAGGAGCAAGAGTGAAGCTGTGCTCATTAGTTTGGGGCTGTGGGAGAACATGGGGGGTCCCCACGCCCCGTATTTTAAGTGACTTTAAACCAGGCCACAGAACAGGCATTTCACAGACCCCAACGTTTCCCACCATCGCACACAGAGCTATCATTGGAGGATCCAAGTCACAAAGCTTGATGTGGTTTGGGTCTGGGGAGGTCCCGGAATTTCGTGGATTCCCAAGGAAAGTCATGGCCGCTTAGTGCCTTATAGGGGCCTACGTAGAAAATGTGGGCAGAAGCCGAGCTTTTCCAAGAGTCCTTCTTTTGTTTTTCTAGCTCGGGGTCGTGTGCTCTGAGTTTCATCCTTCATTCGTTTGAGCCCCTGGGACATTTGGGGGCCGGTGTTTGAGGGCCGCGACGGGGCTGTCTCTGTCCAGCGTGGTGTGCAGGGTGGAGTGGGGGGACCCCGGCAGTGACCCCTGGCCTGCTCTGTTTCAGGATTCCTACTGCAGCCACTGCTGGGTGCTTGGAGTGACCGATGTACCTCAAGGTTTGGAAGGAGACGCCCTTTCATTCTTGTCCTGGCTATAGGTCTGTTGTTTTGGAACTGAAATAAAGTGAAAAAAAAAAAAAAAAAAAGAAAGAAAAGAAAAATGGCCCCAACTGCTTCCTCTTCCTCTTAGCAAAATCTAAAAATGTTGACCAAAGCAGCGACACAGATAATTCCATGGGTGCGTGGCAGAAAGCAGCACCCCATAACCGGCCTGAGTTAACGGTGACAGTCTAGTACTCGGACTTTTTAAGAACGAGTTAAAGTTTAGGTCATTGCCGCCCTGCTTGACAAAATAAAAACCCCAATGCAAGCAAAAACAAAGACCAAAAAACCGAAAAACCAAAAAACGTGGTGAGTCTGCTGGGGACTTTTCCAATGGGCTCTGCTTGAAGTTTGGTGAAAGAGGCATTCTCGGGGCCCTAAAGATTCTAGACTGAAGCGGCCAGCTTGAGGGGGGTCGGGGGGACAGAGCTGCTCCGCGTTTCCTCGGCGTGACTTTGTTTCTCTGTTTACAGGGGCGTTGCTGGGCCTCTCGCTCCTGCTCAATGGCAGGGACCTGGGCACGGCGCTGGCTGACTCAGCCGACGACCACAAGTGGGGCCTCCTCCTGACTGTGTGCGGGGTGGTGCTCATGGACTTCAGCGCCGACTCAGCCGACAACCCCAGCCACGCCTACATGATGGACGTGTGCAGCCCCGCCGACCAGGACCGCGGCCTCAACATCCACGCGCTGCTGGCAGGTAGGTCTCCGGGCCGCACAGCGGCGCCTTTCACTCTGGGCACTTCCGATCGACCCGATGCAAAAGCCAAGTTGTAAAACTCACATATACGGGGTGGGGCGCCTGGGTGGCTCGGTCGGTGAAGCGTTGGCCTTTGACTCAGGTCATGATCTCAGGGGCCTGGGATCGAGCCCCGCATGGGGCTCCCTGCTCCACGGAGAGCCTGCTTCCCTCTCTCCCTCTGCTGCTCCCCCTGCTTGTACAAGCTCTCTCTCTCTGTCCAATAAATAAAATCTAAAATCTTTTTAAAAAAACCAAAAAGTACCACCCTGCTAGTCCCCGGAAATAAAAAAAGGAAAAAGCTTAAAAAAAACAAAAAAACAAAAAAACCCTCAACACAGGGATGAACAATGACCTGATTGAAAATATCCATTTCAAACGATACAGTTCAGCAATACCATGCGGGGTCGGCGTGAGCTTCTACGTGTACAAGCTACACGTGTACGAGCTACACGTGTGCGGATGTTAGTCCCCGTGTGCGTGCGCCGACGTGCCCCTCATTCTCGTCGTCTGAGGGCCCACTGTCTACAAAGTCGCCACGAACCCTGAATTCGCCAGCACGGAGTCACTGCCCCTACAAAAGGGGCGGGGTGGGGTCCCGCTCTCATCCACCCCATCGGCGCTCGAACTTGTTTTCTGTGTTTCTGAACGTGGGTCATAGATTCACGAACACGGGCCGCGTGGCCAGCAGCCCCGGAACGCATGTCTGAGCGAGCCTGATCTGACACGCGTGTTTGCTTCCTGAGACACAGCACCACCTTGTGGGGTCAGTGCCTCCCGCGGGGGCCGTTTTAAACAGTGATGTCGCCCCCCCACACACACACAAAGGCAAAAAGCCTGCAGAAACGTGGCATCGTATATACGATCAAAAGGTTGGATGTTCACAGTCTCGAGGGTCGAAATGAGAAGGCAGAGCGTCGCCTTGTTGGGCCTGCGTGGGACCTGGTGTGTCGGGCAAGCGGCAAGGGTCGCTGCTGGGCCGCGGCCGGCGTGACCGCGTGTGGCGTGGGTGCTGACGGGGGGTCACAGATCCATCTGAGTGAGCAGGGAGACTTCACGATGTTTGCTCATCAACGCGTTCTCGAAAAAGCGGTACGGCCAGCTTTCTTATATAAAACACGTACCTTGTCCAAAATAAAATGGACTAAAACAGTCCCGTTTAAGTTCGCTTTGGGAAGTGTTTCTAAAGGTCAAGGGAAGGACAAGACCCGGTTGTGCAGGACCTGGACGAACAAGGGGGAGAGGCCAGCGGCTCCAGGGTCGGGAAGCCTGAATCGGCTCTGGGCTTTTCCTCCTGTTCAGTGCGCGACATTGGGCAGACTGCTCGGTCGGTCCAATCCCGGTTGCTTCTTCTAGAAAACGCCATGCTTGTCTCTGTTTACACACACGCATGAATTTCTGCAGGGGTCTCGGCTGGGCCAGTGCTGGAGTGGGGGGGGGTAGCAAGGAGGACCCCATTTTTTACCTGACAGTCTTCTGTATTGTTTCTTTTCTTTTTAAAAAATATTTATTTATTTGTTTATTTTGGAAAGAGAGAGCAGGCGCACAGTGCATGAGTCCGGGGGAGGGGCCGAGGCAGAAGAAGAGAGAGAATCTCAAGCAGACTCTACGCCGAGTGCAGGCGGAGCCTGACCCGGGGCTCGATCTCCCCACCCTGAGATCCTGACCTGAGCCAAAATCGAGAGTCGGATGCTTAACCGACTGAGCCACCCAGGTGCCCCTCTTTTCTTTTTGCATTGTGTTAGAATACACATAATAAAAGAATTTACCACCTTAACTAACTTGAAGCGAACATTTCGGTGACATCAAGCACACCCACGTGGTGGTGGGGCCCTCACCACCGTCCCCCCCCCCAGACAACTTTCTCATCTTATAAAACGGAAACTCCGTCCCCATTGCACACTAACTCCCCGCGCCCCCCGCTATCCCCCAGGGTCACCATGTACTCTCTCTGTCGCTATAACTTTGACAGCCCCTCCTGTGGGTGGCCTCATGCGGTATTGGTCTTTTTGTGGCTGACTAATTTGTGACATGACTGATGACAATCGTCATTCCTCGTGTAGCAGGTGTCAAACGTCCCTCCCGTGTGCGAGGGAATAACACGCCATCGTGCGCAGAGATCCTAGCTTGCTTATCCGTGCCCCTGCTGACGGACGCTAGGCGGCTTCCACATCTCGGCCGTTGTGACTCATGCTGCTACGAGCTTGGGTGGGCTTTCGGTTCTTCTTGCTATAAACCCAAAAGGGAAGGTGCTGGATCGTACGATAATTCGATTCTAAATTTTCTGAGGACCCCCTCCCCCATTGACTGTGCTCCATGGCGACCGCCCCTACGCCCCAGCAGCGGTGCACGGAGGCTCTGATTTCCCTCACCTCCTCGCCAACACTTGCTATTGTCTTGTCTTTTTGATACAGCCCATCCTCATGGGTGTGACGTGTGTGACGTGGGATCTCATTGTGGCTTCCATTTGCATTTCCCTGATGGCTATGGACGCTGAGCGTCCCTCGGTGTGCTTCCTGGCCATCTATTTCCTGGGAGAAAGAGACACGAAATAGATATGCGAGTCCTTTGCCCATGTTCCAATCAGGTTGTTTGTTTTTTCGAGTCGATGTACCGTTTCTTTCCGCTGAGAATATATTTGCTTCAGTCATTGTGTTTTAAAAAAAAATGGTTAATAAAGGTCATCTCAAATCGGACCCTATTTAAGGCCCACAGAATAGCAATTGTGTCTTCAGAATAGGTAGGAGAAGCCCCCTGGGACCACGAAGGTAGAAAGTTAAGAATACCAAGAGGAGGGGAGACGTGAATTTCCAAGGACAGTCGGGGACAGATGAGGGAGCTCTAGGGGGAAACCGGTAGGTCAGTGGATTCAGGCCTCATGGCAGCTTGAGGGGCCCGTGGAAGGCTGAGCTGACTGTGTCTGAGCCCAGGCCTTGCCGTACAAGTTCCGGTTTACAAGTGGCTGGTTGGTTCTCCCCTAAGCGGAGGGCGGCCAGATGGCACGGGCTGTTTGCGTTTAGCAGCAGCAACAGGAGTAAACAGAGGGAACTCACCTCTCAACCAGCAGACGGGCTCGAAATGTAGCTGAACTCGAGATAAGATAAGGCCGCAGCCCCCGGGGTGGAGCACTAAGGGGTCCCCGGGGGTGCTGGGGACGTGGGAGCGGGCGGCAGGGAAACAGAACTTTCTGGAGCTAAGGGCTGCTGACTGGGCACAACGTGGCATCACCCACATTTTTACGCTGTGCTGCATGTATCAGTTAGCCATGCACCTGTTCCCCAAGGTCGTGGGATGCCACAAGCGGGAGCAGAGGACCGGATCCCTGCAGCCCTGTTGTTCCCCGCTGACTTGCTGACCCGGAGAGCAGGGCAGTCATCCTCGGTCCCCATTGGGGGTGACCGTGCATGGGGACGGGGGCATCAGGCAAACAAGACTGGGGCGGCCACGTGAATTCCACCCCCCACACGTGTGTGGTCTGTGTGTTGGAGACGAGATCTTCCCTGTTTGCCCAGCACTGACGCTGGGGGGGCTGTGCCGCCTTGATGGGGACCGTGAGCCAGTGTAGACAGTCAGTAATCCAGCAAGGCCGCGTGTAAGTGGGACGGACATGGACAGGCGGGCACCATGCCGCTTGCTCTGGGGCCAGGCAGCCCCGGGCGGATGGCCCTGGAGCAGGAGAGGGGGTCCCTGAGGGGCCCCCTAGGGGAACCCCATTCTCTTTCACATTTTCGCTGGGGTTTAGGAGGGACCGATGCCAGATCTGTGTCCTCACAACGGATTTGGCCACTGAGTCAGACACGGAACCCCGACTTGCCAGCGCCCGCCCCCCCGCCTGCGGGGGGAGGGTACCTAACGCTGCTTCTCTCCGCAGGCCTCGGAGGAGGATTCGGATATGTGGTCGGGGGCATCCACTGGGACAGAACCAGCTTTGGGAGAGCCCTGGGCGGGCAGCTGAGGGTCATCTACATCTTCACCGCGGTCACCCTGAGCATCACCACCGTCCTGACTCTGGTCAGCATCCCCGAGAGACCCCTGCGGCCCCCCGGCGAGAAGAAGGCCACCATGAAGAGCCCCAGCCTCCCGCTGCCGCCCTCGCCGCCGCTGCTGTGCGAGGAGGGGGCCGGCGAGCCCCTGCCCTGTCCCCCGGCCACCAGCCTGTACGCCAGCTTCTCCAGCCCCATCTCGCCGCTCAGCCCCCTCACGCCCAAGTACGGCAGCTTCACCAGCAGGGACGGCTCCCTGACGGGGATCAACGAGTTCGCCTCGTCCTTCGCCACCTCCAATATCGACAGCGTGCTCATCGACTGCTTCACGGGCGGCCCCGACCCCTACCTGGCCATCCCGGGCAGCGCCCCGCGGCCGGCCATCAGCGTCAGCTTCCCCCGGGCCCCCGACGGCTTCTACCGCCAGGACCGCGGCCTCGGGGACAGGCGGGAGGGGGCCCTGGCCGCGGGCCCCGATGGGGACGTGCTGAGGGTGGGCTCCCTGGACGCCCCCAAGCCGCGATCGGCCGGGATCCTGAAGAGACCCCAGACCTTGGCCATCCCGGACGCGGCCGGAGGAGGAGGGGGTCCCGAAACCAGCCGGAGGAGGAACGTGACCTTCAGTCAGCAGGTAAAGGCGAAGGTGGGGGTGGGGTGGGGCGGGGGTCAGAGGGCGCCACGTGCTGTCCCCCCTCGTGAGTTAGATGGAAAGAGGGGTTGTCGCTCTGGAAAGACCTTCCGAGCCCCCTGCTGGCCCGAGTCCTAGGGGGGCCAGTGGGTCTAAGTGGACAAGGCCTGCGTGCGGTGCGGGAGACGCTGGGCCCGCAGGCGAGGGGGCGAGGAGGGTCTGTCGGGGGCCCGTCGGTGGCTTGACGTGCTGGCCCCCGTCAGAGGGACACTGCTTTGAAACATGGTCACCCCCCCGGAGCTCAGGCCCGGGGTTCCTGGAGTGAGTTTGTCGGAAGCATCGGTGGCGTTTCCTCCACCGCGCGCTGGGGCCGCATGACTGTGGGGCCCGCGGGGCTGAGTGTCCCCCCGGGATGGACGCCCCACGGAAGGCCTGGTGGGCGAGTCTGGCCTGGAGGCCGTCGAAACTCTGGATTCTAAAAGGCAGCGGGAGGCATGGTCTGGGCAGGTGAAGAACCTTCCGGAAGGCTGTTTGTGTGGTACTTAGTATTCGTCAGATTGGCGGAAAGGCCACCAACTGATACGTGGGCCCCTCACCACCATCGGGGTCCCCCCGTCTTGAGGAGGTCACCCCCAGTAAAAGAAAGGCTGTGTTGTCGCCTGAAGCAGACGTCAGGGCTCTGGGCCCACAGGCCCTCAGCGGGGTCACAGGGCGGGGAGTGCTCCCGCGGGAACCTGGAGCTTCTGAAACACTGGGGGGCCCCGAGGGCACCAGGCGGTCACGGGGTGCAGCCTGCTGCCCTGCCGAGGTCTCTCCGAGACCCGGAGCCCCCCGGGCCCCCACGGGTCTGCTCCTCAGCCGGGCGTCCCCCCGTGCCCGGCAGGACTGACGGACGCCCGGCTTCAGGGGAGGCTGACTGGAGACGCATGTGGAGGTGGCCGTGCCTTTTCTCTCGGGTTAAACGTCAAGGGCGCCCGTCCGTCTGGTTCGCTCTTCTCTGGGGCGCGGCAGCCGGTCACCCCCCGGGTCGCCGCCGTCGTCTCTTGAGAGTGACTGTCCCCTTGCCGTGAGGACGGGTCCTTGCGGGGAAGTCCCGAGGGCACCTCCTGGGCTCAGGTCTGGAAAAGGTCTGAAGAACCAAAACCCACGAGAGGGTTAGGCAGTCCCATTACCGTCGGAAGAAGGCGCTCGAACGGCTGGCGGGCGGCGTTAGCCTCGTCCCTTGATGACATCAGAGCGCTGACCCGACCTTGTGTCTGTGCCGGTCACCCGAGGCCACTTCAAACAGTTCGGACCCGCTTCCTTAGTTATGGGTGAAACTCTTGTTCAAATCCTTTCTTCCAGGCCCGTTCTCGGTAGGGTCTCGCTTATGAGCCAGCTTTTTTTTTTTTTTTTAAGATTTTATTTATTTATTTGAGAGAGAGAGAGAAAGAGAGGAAGAACGAGCACCAGCAGGGGGAGGGACAGAGGGGGAAGCAGGTTCCCCACTGAGCAGGGAGTCCGAGGCGGGGCTCGATCCCAGGACCCCGGGATCATGACCTGAGCTGAAGGCAGACGCCCAACGACTGAGCCCCCCAGGCGCCCCCAGGAGCCAGCTCTTTGAGGAAAGGAGAGGTCACGAGCTGCCTACAAACACATCTAGCCTCAGGTGGGCACGCGGGTCATTTCGGCAGTCTTCCTCTGGCCGCCGTGGTGACAAGCTCCGCGGACGTGGCTGCCCGTGGAACCCGTGCCCTGGGCTCGTAGCGTCCTCTGGGTCTCCCCTCTCGGCCGACAGCAGCACGGGTTGCCCCCCGACCCCGGAGCCAGGGCGGCGTCCCGAGCTCACCCTTCTGCTCGCAGAGCGGTTAGCTCCCCCGGCTGGTGTCCGGCCAGGCCCAGGCAGGGGGACTGAGGACTGACGCCTTCTCGTGCCAGGAGGGTTAGCGAAGCAAATCAGGGAGCGGACAGCGCGGGCCTGGTGCTCCCGGGCCCCAGAGGGACCTCGCCCCGCGCTGAGGGCCAGGGGAAGTGTTTACTCCCTGCTCCGCTCCCTCGGCCGCCGCCAGCCCCTGTGTAGGCGGGAGTCCCCCTGGCTCCAGAGAACTGGGGACAGATTCCCCAGGCGTCCTGCAGTAAGTCCCTTTTCTACCCTGCTCTTCGGGAAAAGAAGGGACGTTTGTAACATCTGGGTTTAAACCAACCCATAGTTCTCATATTTCGAGTGTGTCCCCCGTTGGGCAGGGTATCCACTCTCTCTCCGTGGCACCGATCGCTCGTCCTGGGGCCACAGTGTGGGCGTCCCCCCCATGGGCTTGTTCTCGGCCGCTGCAAGTCCAGGCTGAGATGACCTAACGTCGGCTGTCTCGCTCAGGGCGGTGCTGCACAGCTTGTGTGCGTGTGTGTGTCCGTGTGCCATGTGTACGTGTGTGTGTGCACGCACTTGTGTATACGTGCATGTGCGTGCACTGTGCACATGTGCGGGGATGCCTATGTGTACTGCGTGTGCATGCCCATGTGCCATGTGTACATGTGTGCGTGTGTGTGTCCGTGTGCCGTGTGTACGTGTGTGCGTACCTGTGCGCCATATGTACGTGTATGTGCATGTGCTTGTGTGTATATGTGTGTGTGCACTGTGCACATGTGTGGGTGTGCCTGTGTGTACATGTGTGTGCGTGCCCATGCGCCATGTGTACATGTATGCACGTGTGTGTCCGTGTGCCATATGTACGTGTGTCCCCTTGTGCCACGTGCACATGTGTGCATGTGTGCGTGCTCGTGTGCCATGTGTATGTGTGCGCGTGCATGTGCCTGTGTGTACATGTGTGTGCATATGTGCAGGTATACCCATGTGTGCGTGTGTGCACACATGTGTGCTGTGTGTACATGTGTGCGTGCACGTGTGCACGTGCATGTGTTTATGATTCACTTTCTCATCGCCGCAAAACCCACGTGTCCCCGCAGCGCCGGCGCCCGGGGCCTGACGAGCGGCCGGTGTGCGTTTCCTGTCCCTCCTCCCCAGGTGGCTAACATTTTGCTGAATGGCGTGAAGTACGAGAGCGAGCTGGCGGGCTCCGGCGAGCCGGCGGGGCAGCCCCTGTCCGTGAGGCACCTCTGTGTCACCATCTGCCACATGCCCAAGGCCCTGCGCAATCTCTGCGTCAACCACTTCCTGGGTGAGCCCCCGGCCGACCTCCGCGCATGTCCGTGTCCCGGCCTGGGGCTCGCTGCTGGGGGCGCGGCTGCCTGACCCGGGGCACCCTCCCCCGCCGGCCTCCCAGGGCGCCCCAGAACCCCACGTCCCGTCCGGGGGGACACCTCCCATGCGTGTTGACTCCCTAGGTGCCGCCCAGGGCGGGGCGTGGGAAGGGCCAAAGAGATGCCTCCTCCAGGCAGTCCCAAAGTAAGCCAGGTCTTCCGGACAGAGGCACAGCGCCCCCCCCATGCCGGACCCCTGGTCTCCACCGAGTCCCATTTCCCTTTACCCAAAGCTCTTCGGACCACTCACGGTGATCCTCGGGGATGATCCCTTAGGAATTTGAGATGCTCTAGGGCTCTCAAACACTGTGGGATGTAAATCAGGATGTCTTTCTAGAAGGCAATTTGGCAACAGGCAAGAATCTTAAAAATGCCCTTAGCCTTTATCCCAGGGACCAGTATTTGGTATTCTTTGCAAGAATGTAATGGGAACGGTTACCGAGAATCTATGTCCCAGCTCTTCATCGGCACGATTTATAAGAGCCAGCCGCTGGGAGGCGGGGTGCGGAGGGAGGCAAAATGCCCAGCAGTGCGAGAAGGGGTTAAATCGATGATGGGCGTGGCCACATTGTGGGAGACTGCCGCCACTGAAACGGGCTGTTAGGAACACCTAATGGCATAGGGAGTTGCGGTGGTAATCACTGGGGTTCAGGAGGTCCAGCAAACGCCACCCCCCTTCCACAGAGGAACCGAGCCCTGAGGTTTCGTCGGCGAGAGGCCAGAGCGGACCTCTGTCCACATTTGCAGTCACATGCACCCCCCTCCCCATGCCCGTGGTGGCAGCTCCCCCTGCACCTTCTGGTCCCCCTTGCAGAGAGGCGAGCGGGGAGCAGGGGAGGCAGCTAGGAGGAGTGAGGGGTTCGCTTTCCTCATGGCGACAGTGTTTAGGCGAAGGACAGAATAGGACCTTTCACAGGATAAAGCCTGTGTTTATAGGGATGCGTATTTGCTTTAAAAAAAAAAAAAAAAAAAGACCGGTGGGGAACCTACCCGAGTAACAGAGATCAAGTGATCTCCGGGTGGTGAGCCTGCAGGTAATTTCTGCACCAAGCTCTGAATCCCCCAAAAACGTGGCTTATTCTGAGACAGCGTCAAAGCAGCTGCCCTTTCCCCCTCCCAGGGTGGCTCTCGTTTGAGGGGATGCTGCTCTTCTACACGGACTTCATGGGTGAGGTGGTGTTTCAGGGAGACCCCAAGGCCCCGCACACGTCGGAGGAGTATCAGAAATACAACAGTGGGGTCACCGTGGGCTGCTGGGGGATGTGTATTTACGCCTTCAGCGCTGCCTTCTACTCAGGTACCCGCCGCCCCGGGGGAAGGGGGAGCGGGCTCCGGGGGCCCCCCTGGGAAGTGTGGCTTTAGTGGGGTTGTGGGACGAAGGGAGGTATGGGCTTTCACAGTCGTGGGCACGGCACCCCCGTTTGGAACAAGCTGTTGGGGCCAGCGGGCGGAAAGGCCGGGCCTGGGAAGGAGGGCAAAGGGGGGCCCTCGGCACGAACATGGAGGTCACCTCTGGGGGGGTGCTGTCTGCTGACCCACCACCCCCCATCCTTCCCATGTGGACTCACGTGGCAATGGTCCAGAGGGAGGAGAGGCGCAGCTGAGAATGGGGGGCAGGGGAGGGCTCGTGGGGAGAGCCAAGCCCAGAGGCTGAGGGGACCCTGCCGGTGGGGGACTCAGGGGACACAGGAAGCCAAGCTGGGTCCCTGCGGGGAAGTCTGGGTGCTGGTGGGGCCACTGGCAAATTCCACCTGGGGCTCAGCCCCCGGGTTCCGTCATCGGCCAGAGAGTGGGTGCTTTGGGCCTCGCGGGCCACACAGCCTCCGGGGAACCGCCGGGCGCGCCCCTGGTGGTTCAGAAGCCACCTCGGACGAGATGCTTCTGTCTAAGGCGCGTGCGTGGCCGAGTCCCAGGAAGACCTCCTTTATGTTCGACAGGAACTAGAATTTCAAATAATTTTCACGTGTCCCAAAGTACTTGTCCCCCCCTTTTTTTTTTTTTGAGATTTTATTTATTTAACAGAGATCACAAGTAGGCAGACAGGCAGGCAGAGAGAGAGGGGGAAGCAGGCTCCCCGCTGAGCAGAGAGCCCGAAGTGGGGCTCGATCCCAGGACCCTGAGATCATGACCTGAGCCGAAGGCAGAGGCTTTAACCCACTGAGCCACCCAGGCGCCCCTCTCCTGATTTTTTTTAAAACCACCTAAAAATGTAAAAACCATCCTTTGCTCTAGACCGGCGTGGTTTTGCCTCCCTGTCTTGCACCCTGAGCCCGTTCAGTGTTTCGGCCCAAGATCCTGTCATCTGAACCCCCTGGCCCAGGCGCCCCCACAGCTGATGCCCCAGGCCCCCCACCTCCAAGCAGGCCTTCCGGTCTGGGGCGAGCTGACGGCCAGCGGTAGGGCCAGCGGGACAGTGGGACACGCGGTCCCTGGGGCCACCGGGCGGTCCGGCCGGCCCACTCACCTGCCTTTCCGACCCACAGCTATTCTCGAGAAGCTGGAAGAATACCTCAGCATCCGCACTCTGTACTTCGTTGCCTACCTGGCCTTCGGCCTGGGGACCGGGCTCGCCACCCTGTCCAGGAACCTCTACGTGGTCCTGTCACTCTGCGTAACCTACGGGATTTTATTTTCCACCCTGTGCACCCTGCCCTACTCGCTCCTGTGCGATTACTACCAGAACAAAAAGGTAAGTGCCTCCGGTTTTCTGCCTGGGCCTGGCCTCCCCCGTCCCGGCAGCCTGGAGAAACCCCACCTGAGACGTGACCCCGGGAGGAGCCCCGCGCGGACGATGGGGGGCCTGCTCCATCATTCAGAAAGCCCGGCTCCTGGCCACGGAGCATGAACGCGAGCAGGGAGCGGCCCGGGGAGGCGCCCCGTGCGCAGGGGAGGATCGCGCAGCGGGGAGGGGGGCGGGGGAAGGCCACCCCTTTGTGTCTCCTTCCGGCAGGTTTCGGGGGCACCTGTTAGCCCGGGGCCTCGGGCGAGGCAAGGGAGGCACTCACCCAGGACACAAAAACTCAGCGGTCAAGGTCAATAATGGGCTAACGCGGTATTTCTAAAGAAAGAGGATTAGTGGGCAGAATTAGACCCAGAACTCTGAAGACGGGGAGGCTGCAGCCCCGAGAGCCTTGGCAGAGGCCGAGGCGACAGGAAAAGTCGGGAGGCTCGATCTTCTACGTGCAGTTCTGACGGCTGGCTCAGCCTGGATTGGCCTCGAGCAGCTGGGCTGAGCCGGGGTCCCCGTGCGTCACCGCGCCCTTCGCCCGTTCCCGGTGTGGACAGTGTGTCCCCGGAGCTGGGCCATCGCCCCACGACCAATTCAGAGCATTTCTGTCACCCCCCCCCCAACCCCCGCAAAGAAACCCCACGCCCATGAGCCGTCCCCCATCCCGTCCTTCCGCCCCAGCCCCCGCGGCCACCAAGCCACTCTGTGCCTCTCTGCATCTGCCTGTCCGGACGTGTCCTGGAAGCGAACCCGTGCCACACGTGGCCTTTGTGTCTGGCTTGCCTCCCTCGGTGTCATGTTTTCAAGGAGCACCCACATTGTGGAGCAGGGCACGGCTTCCTTCCTGCCCCGACAGTGCTCCCGTCGAAGACTTTTTTGCAGTAACTTAGAGGTTTGAAAACACTGCATTAAAAGATCACCTTGACACTTGGGTTTCTCACCCCCCCTTTGATTTGGGGCTTTGTCCCCTCCCCCAGGCCCCGCCCAGGAGGTGTCCTAAGTCGTTTGACGGGGTCCTGAGTGTCTGAAGAATTCAGCTGGGGCCGGCTCTGAGCACAATGTTTTCTGGGAAATGTCACCTCGGCCTGGGACTCTGGCACGACAAGGAGCCAGCTCCCGGCCCGAGGGTGGCAGCCGAGGCGGCCCCTCCCGGCCCCCTCCCTGCCAGCCGCCAGACTCCCGGCCACAGAGACAGGCAGTGGCCACAAGGACAGCACCTCCTCCGGGGTGGGAATGGGGGGACAGAGGCTGTGCCGGCTGGAGAGCGAGCCCTGCGCCAGCCACTGCCGCAGCAGCCAAGAGACCAAGGCGGGGAGGGGCCGTGAGCGGTGCCACCCCTGCGGGCTGCGGCCTCAGCACCCCCCCCCCCCATGGCCACTGTCCCTTTGTCAGTTCCCTGCCAGCCCGGAGACCCCTCACTGGGGAAAACAGATGGCCGGTTCTTGGGGTTCTTGGTGGAAGGCTGCCCCACCCCGCTTGAAGGGCCGCGGAGCCTCGAGTCACCCTAACTGAATTTGGCCAGCACCCCTGGAAGCCTTGGGCCCCTTGCTCCTAGAGTCTTCTAGAGGCTCACGTTCCTGTCAGTCTCTGCTCAGCTGCAGGCTCAGGGCTCATCTGTGCTCGCCAGCCCCCCCGACCCCACACAGTGGCCTCGCCAACTGTGCGTAGACACGGGGGCCACACTTTCCCCAGGACGTGCGGTGTGCATGCGCATTCACAGAGCACCTTGCAGGTGCCAGGAAGACACGGCCGTCCCCAGGGAGGAGGTCTGGCAGCCGGCCAGAGGGACCACGCCGGCGTCCGGATGCGGGAGGCCGACCCCGGGCGGTGCACCCACTGTCTCCGTGGGGGAGGGGGAAGGGGGAAGGGGGGCTCGTGCAGGGGAGCAGAGCGAGGGGACCCACCCCGCCTCCCGCCACCGTCACTCCCGCAGCTCTGCTCAGAGAGGACGTCTTCACCCCCAGGCTCCCGTGCGGTGCAGGGGTGACATGGAGGGAAGGTGGCGTGTCCACCCTGGAGGCCACAAGGACCTTGGAAAAGTGCCCCAGGGACCAGGCACGGAGGCCATGAGAGGGTATTTCAGGGTGTGTGATGGGCAGTGAGGTTAGGAAAGGGGACAAGCCGGGGCGCGGGGTGCCCCCCAGCCCGGCAGACCGCCTGTCTTTTGGGGGACAGGAAGGCGAAGGCCAGGCTTTTGGGGTCGGGGAGGGCCTCAGTGCCGCCCGGAGCCTGTGGGAGCACAGCCTTTCCGTTCCCGTTAGTTATGGATTCTTTTCACTGCCGTCATCTCTCTGAACACAAATGTTATTAAGCTCTTGGCTGAACTCCCTGCGCACGTCGGCGCTGGAAAATGTGAGGCCGCCGCGCGTGGGCCGCTCGGGCGGGCCTGCAGGCAGCGTGGGGCTGGGTCCCCTCGTGGCCCGGGGGTCCCACTGACGGGTTTCTCCCTCTGGGTCAGTTTGCAGGGTCCAGCGCGGACGGCACCCGGCGGGGCATGGGCGTGGACATCTCCCTGCTGAGCTGCCAGTACTTCCTGGCCCAGATTCTGGTCTCCCTGGTGCTGGGGCCTCTGACCTCGGCCGTGGGCAGCGCCAACGGGGTCATGTATTTCTCTAGCCTGGTGTCCTTCCTGGGCTGCTTGTACTCCTCCCTGTTTGTGGTTTATGAAATCCCTGCCAGCGACGCCGCCGAGGACGAGCACCGGCCCCTCCTGCTGAACGTCTGACAGCCCGGAGCCCCAGCGGTGTCCCCGAGCCCGTGCCCGGGGGCCTGGAGCAGGCCGGCCGGCGAGAAGCCCAGGGCGGGGGCGGACGCAGGACGGGCCTCCTGCGGAATGAATGTACATACGTGATAAAACAATAAACGGCGGCCGCGAAGCCCACGGTGTCTCGTCGTGGCTCTCCCGAGGGTGGAGAGGTCCCCTGGGGAGCGGGGTGTTCCCCGGGGGGGGGGGCCGGGGAGGGAGCGCTGAGAGTCACTTGCCGGAAGGGTGGGGGGAGCTCGGTGGTCCCCACCCCGGGGAGACATCTGGCGATGTCGGGGGATGGCTCCGGTTGTCACAGCTTGGACGGGCGCCTCCCGTCCGGAGAGGCCTCAGGCCTCCTACGGTCACAGGATGGCCCCCACAACGAGGAACGCTCCAGCCCCACAGGCCAATCGTGCCGAGGTGCAGAGGCCGATCTACTGCCCACTGCATCCCAGAATGGAGTTAAGAGTGTGCAGTGCTTTTGGGTCAGAAGGCCTCTCATTCATTCATTCATTCTCCCACCCAGCCACTCATCCATCCATCCGTCCATCCATCTGTCTGTCCATCCCCCCTCCCCCCACCCTGCAGAGAGCCATCCATGCCCTGGGGTGCAGGCCGTGCTAGGTGCTGGGGTCCAGCCGTGAGCAAGCGTCCGTGCCCCTGGAGCTGGTGCAGGAAGAGAGGCAGACGGTACCCTGAGAGGATGGTGCTAAGTGCCGTCAACACGAGCAGGGCAGGAGGGTCCGGTGACAAGGTCGGGGAGTGGCCTTTGCTAGGGAGAAGGGCAGTGCCCTGGTGGAGAGAGGAAGACATTGCAGAACGGAAGTGGCGACCTGCTTGGTGCCTCGAGGGATCGTAGGGTCCAAAGTGCTTGGGTCGCAGCCCGTCCAGGAAGGTGGGAAGCTCAAGGAGGAGTGGACGCCCTGGTGAACGCAGGTCTGACTTGCCCCACCCCCCTGCACCCACCGTCTTCCAGTTGATGGACCTGCATGAATCTTGGACTTCTTGGGTCAAGGTCCTTCGCCAGGTGGCTTTTCATCATCTTCCATCACTCGATGCCCCGAGCTGGCGGGTCGCTGGTGCATCTGCCTGCTGCACCGGAGCTGGGCCTGGCCCCCAGCACCCTCACTGCATGGTCCCCATATTCTGGGGGCACACAGGACCCGCCAATCACGAGTCCCCCAAAAGCAAAGGGGGTCCTGGGCCCGCCACCGCCAGCCTCCGAGGAGAGTCGGGTTTACGGGCTGCTACCGTGTCTTGTCATCTCTCAAGTCAGGGACAGTAGATGTAAACCCCCAACTCTGCAGGGCACCTTACCCACCTCCCCACGGGAGCCACGGCCTCCCCAGTGCCATTGCCCGCTGGTCTCCTGGAACCGAGGTGGCTCCTGCAGGGTCCCTGGAGTCCAGGCCTCCTCTCTGTGCCCCTAGATCTGGCCCAGGGTCTCTGCCCACTTCCTTGCCTCCAATCTACCCTTCCCGCCAACCTCCACCCTGCAGCTGGGGAGCCGGACTGGACAAGGTGCCGTTCTCACACCCATCACACTGGGTCACGGGTTTTTGTTTTTAGGATTTTATTTACTTACTTGACAGCGAGCGAGCACAAGCAGGGAGAGGGAGAGGGAGAAGCAGGTTCCCATGAACAGGGAGCCCGACGTGGGACTCGATCCCACGACCCCGGGATCACGACCTGAGCCGAAGGCAGTTGCCTGACTGAGCCGCCCAGGTGCCCTGGGTCACAGGTTTTGAGGGAATGTGCTGGAACTGACGACGGCCGGGGCCTGCTGTGCTGGCTGCGTACTACCCTCCGGTCACACGCGCAGGTGTGTGCTGTGCCCTCGTCCTAGCTGTGAGCAAGCCGGAGGACCCGAGGGCCCACTTCCTGGACAGGAGCAGATGTCCTGAGATGGGGAGTATTTGGGGCACAGGACCCTCGGGCAGTGGCGGCTCAAGGGGACTCTCTCTCCAGGGCGCTCCGAGGGCCA
This sequence comes from Nasua narica, assembly GCA_028533885.1. Classification (NCBI taxonomy): domain Eukaryota; kingdom Metazoa; phylum Chordata; class Mammalia; order Carnivora; family Procyonidae; genus Nasua; species Nasua narica. Next base: position 5,164,219 of record CM052798.1, read on the forward strand.
TCACGCTGGACATCACCGCGGCCGAGGGGGTCATGGGGTGATCATCAGTCAGCCAATGTTTGCTGAGCACCTTGAGTGTATGGCCCAGCATGGGGAATACAGCTGAAAACCCCAGAGAAGCATCTCCTGGCCTCCCAACAGCCTTTCCCGGCCGTAACATCCATGCCGGGCCCTGCCCGTGCCGCCCGCAGCCCCCGGCCCCCTCTTCCCTACCGCCTCTCTCCCCTGCTCCTGACCTGTGCCGGTCGCCCTCTGCCTGGAACCGCCCCTGCTCCCCTCTGGCTGCTGGCCTCCCGGAAACCTCTATTCCGTCACACAAGTCACACAATCCGCATCACCATTCCTGCACCTCTGCCCTTCGTCCCAGGCGTGGGGACCTCCGGTCCAGGGCTTTACAGACGCTGCCACCTGGTGGTCGGGACCCGGAGTGGCAGCTCTCTGCGACGTGACGTGCAGCAGAGCCCGCGCAAAAATAAGGGCAGCAGGGGCGACCTGGGAGTGACAGCTGGGGGACAGGAACCCAGAAGACATCAGCTCTTAAACACTGTGCCCTCCATAGGCTGGAAGGATCTTCTAAGAAGTGCGTTAAGGTTCTGTTTTTGGTCTAATTCACTACATGGGGTGTCCACAGCTCGGGGGTCCAACAGAGGCCACCACCGTGAAGTAGATCCCCCTCCCCGCGCAAACATCAGAGAACGGGGCAGACCAGGCCAGAGCGGGCCCGGTGGTCAGAGGGGGGTGGGACTGAGAGAAACTTGAGGGGTCCCTTCAGGCGCCCCAGCAGTGACCGGCTCCGTGCATGAGGCCAGAGGCCCTTCCCTCCGGTCACCAGGCCTACGACGACAGCACATCCGGTCGGTGCACCGAGGAGCCCTGTGGGGGCCTGTTCATTCGGTCAGCAAACATTTGCAAAGCAAGTGCCTTCCACACCTGGAACCCGGTCGGGGTCAGGGGACGCAGACATAGCTTCTGCAGCCTGGGTCCCTAATACGCTGGAAGGAAACACTTACCCAAACTTGGAAGCTGTTCTTGGCGAGGGCCGCTACCAGAAGAGCCGCCCTGGGTCAGAGACTCGGAGTCTGGACCGCGAGTAATCAGAACCCCCCGGGGCCGCAGGGGACCAAGTGAGGACCCAGGGAGGGGACACCACAGATATGGGGACCTCCGGGGGCCAGAACTGCAGGACAGAGAACCAGGGAGGGTGGCAAGCCCCGTGGTAAAGCACATGCTGTTCCTGGGCCACGGGCTTCAGCCACAAGAGCCACTGGAGCTCCGGCCAAGCCTGCCGCCACCAGGAGTCCCAGGCCTCCAAAGCTCACTTTCTCCGGCAGCCCGTGGAGTCCAGCTGGACCGCCAGCCCCGGGGCCGCCTCCCTAGCAGGCTCGTCTGGCTGATTCTCCCCGGGAGGGGGCAGGGAGGCCCAGGGTCCCTCTGCCCCTTGGTGTCTCCGCAGCTGAGGGGTCCAGGGCAGGACTGATAGCTTCCACTGGTCTTGGGGCTGTGGCCTGACCCCAGCTGTCTCGTATGACCGGTCCTGTTTGGATTCCACCGCGGTGAGTCCAGGGGCCGCACGGATTGGCTGCGGAGGCCGGGGGAGGCCGCCCAAGTCTGTGTTGGTGCCGCTCGGAGTCCACAAGTGCTGCATAGCAGCGCTCCAGCCCTGACCTTCGCTCGTCAGCCGCTGCACCAGCACGTGTCTGGCTCCACGTTCCTGGGTTCTGAGGGTCTTGTAACTCCGTGTCCGCGTGGCAGGTCCCTGCTGATGCTCTCCTGCGTCCTTACCCTGGGAGTAAGGGGCCTCAGTTTGCACAGGCAGAGCCCCGCTGAGCTGCCCGGTTCACCCGACTTAGCGGAGGTCTCTGTCAACACGGCGACCACACGCCCAGCCCTGCCGAGTGCCATTTCCGCAGCTCACGCTTCTCAGCCCCCTAACCAGAGGGGCCGCTGAGCCACCAGGCCCTCAGCCCAAGCTGAGGGTCCACCCACGGGGACCAATGCCACTTCTCCCAGGGGGCGAGACGCGAGGGCGCGGCCAGGGGCACGGTGGCTGGACGGCAGACGCTTTGTCCTCCCCGAGTCCAGCAGATGGCCGCTGCTGCAGGCCCTCTGCCTCAGAAAGGGGGTATGGCCGGGTGGGGACAATGGCCACAGTTGTCCTCATCTGAGAAACTACTACAGCCTGTGCAGCTCTGATCAGAGGGTTTCTGCAGCATAATCTATACGCCCGTTCACGGACACCGAAGCCTCCTTATCCTCTAACCTATCTGGAATTCGTAGTTTGTACATTTATGGCTGCCAGACACTATTTTCGTAGAGAGCACGGTCTAGGTAAGAAACCGGCAAAGGCGACACCTGGCTGCTGGCCGGTCACCCCTCCCTCCACACCCCCGCCCCTCCCGTCCTGCCTTCTCATCCGTGATCCAGAATGACAGTCCCTTGTGGCCCCTGTGCCTACTCTGGCAGACCCCTCGACTTCATCCCCCCTAACCACCCAAGTCGCTGCGCAGGAAGCCTGCTGTCAGAGAACACAGACCTGCCTCTAGGGCCATCGGTGTGTATGCCCCTCTCGGTCCTCTGGTTGGCAAAACTGTCCCGTCCTCAATTAGGTAGCGACACGAACCATTCCCCAGGCCTTTACCACCACCAGGCAGAGTCAGCCTGGTTTGAGGGCAGTTTATCAAAGGGTCGCTCCTGCTCCGTCTCCCAGGGTATCCGGAAACCCACACTCCAGATGGAAAGGTGAGCACATAAACTTCCAGGGATAGTCTTAAAGCTTTATGAAAATGCCCATGACAGTCTCCGAAAGCTGGGCCTGAATCCATTCCGCTGCCTGCTGCCCCTCATGGCCACATCCACGACCTGCCGGCCATCGGCGGCGCTGCTCTGCCGTCGGGCGAGAGACTGCATCCTGACACTGGAGGGCGGCCCTGCGGGGGTGCCGGCGCACTGGCAGGGCAGAGAGGGGACGGGCTGAGGAGGCCACTGCAGCGATGGACAGCTCGAGGCCTCTCCTCCAAGCAGGCAAGGAGCTACACGCCCGTTCACCGTGGAGGGCGGCCACAAAATAGAACTGTGGGCCAGTGGCAGGGGGCAAAAGGAATCCGAGTGAGGAGAGGGTGTCCCCAGTCCCGGGGTCATCATCCCCCAGGCCCGTTCTGCTGCTTGGGTATGCTCACTGTGGGTCCCGGTTATCTTGGGCCAGGAGGTCAGAGCATCCCTGAGAGCACTCGCTGGAGAAACCCTTCCGACCAGACACCGCAGAGAAGAACCTTTCTGGAAGCCGCTTTGGAGAGTAGGCAAGCAGTGAGCCATAAATAGCTGAGAACCGAACTCTCCCCTCTGCCCCTTCCCCAGCCTGGGGGACCTAGGTTGGGGCACCCGCCAAGACCCCCACCCACTCCCAGGAATGAGACACAGTCCACTGGCCATCGCCCAGCTGCTGTAGTGTAGCTTGGTTTTATTTATGTCCACAAGTATTTCAAAAAAATTACAAAATACTCAAATGGAGAGAACACAGAAGTCACGATTTCTGGGTGTCTACTCGGTTTACACTGTGTTATCTCATGGCAAACTACTCATATATACATTTAGCTTCAAGATATATATAAACGTAGCAAATCAGAATGTACACTCTGCTCTGCCGCGGTGAGACGCGAAGCTCAATCCTGACAACATCCAACAAGATACGTACAAAACACGGAGAAGCAAAACCAAACTTCAAACAAAAGGAAGGAAAACCCAAAAGGAAACCAAGGGGTCGGGCTTCAAAGACACTGTGAAGGTCTGGGGCCTCCTAAACACACCGCAGCTGACCAGGTGAGGGTTTCAGGTCGAAGGTTCTTAAACGGCAGAATCTTAGTGCTTCACCTTGGGATACGGGGGGCGGGAGGGGGGGGGGGACCAAAACCTAACGAGAAAACACCTTCAGACAGTCTTCAAGTAGAGACTTGCAAGTACTTCACTGTCTCTTCTTTGGAGAAACGGATGACACAGAGAGGCGGTGGCAGGCACTGTGGCCCACCGAAAGGAAAACAAAGATGCAGGGGAGGTGGGGGCCTCGGGCAGGAGCTGCAGGAGGGCGGCCCTGCCCCCAGCGGAAACCAGCGCCTCCTGCCCCTGCGGCCCAGTCTGGGGACACAGGGCTCCGTTGAGCTTGCCTCCCTCTAAGGAGCTGAAGTTAAGGCAGAAATGGAACAGGAGAAAATGAAAGAGGAAAACGGCAAACATTTCCAGAACATGCCCAGCAGAGAAAACGATCCTGTCTGTTCCAACTGAAACCAAACGTAGTTTACATAGAAACTGGAAATGCCCCCAATGCAGGTTTGGGTCCGGAGCCTGAACTGCCTGCTGGCGTCCGGGTGAACGCGCCAGCCTCTGGGCCTGCCCCCCAGCTGAGCTCCAGTCCTGGCCACACCCCCACAGCCGCCGACCCTCGGGTGCTGTCTTGTCCCCCAGCTCTCTGATGGGACCACCATACACGACGGCAGAAGCGGCCCTCAAGAGTCTGAGGAGGAGGAACAGAAAAGACCGCACCCAGACAGAGGCCGGACCCCCGGGTGCAGCCGTCCCCAGGTCCCCCGCCCCCCCCGCCTGTAGCTCAGAAAGGAGAGGTGGGCGTCCGCAGACGGGCCGGAGCCCTCAGACTGGCGGCCCCCAGGTGGACGGAGGCCTGCCTTCTCACTCCACATCAGCGGCTGCGACTCCTGTTTCTACTCCCAGGAGGAACAGTGGGACTCAAACGGTGTCGCCATCTGACGTGGGTCACCATGCACGGACCTGCTCCTGGGGGGTCCACGGGCTGGCACCCACAACCACGCCGACTCCAGGGCCCCCAGCTGCACGGCCAGGAGGATGTGGCCTCCCCACAGGGAGAGCCCACGCTGACACACACGGAAAGGCAGGGTTTTTTTTAAAAAATAGATTCCTTTGGCAAGCGTGTGTGATGAGTTCTTTGTAGGGAATCGTGTTTTCTTGAATTTTTTAGAATGCTTGTATTTAAAAAGGCAGTTCATCCAGAACAACCAAATGTGTGTGCACAGAAATCTATGAGGAAATCTACAATCAGACACACGGAAACACGTGCTTTCTATCCTGCAGAGACAGAACAAGGTGGACATTTAACTCCTGCACTCCTGGGACAAAATTAAAAAATGGTTTCATCTAACAGATATTTGCACCTCTGGCAAAGCACAAGCTAGAAACAGACAGAAGTGAAAAATCAAGGCAGCAAAACAAAGCAACGGTCTGTCCCATCTTCCCTGCAGACCCCTGGATGCTCACTGCTGTGACCGCACCACGTCCCAAGCCTCTGCCCGTTTGCAAGTAGTAACGCCCATCTGTTCCCTTTAATTAAAGGGATAATTATATATAACTTTTTATTAAAAAATCAACTCTGTATTCTGTCAATAGCTGGTAGGAATTCACAATTAGTGACATGGCTGGAAAAAATAGATCAGAATAGTTTGTGGAAGAAAAAAAATGCCATTCTAAAATTATTTATTTACAGACATAAAAAGCCATGCTGCAGAACTTTCTCAAATTATGAAGATCTCCTACAATGTATTAAAATAAAAGTTTTTTTTTAAAAATTATAGCTCTTGGATTCCAAACTCATATGCCACCTATCTGCAAACCTCGTGGGTTCTGGAACACACGTAACGGAGTGTGTCTGCACGCACAGTGAAGGGTGTGTACTGGATGCTAGCACCTACCAAGAAGTCAAGGAAAGAAAAGAAAACTAAAGCCAAACCCCAAGATTGCAGGGAAAGTTTTCTGAATGTTCAGCCCAGTCCAGGACTCACTAAGTTTCTGGGGGACTGTCATGCAGGGTCCCCCAAACCAGCCTCGGGGATCCTCTCTACAAACAAACACTATTATGCCGATAACATCTTTAGTTGTGGGGTTTTTAAATATATAAAGAAATCTTTAGAAGATATTCTTTTTGCTTTTGTAGCTCATATTGAATGTAAAAAGTCCTGTTTCTCCCCCCAAGAATTGGGGTTTCCACAGCCAGCGCTAACAAATAAATAACTTATAACTGCTTGTCACCTTCTTTCTTCAGTCGACTGGAAAGAAAACAGAGGGAGAAAGTACTCAGCACCAGGCCTGGGCAGGTGGGACCAGGCATGCAGCTCGAGGGTGCGGACGAGCCCCCCTCCCTCCCGTCAAGATGGCTCCGTGGGAGCCCCCAGAGGCCAGGCCCCCGCACCTGCGGACGTGGGCGGAGCACCGTGAGCCGGCCTCCCCGCCTCACCTGTAATAGTCCTCCTGACTCGGTAGGTGGCCGCCATGCATGTGGGGGTGGCCGTGCAGCCATTGCTGCTCCATGGCCAGTCTCTGCAGCTCTGCCGACTGGGCGTGCATGGCCTGCAGCTGGTGGGCTGCAGACATGGGGGGTGGGATGGCCCCAGGCAAGTCTCGGGGGTAGGGGGTACCTGCCAGACACAAAACGGCCTTCGCTAAGAGACAGGCCAGGGCAGTGGCCGGGGGAAGGCCGGCGACGCAACGCGCTCCGGTCAGAAGAAGGCTCCTGAGGGGAGGAGCAAGGGCCCCCTTACTCTGCAGGGACCCGTGCAGCAGAGCCCCCTCCCCAGAGAGAGAGAGAAGGCCCGAAGTACTGCCCCTGGGATCCCCCGACCCTGGGGGTCGAGGGGAAGGGAAGACAGAACATACACCCCCTCGTTCTCAAGGTTCAGGCTTCAGGCTCTCCCTGCTTCAGGAGGCCCCCCTGAACCCTCAGCTGAGGTTCGGCACTTGGTCGCTCGTCCTGGCTCCGCGGACGCCCTTACACTCATCCGCCCCCGCTCTCTGAGGGCAGGGGTCGGCCTGCTTGCTGCCCGGGTGGACTCCCGCACACAGGAGGCGTTGGCTGAATATGCGGACGAGCGACTGACCGAACGGGACATCGGCTACCAACCCTGCTCCACACTGTCCCCTCCTCCCCCAGGCGCGTTCTTACCAAAAACTGGATGACGAAGCATCTCGTGCTCGTGGGGGGGCTGTCCAAGCAGCGGGTTGGGGAGGGTGCCAGGGGGATAGGGAAAGCGGGCCAGGTGAGGGCCAGCGGTCAGGGGGTCAACCAGCGGGTGCACGGGGCCTGCTGAACCTAAAAGAGAGGCAGAAGTCCAGATGCAGGCGGTGCGGGGCTCTGGCGCTCCCTCCGCGCCCACCCCTCGGCCGTGATCGCCAGCGAGCTCCTTCTCACCACGGCCAGCTCCTGGCCACCAGGGCCACCGAAAGTCCTGACCCGAAGTGGCTGCCCCCACCCCAGGCTGCAGTGAAGTTCCAGAAGGTGACCCCTCTGCTCCTTTCCGAGCACCCCGCAGGCGTCTCCCCCACCCCTGCTCATCACAGCCCGCCAGCCAGATACCCGAGGCCGGCCCCGCACCTGCCAGGTCCACAGGCAGGGTGTCTCGCCCTGGCCGCCGGCGACACTCCCCAGAGGCGCCTCCCCGGCCCTTCACCCACAGAACCCACAGGGGGTCGGTCAGCAGAGCGGAAGCTGCCAGACCACGAGCTGTGAGCAGGGCGGAGGCTCACTAAGCCCTGCTCTCCCCTCCCAAGCCCGGAGCCCCTGCTCCCTCTCTCCCTGCAGATGTCCCCTCCTGCCGGCAATCCCGCTCCACGGTTACCTTCTTGACGAGGCTTTCTCGTGGCTTCCTAACTGCACCCTTGCTCCCAGCTCCCGCTCCCTCTCCCCGGTTAGCGGCCCTCCAGAACCCGGACTGCCCCACAGCCCGAGACACGCTGGCTGACCGCCTCCAGGTCGGGAAAATGCGCGGGCTCGTTGTCGGCATCTACAACTGTGCCCGACGTGTCCCAGGTGCTCGGTGACTGTCTGTCCAACGGATAAATGTCCTACGGACGAATGACTGCCTGTCCTCGAGCAGCTGACTGAGACACACCCACTGGTGACACCGGGGCTCAGACGCCGGGTGGCAGCAAGGCTCCAGATGTTAGGACCGTGGGGTAAAAGTGACAGCTCCTGGGCTTCCCCAGAACCATCTCCCTGAACAGAGTCCAGGCTCCCCGCACCGGGGCTGGGGGCACACGCAGAGAGCCGGGGGCCGCCCACTCCCCCCAGCACGGAGGCAGGTCTGCCCCCCGGAAGTCCTGCACGTGGGCTGTGCCCGGGGACGCCATGGCAGGCCTTGGGCCCAGGGTGCACGCCCAACTCCTCTGCCCCCTCCAGCCTGTCTGCAGAGCTGTGGACGGGGCAGGGACCCTGGCCGGCCCATCGGCAGACCTATGGGAGCTCATTCCCAGAGCGGAGAGCACTGGGGGACCCTGACCAGGTGAGCCAGAAGGCCAGGCCCCGTACCCCGAGAGGGAACAGGAGGACTCTTCTTTTAAGTTCTCACCGAAAGATTCCCCAGAGCCTCCCTGGGTGTCTCCGTTGCCTCCACCGGGGCTCCAACGCCCTGCCTCGCCCCTCAGGGCCCGCCTCCTGCCCTGAACCGGACTCTGAGCACAGGCCGCTTCCCACTGTCCCCGGCACCGGAGACCCAGGGCCGAGAACCTACACTTTATCCAGGAGACTGAGCAGAGGGCCCCGGGGGACTCAGCGCTCTGGAGAACTGAGCGGCTGGGCGGAGACAAAGGCTGCGGGTGAGGGAAGCAGCGAGAGGATTCCCAGAGGCCGACCCTGCTCAGCTGTCAGGACGGAGGGATTCCTTCACGGAACAACTGCCTCTGCCGTGGACGGCGTCTCCGTGTCTGGCCTGTACCCCGTCGGCCCAGACCCTAACCTGCGGCGCCCCCCCGCCCAGCCCGGGGGCACCCACCTTGGTGGAGGGGGTCCTGCTGGTGAAGGTGGAGGTGTGAGTGGATGTGGGAGTGCTGGTGATGGTGCGGAGTCACGTTGAACATCTGCAGGCGGGCCAGAGGGTCGCTGGTCAGCGACGCCATGCGCTCGGCGTGGATCCGCTCGGCCGCCAGTCTATCGGGGTAGCTCATCTCGGGCCGCAGCTGGGGGCCCGCCAGGGCCAGTCTCTCCCTCTCCAGGGGGTTCAGGCCCGGGTGGAAAGAAGCAAAAGGATGGGGGCCCGCAGTGGGGGGGATGGTGAGGGCGCTGTGCCGGGCAAAGTGCTCCATGGGGTTGGTGGCCGGGTGCAGGGGGTCCAGCTCTGGGGGCTTCACCTCGAAGCCTGGCTTCATCCTCTCCCGGAGCTCCCGCTCCCGGATCTCCCGCTCCCGGAGCTCCCGCTCCCGGAGCTCGCGCTCCCGGATGGTGGGGTCCACGTTGTAGAGGCCGGGCATGTGGTAGGCCAGCAGCGGGTCAGTGGGGTTGAGGGGCATGTAGAAGGGGTGGTTGCGGTTGGTGGGAGACATGACGTGGGGCCGAGCGTACTCGCTCAGAGTCCGAAGGGCAGGCGTGTCGGGCCCGATGTACGGAGGCACCGCGGCAATGGTGGTTGGGGGCGGCTCGAAGGAAGGCCGCAGGTGGCCGGGACCACTGAGCTGGGGGTCACTGAGGCGGCCCTCGTGGGCCGAGCTGGACGCCTTCTGCTGAGGGAAGGGAAGGCTGTGAGGGGCAGGCGCTCACTCCGCAGAGCGGAGCCCGGCCCCGCCGCCACCCCGCACCGGCCAGACAACACGGTCCGTCCTCCCGACAAGAGCCGGCCCCGGCCCCGGCCAGGCTCGGGCCTCGAGGACAGGGTTCGGGCAGCCCCTGCCGGGACAGTCTGCTCTGTGCCGACAGCTTCCCTCGCGCCCTGGATGGGGCCGCGCATCGGAGAAAGGGAGCCACAGCGCAGAGCTGGGGAGGGACCCCCGGGGCCGGGTTGACCCCCAACTCACGGCTGATCTCTCTGCCTCCCGCTCCCGCTCTCGTTCCCGCTCGCGCTCTTTCTCCTTCTCCTTCTCGCGCTCCCGCTCCTCTCGTGCTTTCTGCTCGGCCTCCCGTTTGGCCTTTTCGATGGCCTCCTCCCTCTTCTTGGCCAGTTTGGATCCCGCCAGAGGCATGAAATACAGGTCTGTCCGCGCGCACGAGTTGTAACCACGGTCCAGATGTTTGTAGAACCTAAAGAAGGCCACACCTCTGACTGCGGCCCCGCCGAGGCCTCAGCCTGCCCCAGCTGCCCGGCCTGTCCCTGCCCTGGCTGTGCCCCGTCCCTGGGAAGCCAGTACCTGGCGGACTGGCTGGCATGGCTGGGGGTGTCCACCACAGTGGGCTCGGGGGACGGGCTCCTAGGTGGGGGAGGTGGGCTCTCGGGCTCCTCAGCATCATCCAGAGCCTCTTCCTTGATCTGGACGGTGGGGAGCGGGCAGGCTGTCCCCCCGGGTACGCTGCCTCCCGAAGACACAGCAGTAGAGCAGGGCGGCTGCACCGAGGGCCCGGGTCCCGCAGGTGGGGTGGAGGTGGAGGGGCAGGTCGGAGGGGTGATGGGAGGAGGTCCCCCAGGGACAAAGGGGTGCTGAGCAAATGGGGGCTGGGGGGGCACCTGGTGGAGGCCCGCTGGGGGGTGAGTGGCAGCGGCAGGAGGCAGGCTCTGGCTCTGGGTCAGCACTGGGGGCTGTGCGGGCGAGGAGGGCAGGGGCTGGCTCTGGGGCATGAGCTGCAGCGGAGGGGGATGGGCTGAGGGGGGATGGTGTGTGGACAGGGAGCTCAGGGGCTTCAGTGCTGGAGGGGGTGGGAGGTTGGCATTCATGGAGAAGGGCGAGGGCCCTGAGAGGTGGGGCGGGTGCTTGTGGGCTTGGGGGGCCGGCAGCTGGGGGATGGGCGTGGTTGGTGGGGGCTTAATGTGGGGCATGGCCAACGGGGCCGGCGGCAGGGGCTGCTCCCGTGGGGGCTGCGGGGGCTGCAGTGCTGACGGTGCGGCCGCGGGCGGCAGGGCGGCATGAGGGAGAGCTGACGCTTGCGAGGCCTGGGGAGGGAGGCCAAAGGGCTGCGGGGGGCCCGGGTGCTGCAGCAGGGGCCCGGCCTGGAGGCCATGAGGGCCACCGGGGCCCTGACTATGCAGCGGGGGCTGGCTGTGAGGTGGGGCGGAGGCCTGGCCAGCTGCCACGGTCAGAGGCTGGAGTGGGGGATGCGGGGAGGGCAGCCGCTGTGGGTGCAGGGTGGGCGCCTGCTGGATATGAGCGTGGGGAGCAGGAGCCGCCGGAGCCTGTGGCTGGCTAGGGGGCTGGGAGGCCGAGGGCGAGCCCTGCGCAGGCCCTGCAGCGGCAGAGGGCGTGGGCCCTGGTGTGGGGAGCTGGGAGGTTCCCGGTGGGGCGATGGAGGGAGCTGGAGGGGCCGCACTGGGGGCCCCCTGCAAGGCTGGGGGCTGGGCCTGCAGCATCTGCTGCTGGGCCGAAGAGTCCGAGTCGCTCTCGTTGTCCTGGGGGCTGGGGATGCTGGGGGACGTGCTGCGATTGTCCTGGTCGATGTCTTTGGGGTCACTGCTGCCCTCATCGTTGACACTGCGGCTGTCCGAACTCTCTCCCTCGCCTTCCGATGGCGAGTTGGGCCGGCTGATCTCCTAGGGCCAGAGACGGGAGGGATGAAGCTCTAGGAGAGCAGAGGCTCTCGCTGCCCTGCGTTGCTAGCACCTGGCACACAACACAGATCTCTGCAGACAAGGCGGCAAGCCTGGCCCCAGGGACCACAGGTCCCCCCTCTGACCCGGCCAGTCTCGGAAACCACTCTAGGTCCCTCCCGAGGAGATGGGGCACCACTAGGCCCCAGGGAAAATCCGGACTCAAGGTCTCTCAAGGGGTGTCACCCGCCAGCTACTGTCACAGAGGCTCAGCTGCGCATCTCACCTGGGTTTTTGTCTTCTTGGAGCTGGTCCTGTCGGCCTCCTCTGTGTCAGAGGCCACCTTCTCCCGCTGGCGCTTGGTGCTCTTAAGGGGGGATGAAGCTTCCTCCTTCACCTTCTGCATGGGAAAGCCCAAGAGGGGCATCAGGACAAGGGAGGATGTCCCATCAGCCCCAGGGGGTAAATGACGACAGTTTGCTGACACCTTGCTCTGGAATTCAGAGTTCCATCTCCAGAAGCAAGAATGCTCTGGAAGGGACTAGCTGAGCTCAGGAAGAAACAAACAAGTATCTGGGGACAGAAATAACTTGGCTTGGGGGCTTCCAATCACACCTTATCCTTTGACCCTGAGGCCCTGGGAAACTCATGGCAGACACAGTCCTCAAAGGTCAGTGCTGGGAGCTATACTGGACCCCGGTTCTCCAGACCCTAGACCCCAGGTCGCAGTCTGCAGCCCTAGTCTAGGGCAATGCTGATGCCCAGGGAGGCTCCAAGAACAACCTGCAGCCCCACATCTGAGGGAGCTGAACATCAACTCCAGCAACCTGGGGCCTTTAACAAGAGGGCAGGGCCAAGCAGGCCTCACTACCCTGGGGGATGGGCACTTCACCTTGGCTGACTTCTTCACTGTCTCTGCTTTACTGTCATTGCTGGAGGTGCTGGCAGCGCTGGGTGAGTTCCGGCCACTCGAGCGGATGTCTTCATTGATGGGTGAGGCGCGACCATCAGGGCTGGCTGGCTGCTTCTTTCGACCACTGCGCAGTGTAGACATCTGCCCACCCAAACCGGAGGCCGGTGAGACTAGACCCTAGCCCACAGCACACACGCAGGGCCACAGGCGCAGACCCCACCACCGGCATGATGGCAAATACCAGGCCCTGGCAAGCAACAGGCCCCTCTGGCTGTCCCTCCCTGAGTGGGAGTCAATACGGAACTACGGGAGGAGGGGCTACATGGGTGGGCTCACATGGAAAAGACAGCAATTCCTAAACCCAAAGCACTCAGCTCTGGAGCTGGTCCCGGATGTGTGGCAGAAGCGAGCTAGATCTTCCGAGGGGCAGGAGTCGGCGAGGGCTGTCGGCTCCGCCAAGTCCTCTAGGACGACAATCATGTCCTCTGCTTCAAGTCACCTGTCCTTCTGTTTGTTCCACAGAACTGCCCACTTCCTCACCCAAACCAAACCACTGATTTGGTCTCATCTGACCGTATGAGAAGGGACCCAAAGGGAGAAGGTGTCAAATAACGTAGCTCAGCTCCTAAAACCAGCAAGCACTTGACCACGTTTCTGCAAATCCATGGGGCGCAGAAGAGACGGGGGGGGGGGCGGACAGTGATTCACATCAGTCAATCGGCCAGGCGGCCCGGGCACCAGCAGCCTTGACAAGACGGCAGGGCCTGAGGAAGGTGGATGGGGCCATCTACGTGCCCACAAGGGCCACTGGGGAGGCCAGTTACAGGGAAGGCCCCGGGGCATCCCCTACTCCCAAGCTGGGAAAACCCTTGTTTCCCAAAGTTCCCTGCTGCCACATTTCCAACCTGGAAAACAGAACCTCTTTATGAAAAAGGCTGTACAAGTGAGGAGAAAATGTACCGAAAAGTTTCAAAAATTGAATCAAATATTAAAAAAAAAAAAAAAAAAAAGCAAGCTCCTGCAAGTTTTAAGTAGAGAGATGCCACACAACGGGGTGGGGGTGGGGCAGGGGCCAGAGGAACGTCGGGGGACTTGGAGAGCCTGTACCGAACCGGACATTCACACCAAAGAATTCTCTGTGAAAGTAAGCTCAGGACGTGCACCCCACTGACGACACGAGGGAGGGAGAGAGCGGAGTCTCTTTCCAGACCCACAGACAAAACCAATGTCTCTGAGCCAATCACTCCTTTAAGGGGGATGGTTCTCTACCTAAAATGAATCGCTTCCCAGCCTCCTGGGAGGCACAAGCCCCAGCGTCCTAGTAACCCGAAGTGGCCGGGTCGCCTGCCCTGGGGACTCACCGAGCCACGACTGCGCCGCGTCCTCATGCTATGCTTCCCACTGAGCCCATCATCTTCCTCTTTGACAGGTTTGAACATGAATGGGGGAGGGTCCACGGGCTTCTCAATGGGCGGGAGCTCGCCGTATTTCTTGAAGTGGATGCGGCAGTCTGTACACAGCAGGATGTTCTCCCGGCCCCCGTGGTGCCAGTCTTTGGAGGCTGTGTGAGGGCAGAGGGTGCGGGTGGGGGCCCTTCTGTGGGCTCAGACGGACACCCGTCGCTCGCGCTGCTGCCGCCTGCTCTCTCGCAGGGTACGAGAGGACTTCGGGAACATCCACCCCCCTCCCTAACCTCGTGGTGCCCGGGAGGAGCCTGAAGCAGGCTTCCCAGAAACACAGGCAGCCCATGCCCACCACACACACTGTGAACGGCAGAGGAACCAAAGCTACAGACGTTTGCTTCCTCAGGGGACCCTGAAGCACAATGCAAATGTCAAGCCAAAGACACTCTGGCAGGTCTTTAACTGGATTCACGAAATGTTCAGAACCTGGAAGTGCCTGAGCCTGCCTGTCTCAGTGAGTGCTCCCGCTGCTCCCCCTCCCCCGGCCCCCACTTACTGGTGGTAAAGCAGTGGCGGCAGGCGTACCCCTTCAACTCCTGCTCGCTGTCCTCACTGTCAAAGTCATCCTCGCTGGCTGAACTCAGGTCCACTGGGCACGGCAGGGACACAACAAGGGTGGGGGAGACACTGTCATGCTTGGCCAAGACTGGGACCACCTGTGACCTGTGGCCTGTCTCAGGCTCTGAGCCAGCAGAGCGGCCTGGAAGGCTGGGGTGGGACAGTGTTCATGAAGGACCACTGAATTCCTCAGGGCCAGTGAGCAGAACGAAGAACTCGTGTGAGGGGTGGTACCCCTGGGTCTGCCCTATGCTATTTTCGGAGAGTGATGTCACACCTGGATCCTGGCGTGGCAAGTACTGATGCCCGCAGCTGGGAATGGGGAAAGGCGAAGCACAACCATATGAATTCCCAGACACATCCGGGCCTCGTGAGGAGCCCCCTGCCTCCGACCCAGTACTAACGGATTATCTCTTGTTAGCACGTGCAACATAAGCAGCCCTCAGGCGGAGGGCCCGGGGCCAGGACAAAAACACAGGCCCTGCTGTTTGCTAAGGGTCAGGAAGGTGTCATATTACACTGCGCATCACACGGGGACCAGGAGGAGGATCTTGATAAAGCAGGAGGAAAAAGAAGAGAATGTTAATCTGATCTTACTGCTAACACAATACCAACACAATGAAAACTGAAACAGCACACCTTCCACTAAGTGGACAACCTCCTCTGAAGTTACTGAAAACCCCCCAAGACAGGGTCAAGACTTACATTTTCATAAAAAATTAAAATGATGTTGAGTTTTTTTAAAAATCTAAATGCGTGCAGACTTTCTAAAGCTCTCCTACAAACCCCCAAGTCAGCGTCTGCCCGGGTGCGGGCTCTGCACACACTGTGCGGCCGGCCACGTGGCTGAAGGCCCTCACTTACGGAACTCGCTGGAGGGGGGTCTGGAGGGCGTGCTGACGGGTGTGGATGCGGTGCGGGTCTTGATCCTCCTGAACACGGCCTGCCTGCGGTGCCTCCGATGGGCCCGGGAGCTGGCCGCTTCGGGGGTCTTCTTCCAGTAGTAATAGAAGGTGATCAGCTCCCCCTGCAGGAGAGAAGGCTGGCTGTGATGGAAGGGTTCAGAGGGGCTTCGCTTTTCCCGGCCCCCCAGCCCACCCGCCGTCTCCCACCAGGAGCAGGAGCTGGTTTCCAACAGCCGTGCTGGAGATGAGCGCAGAGGACAGTCGTGAGAGGAACGGGGCTCGCTCAAGACACACCTGTGAGCTGCCCCCTAACTGGGTGAATGGGCTTTTCCCCTCAGCCCAGCAGAGCAGAATTTCTAGATCTCAAGAACATTCGTTCACTCGACAAGTGTTTGTTGAGTGCCTACCATGTGCCAGATGCCACCCTGGAGGAACAACAATAAACATTCGAGAGGAAGGCAAATCCTTGCCCTCCAGCACAGTTGTGTGCACAGATGTTTTCTTCACAGCAGTCCACTGAAATCATACAGGTATGACAAGGAAATGCCTGGCCAGTTAAATTATTCCAGAAACAAGAAAAGGAAACAACTGAGATGGTGGCGAACTGGGGTTAGGAAAAACAGAGATCCCAGATCCAGGAGAACTGCTCCACAGCTTCTACCCCAATCTGAGTGCCCACATCAGCACAAGCTAAGACAGCATCCTGAAGGTGTCTGCTGACAGCAGAAGGCCCTGAGGGACAGACACAGTGGTGCTGATGCAGAGGGGAAGTGCTGTATGTCACAAGGCCAAGGCCAGCCTTTATGGCAGAAGGAGCTATTCTTTCCGTGGCCTAGCAGAAAGGCAGGAAAGGAAAAAGGAAAGGAAAAAGGAAAGGAAAGGAGAAGGGAGGGAGGGAGGGAGGGAGGGAGGAAGGAAGGAAAGAAGGAAAGAAGGAAGGAAGGAGAGAGAGAGAGGAAGGAAGGAAGGAAGGAAGGAAGGAAGGAAGGAAGGAAGGAAAATACAGCAAGGGTGTATGAGCCCAAATGCGACTTTTAGAAAGGGCAGTTTGGCACGCCTGGGCGGCTCAGTTGGTTGAGTGTCCAACTCCTGATCCTGACTCAGGTCATGATCCAGTTCAGGGTCGTGAGATCCAGCCCCTTGTCGGGCTCTGCGCTCGGTGGGAAATCTGCTTGAGATTCTCTCCCTCTGCCATCCCACGTGCGCGCACATAAGTGCTCTCAAAAGCAAATAAATAAACCTTTAAGAATAAGAAAGGGGCATTTTTTTTGCTACCCCCACCCCCAGGAGCTCGGCGGGCACACCACACACACCACAGGGGAATGGCATGTTCGGCTAACCCTGGTTGACACGATACCAATTTCTTAAAACAAACATCCAAAGATAAAGTATCTTTACGTGGAATTTAAAAAGACTTAAAAAAAAAAAAAAACCCAACCCCCAAAACCCCACAAAAAACAAAAAACAAAACAAAACCAAACCAAAAACAAAAACACCACCACTTAAAACAGTGAGAGTGTAGTTCACATCGATTTTCTCTAACTGAATCAATCAATCAGTCGATCTTGCGGACGATCACTTAGCGTGGCTGACTACTGTACCCTGTGGCCAAGCCCGTGGGCAGCGCGTACCCCAAGGTGGGAGCCACGTGGCCAGAGCACCGCACTGCCTCGAGGAAGGGAAGGCTCAATGCTCTGGGAAAGGAGGAGCCAGGGGAGGGACGAAGACTCCGATCTCCGGCTGAGATCCGGCTGGAAAGACCAGCACTGGGGAGACTGAGGCAGGCGAACAAGTGCAGACAGCATGCAACGGACTCCTGGGATGGCGAGAGCATCCGCTCAGAAGAGGTTTCACTGAAACACCCCCCAGAAAGCAACGGCCTTAGAACGATGAGAAGGGAGTTTGTAGAGAAGTGGACAGATCTTCAGTGAGGAAACAGCTTCTGCAAAGCAGGTAGTACATGTGCGCCGGGTACTCGCTACTCAGAGTCAGATCCTATCCCTGTGCATCTTTTAAGAAGGAGGACCACAGTCGTCAGATCCTTAAAGGAGCCTGTGATTCGAAAGGAACTTCTGACTGGCTTCCAGAAGCCTGTACAGCATGTATGTCTTGGAGCTGTGGCTATGTTTCAGTCCTTCCAAGTGCCACTTAACAAAATGCCAGTGACTGCCAGTACTCAACAGATGAAGCGTGACCCCAGGCCGAGGCGGCCAGGGCCAGCCACCAGGCAAGAGCACGCGCAAGTCTGCAAGCTCACCCCGCCCTCTTGAGACCCACGAGACAGAAACTGAGCAGTAAGGGAAAATGCAGGGATGCCCGCCCTTGGATTTCAGACCTGTTTGTCCCTCACGTGTTATCCTACAAATGTGGGCTACAATTGTCCCTGTGGTGACTGGAGCATCCTGAGCCCCCAGGTCATGAACCGAGAAGCTCCTGGCTCCTGCCTCTTTACTTCCTATTTTCCTGACTTGGAAAGTCACTTATCTCTACTGATCTTCTGGTGTCGGCTGGCTAGAGGGAGAAGATTCATAAATCCACTAGGGGATTAAGAGACTCATGCTGATATAAAACTGATCTGACTCTGGTTTTCCTATGAGAAAATACAGAACGGAAGCCAAGGCAAGTCACCGTGAGCCTTCGATACTCTGTCAGAGTGACTTGCTCTATCGGTTCAAAAAGACCACCAGTTCAGTAAATCATGGCCCCATCCCAAAACTGGGAGGAAGAATGTGGTACCTCCCACTGCCTCCTCTAGCCGAAGTCATTTTAGGGGCCAGCAGATGAGAGGCCTGGGATGTAGGAAGGAATGTGAAGCTATAGGGGACAGAAGGAATCAAAAATGGGAGAGAAAGTGAGGTGGAAGGTGCTACCAGGGTCTCTGCCAAACCTCAGCAACAGTGGGTGGCTGTTAGGAAACAGCGGTTCCGACGTCTCCTCGCAGCGCTGGTCCGTAGCACACGCAGTTACGGGGGACTGCGGGTGCGGGGCGCCGACCCCTCGCCCCTGCCGCCGCCCACCGCCAAAAATCCAGGTGCAACTTCTGACTCCCCTAAAACTAACAGTCTACTGTTTACCAGAAACCTTTCCAATGATATAAATGGTCGATGAACACACATTGTGTATGTTATGTGTATTATTTACTGTATTCTTACAGTAAACAAAAGAAAATATTACTAAGAAAATCATAAAAAGGAAAAACATATATACAGTACGGGACTATGTAAAAAAAAAGCTGCTTGTAAGTGAGCCTGAGCCACTTTAACCTGTGTTGTTTAAGGTCAAAAGTATCTCTATTTCTCAAATAGGAATGTTTGAAAGAGTTTCAAATGGTTTTAAAAGATGGCATAACTCGTAGATTAAAATCAGGGAAGCCAGAGTTCAGTGAGGCTATGGTACTGGCCCAAAGCCAGACACCAGACAGAAACGGCTCAGGAAAAAAGCACCTAACTTCCACTCCTATACTGTGTACTCCTAGATTATGTGAGAAAATAAGGACACAACAGGGGTGCCTGGGTGACTCAGTGGGTTGAAGCCTCTGCCTTCAGCTCAGGTCATGATCTCAGGGTCCTGGGATCGAGCCCCACATCGGGCTCTCTGCTCAGCAGGGAGCCTGCTTCCTCCTCTCTCTCTGCCTGCCTCTCTGCCTACTTGTGATCTCTCTGTCAAATAAATAAATAAAATCTTAAAAAAAAAAAGAAAAGAAGGACATGACAAAGAAACCTAATATTAAAGTAAACATCAGCTTTTTGTCAACAATTAAGAAATAATAGCTTTTAGGGGCACCTGGGTGTCTTGGTTACTTGTCTGCCTTCAGCCCAGGTCATGATCTTGGGGTCCTGGGACTGAGCCCCGAGCTGGGCTCCCTGCTCAGTGGAGAGTCTGCTTCTCCCTCTCCCTCTGCTCCTCCCACCGAACTCATGAACTCTTCCGCATGCACTCTCTCTCTCAAATAAATAAATAAAATATTAAGAAAAAAGAAAAAAGAAAAAAAAAAAAAAAAGCTTTTAAAGAAGGAAAATGAGGGTCGCCTGGGTAGCCCAGTTGTTTAAGTGTCTGCCTTTGGCTCAGGTCATGATCTCTGGGTCCTGGGATCGAGTCCCGCATCAGGCTCCTTGCTCAGCAGGGAGCCTGCTTCTTTCTCCCTCTGCCTGCCACTCAGTCTGTGCTCTCTGACAAATAAAGAAAATCTTAAAAACAAAACAAAACAAAGAAAAGGAGTCCAGAACAGATTCTCTTAGCTGAGTACAAAGGATCAAACGACCAAGCCAGAAGGAGTCTCCACTACAGGCCTATAAATTAGTTTGGAAAATGAAAATATAAGTTTCAAACTTCAGGAAGATGGGATAGTGACTAGAACTCTCATACACTGCTGGTGGGGCTATAAAATGGTTCGACCACTTTGTAAAACTTTGGCAGTTCTTACAAAGCTAAACAAACATTTACCACATGACCCAGCAACTGATCCCACTCCTAGGTGTTTACCCAAAAGAAATAAAAACATATGCTCACGCAGACTGTTATACAGATGCTCACAGAAACTTTATTCTTCGCAGCCAAAAGCTGGAAACAATCCGAACACCCCTCATCAGGAGAATGGACAAAGGTAGTACTGTGTACCCATTTACTAGGTACTACTTGGCAGTAAAAAGGCCAAACTACTGATCAGCCTGATAATATGGATGAATCTCAAAACATCACACCGAATGTAAGTAGCCAGATACAAAAGGGTACAGACTGTATGATTCCATTCTAGAAAAGGCAAATCTACAATGACAAAAAGCAAACGGAGTGGTTGCCTAGTCTGGAGGAGAAGGCAGTAGAAAAGTACCTATAACAGAACATGAGGAAACCTTCTGGGGGTGAAAGGAGCACCGTATGAACCGATAGTGCTGTTATTTGCATGGAGGTACAGTTATCTAACTCATTGAACTGTGCCTTCATGGCACTTAACGTGGGTGTATTTTTATGGTAAAAATGGTATGCATACCAATTACATATCAATGAAGTTGATTTAAAAAAAAAATCCAGGCCAGGTTTTATTAGCTGCCTCTCAACCACTGTAATGTCTACGAAGGGATTAAACACTGGAATGGAGCGAATCTAGGAGGATTAGAAACAGCATACTGGTGACTGCATGGGTGGCTAGGTCTTGAGCACAAACAAAAGAACGTGTCGGGGAAAAGCTTTGGTTCTACAAATAGGGAATGAGGCAGCCAGAGGCCTCACCAGGAACGAAGTCAATTGAACTTTAATCAAACATGCATAGTGTGGGCTGCAGAGACCCGCTGCACATAAATTCAGGGAACAAAAGCTGTTGCAGAAATCAATAGCTTGCTGAAACATTAACACAGGCAATCATTGATCAAAAGGCAGCTCCACAAAGGCAGCCTTGCAAATTAGCTCCCGCCTTTGCTTGCAAGCAAACACAGAGGCATCAACGTGGACACGAATGGCCAGCCCGTCGCTTTGTCCCCAGTGCTCTCACCCAGTGCACAAGGCCTCCCGGCCAGCACACCCCACATCCCGCGCTGTAATTGCACACAGCACGAGCGACTAAACTGGGTTAGTGCCTGGGCAAAAAAGGAAAGGAGAGGGGGCGAAGTCCTCTCCAACTGACAGCATTATGGGCTGCAGTGCTTGCCAAGAGAAGCGTTTAAATCCACTGGCCTATATTTAGCAGATTCTCTCGCCCTTCCCTCCCCCCCCCTTCGCCTTTTCTTTGGTGTAAGGGGGCAGTGGTGGCCAAAGCCAATGGCAGTAAGGGACCTGCTCCTGGATTTAGACACCAGCTCCCCACCCTGAGGCAGGATCTCTGCACAGCAGGTCTTCTCCCCAGGCAAACCACTCAGGGAACCAGGCCCCATTAGGTTTCTCTGACTTTCCCTCAACAGGAAAACATGGGGTGGGGAATGCCCAGCAGGGAAGGAGGATGGAGCTGTGAGGGGCTCGCCTGTGCTCTGTCTGGGTGGGAGGGGGCTGGGATGAGAGAGTCAGGGTGACAGAAGGCTCTAGGAACCAGCAGACAGCGCAATCACAGCCACTCCTGTAATCTAGAAGCTTCCTGGGCTCGGCCACTTGCAAGTAGTAGGAGGATTGGTTCCTTCTCTGCAGTCACCATTGTACTCCATGCTTCCTCGTGTTGGACTGTGAATCTATCAAGCTCAGTCAACATAAAACATCAGGGCGATGTCCCTCCGTGCTCCCTCCCCGCACCATCTGAACTGAAGCAATGGGGCGTGGGGGGGGGGGGGCTGCTCACCACTTCCGAGCAGCTTTCTGGCATAAACTCATTTCAGGAAAGTTCTGCTGGTATGGCTGGGCCCAGTCCCGCTTTACCTTGGGTGAACAACAGACTGGCGACGTTTCAGAGCCCAGGGCAAGCGTCCGGCCGTACATGTGTGCGCAGGAGCAGAAGCGGGGTGGGGGCTACAGCTGGGAGCTGGCAGCCCTGCCGCAGGTGACCACCTGACCAGGTCTCCTTCCTGTCTCACCAGCACGTTAACTTACCTGCAGCCACTTGCTGAGTTAAAACAATGTCCACGAACGACTTATTTAATTTCCCTCAGGCACTGCACTGCAAAGGGAGGGGAACCTGTAACCTGTCCTGCCTGACACACACACACACACACACACACACACACACACACATACTTTTAAAGTAAGACAAGCTCCATGTCTGCTAAGGGCCTCTGCGGAAAGGAAGGCACAGAGGCGCGAGCCGAGCAGGCGGGCGAGCGGGCCCTGGAAGGCAAGGGTCGCCGGCTGGCCTGGTGAGCACCGCCGAGCGCCACAGCAAGCTCCCCACCCCCTCATACATACGAGGGGCCCTCGTACACCTCAGCCCGCCATCACCCCCGGAGAGGAGCTCTCTGGGAGGCCGATGGGGGGGCAGGAAGAGGTAGTCAATTATCTTTGTCCCATGTGAGAAACATGAGGGTACACGTAGGACTAAGTGCCAACTTCTGTGACGCTAACATTATTACTGCCACAACCACACAAAGTGGGGACAGCGGTGCGGGGGTGGTAGGTGGCAGAAGATGAAGTCTAGGGACCCCAGCATGCAGACCATGGGGTACCTGCAGCCTGCCCTCCACTATTAGGCTAAGGAAGGCCTCGGTCTTTGGGAAATAACTCTCTTCTCACACAGTCCTTTCCATTCATGCTCGTTACCTTCCATTCTCACAGCGCTTCTGTGACCAGCAGGAAAAACGCAGAACTGTTGGCCTTACAGCTATGTCAAGGAAGGCCTTGAGAAACCCGTCCTTGTCTGTGCACGGAGGGGCGGCGAGGGAGGGAGGACTCCAATCTGGGTCCCTGCGCCACAGCGAAGGCTCCCAGGACAGGCCACCCACAAATGCTTCCTCGCGGGGGAGGGGAGCTGCGCTCACTTCCTCTCCTGCACCGAACCTCAGAAAGGCATCCTCAAAGAGGGGGAGGGGCGGGGGGGCTTGGGAAGCCGCACATGGATGAAGGCATCAGGAACAGAGCTTCTCTGTGAAGCTGCCTTCCAGGCTCCTGCAGCCCACCTGCCTCGGCCAGCTGATGTGACGGACAGGACCTACCGCGTGACCCTGCGCTGCACGCGGCGGACACAGCCCACCGCAGGGGTTAGAGAACAAGCATACAGAAGAAATTATTTTAATTCTTTAAGACCTATTATTAACTGTTCTGATGCTAAATACATATTTTAACAAGAACATGCAGAGAGGGTACACTAACTGTCCTCCCAATGCCTTATTCTGTCCGCTAAAGTACAGCTGGCTAGAATCAGGGTGTTGTTTCCCCGCAAAAACTGTCTGAAGGACACCCTTCCGTTACTACCCGGCCCCTTCTCTGGGGGCCCAAGTACAGAGGAGTGCAGAATCCTACCACTTGCTGGTTGGAATAGAGAAATCTAAAACTTCTTTTTTCTTTTCTTTCCTTTTTTTTTTTTTAAAGGTGTGTTTTTCCAGAGAGAAGATCCAGTGAGCAATGAAAAGTTATGAAACAAGGTCCCCAACCCAGCTGGGGCAGGAGGGAGAAGGAAATGTGACACAAAGCTGCTTCTCAGACTTCACTCCCCAACCCAGGGGCCCAACAGTGGTCAAGGTCCCAGGCGAGTGTGGCTCTGGCTCTGGGAGCGGGTCGGGAGAGCCTGCGGACGCCGCCTCCCCCAGGAAGCACTCCGACCCGGTAGCTGAGCTTGGCCCCCCTGACCTCCACGACCCCTCTGCCCGGGAATTACAGCTGCGCTTCTTGGCAAAAACTACTAACTCAGGGGTAGTGAAGCAAGTCAGTCAAATTTCCTGGCACAGACTCCTATGCAAGTCACTCTTTCCTTTCCCTCCCTGAGGATTCAAGGGCTGGAGCCGACGAATGCCCCGAACACATGAGCCACGAAGCTGGGCTCTCGGCTGATGACGGGAGAACGCTCAGCTATGTTTAGGAACAGCCACCTTTACGGATCTTTTTCCAGCAGGCAACTGGTTGTCTTCCAGCATCGACTCTGGTAATTAAAGCAGTGCTCTCCTGGGCTCCTTCTTTTGTTAACCAACCGAATCTCCTAATCCCTGCTGCCAATCGTTAAATACCGACTCTGCGGTCTCAGTGCATTGGACAGAATGACGATCGGCTGGGAGGCGCACGGCAGGTCCACTGCCTTCTGCGTGCAAGGGGCTGCAAGGGCACCTCTCTAACGTGCCCCACGAGAGGAAGCCCGAGGGTGAGGTGGCAGCCTGTTTCTGGGCAAGGCAACTGGCCCCCTCCAGCTCCTCTTCTGGGGAAAGGTAAGGGAAAGGGAGGGAAAAGATGACTTGGGAAGTGTGTGAAGGTCTCCTCGGTTAATAGGCTATAAGAAGAGACCAGGCTAACATGATCATAGAGATGTTCCAGAACCTGGCACTTCCCCGACAGCTCTTTAAAAAATCCTAGTTGATAGGTGACTGGGTGGCTCAGTTGGTTGAGCATCCAACTCTTGGGTTTTGGTCATGGTCAGGTCATGATCTTGGGGTCACGAGATCAAGCCCCGTGTCGGGCTCCACACTCGGTGGGGAGCCTGCATGGGATTCTCTCTCTCCCTCTGTGCCCCCCAACTCACATTCTTTCTCAAATAAATAAATCTTAAAAACAAAATCCTAGTTGAGAGGTTAAATAATTTTTTTAAAAAAATAATGATTACCACTATTTATACACTGTGGAGGAATGAAAAGAGTTTTGTGGGGAGTTTTGTTTTTTGTTGTTGGGTTTTTTTTTTTTGGCCAAAATTGTAATGAGACTTCCTGAACCCTATGCTGCTTTCGTTGCTGACCTCAGTCACTTGTGGATTCTATCTCTGCTCCTACACCGCCACTTACACGCCCAGACTTGAGGTCCTAGGCTGGCCTGTCCTCTCCCACAGAGACACGCTCTTCCCAAAAGTCTTTCCAAAGCCCAGCTCTGACCTTGTCACTACCCTCTCCAAATCAATGAAGACTCCTCAAGGCCAACAAAACAAAGGTCCAGTTGCTTTGCTGTCTCTCCCAGGACTTTGCCTCGGTCGAAGAAGACCCTTCTACTGCATTCCCCACCTTTCACAGCCCTTGGCTTATGCCAGACACGATGGCCAGTCCGCTGTCCCTCAGTGCTTCCCTTCTGCCTGTGGCCCACAGCCCTGCAAACCCCTCCCCACTGTCTCCTGTCTGGATCTGAGTCCGCAGTGCTCTGGGCTCAGGTCACTGCAGATGGCATGTTCTCCTTGAAGTCTTACCCTCCCCTCTACCCCCCGAGGTCATCACGATGTCTGCACGTCTACACTTTTCGGCACTTGCCTCTTTGCCGGTCCACTCAGTCTCCCCTTTGGACCGTAACCATGAATGAACCTGTCCAACATGCCCAAGACTGTGTCTACGTCTTCTGCAAGTACCCCAGAAGTCCAAGACAATATTTTGAATATTATGAGTATTCAGTAAACATTTGATGGAATGAGTATTTCTTGAGCATTAAAATTCACCTGAAATTTATTCTAAAAAATTAACTTCTGAGAAACAGATACCAGACTACTGACTTTGTTCCCAAGTAAGGTCATTAAAAATAACTGCTTCCTGGAGGCACCTGGGTGGCTCAGTCAGTTAAGCATCTGCCTTTGACAGGTCATGATCATGTGCTCCTGGCTCAGTGGGGAGTCTGCTTCTCCCTCTCCCTCTATTCCTCTCCCTTGCTTGTGTGTGCGCTCACTCTCTGAAATAAACGAAATCTTAAAAAAAAAAGACAAATAACTGCTTCCTGATCTCACCATTATTTCATAAAAGAATTGACATTTTATCTCTAAAAAAAAGTAAAAAAGACACAATATCCAAATGAGAAGAGTTCCTTAATTTGATATCTAGTGTTAAGAAAAATGACTACATTGTTCTTATTAGTGTGGTGTTTGGAGGCAGTGCTCTGAAGATAGGCATCAGGGGCTGACAGGAGGAGGTGGGGCTGAGGAACCCCCTTCCTCCTTCAGCAGACCTACAAACCAACAGTCCCCTTTCACTGGGCTGTGAAATCTGTAACGATGAGAGCTAAGCACTATAAATAAGTGTCCTCCATAACTTAATATATTTAATCTTCATAGCTACCCTAGTAGATAAACATCTTCATTATCCTTGCTTTACAATGAGACAAAGCACGGGAAGACGGTCACGTGTCCAAGCTCACACAGCTTCAAGCGGTAGCCCCGAGGGTCTGGTTCCAGAGTCCTATGCTCTTAACCATCCTACTATGAACTGAGAAGAGATAGATAGATAGAGACACACACACACACACACACATATATACATATACATATATATGTATATATATATTCCCCCCCCGCCCCATAAAGCCAGAGGCTCAAATTTGGGTTATCTCTCATCTACAAAGTATCTTAAACCTTGGACCATGGACCTTGAATAGGCAGAGAAGCAAAAAAGGGCACTCCTGACAACAATGGGTGGCCAGCCTTCCCACCTCAGGGCGGAGCCGGCCCCCATGCTGCACCCAAGAATTACAGAGCCGCATCGGGCTAAAGCAGGGGCACCAGGCTCAGAAACACATCTGGCAGACTCAAGTGCACAATGAGAATTACACACAAGCCTAGACAAATATGTTCTACTTCCCATACCAAGAACAAACCCCAAGGACTGTGCTGGACAGACGTGGGAGCCCACGAGCACAAGAGCCCCTCGCAACCCGCTCAGCACGCCTCAGGCCATCCAGTGCTTACGCTGCGGACGAAGCCCTCTCGGCCACATTCGGCTCTCAGCGCATGCCGAAGAGATGTGCCACGCAAGTGAGCTTCACAGGCCTCCTGACCTGAGCGTGGGATCAGGCAGGGCCCCCAAGAAATGACTTCCGAACATGCTACAATGCATCTTTCCCAAGTTTCCTCTAACAGGAAGCATCTATTTAAAACGGCGGCTCTGAAGTGGGCTCACAACCGGGGCGATGGCACGAGGGCCACTGGGTGGGTCTCCTGCACCTCTTCCTATCGCCACCTCTCCAAGCAGCTCGACTAAAAACACCTACCAATCGAGCAACAGAGAAATCCTCCCACTTAACCAAAATAACCACCACAATAAAAAAATAAACGAGATTTGGAAATGACTTGTTTGAAGACGGAGGTCACGGCCATCACAAAGCAGTCAGCCAGGAACAAAGGCCCCTGCCCCGTGTGGGGCCTGTACCCGCCTGCGGCACAGAGGCCTGGGCAGTCCCAAAGCAGCCACAAGAGTGGCCGTCACTTAACTCGGGACCCAGACACGAGGGCCCACTGACGCAGGGGCCTTTGTCTCTGGTTTTACTGAGCTGTTGAAGACTTAACACCTTAAGTCCTATTATGCCAACACCAGGAATCTCGTGTTCTCATAGGGGCCCCCCAAACTCCCAAGAATTCATTCATTCGCTGAAGTCAGTTTTCTTTTCTATAAGCTGAATACTTCGTGCTTTCCTGAACTCATTTTAGTGAAGTTCAGCAACAGGGCAAGTGGGATTTCACCACCGTCGGTTCTATTACCACATCCCCCTTCTTAATGTTTTCTTGTTCCTGTAACAAAACCACAATTCTACCAGCAAAGGGGGAGAAGAGAAGAGAGGAAAAGAGAAAGCCATAAAACTGTTAAAAGCGCTATTCTCCATCTCGTAAACATTTTTCTATTTATCGGCCTTTCATTATATGTGCAATCTTATTATCCCTGCACAGTATCAAAGTGACACCATCAGGGTCACCCTATAAAATATACATTGGCAATGTAATATTTAATGACAGGGACAGGACAAAAGATGAAGGATGAGAGAGGGTGGCCTGCTGCAGGACGTTTTAAAGGGATCATCAGTTATATCTCTATGCATTTCCCGAGGTGATAATTGAATGACAGGGGCTGGAGGAAAATCCATTTTTGAGCTCAGAACGGACAGTTAGGAGAAAAATGTTTTTGTACTGGGAGCACGGAATGACTGCCGGGAAATGAGAACAGCTACCCCAGCAACATTGCTTCTTCTATTTTATGGTTTTTATGGATGCAGAACAAATTACCAAGTACAATCATTTCTGCACGTTGAATTTTAAAATAAAGGACAGGCTTCCTCATTTCAAAGAAAGGAAGGAAAAGGGTATTTAATTTTGTCATTGTGTCGCATTTGTTTAATAAAAAGAGCAGAAGCAAAGATTACCCTTCAAGGCACACAGACACAATTACAATTCCACACCCTCCTTAGATGCGGACATGAAAGATGTCCTCTCTTTTCCCTGAATTTTGGATTCAACTTAAGGCAAAGATCTTAGAAAAATCCAAACAAGCTTGCAAACCAAATCTGTGCTCAGGTCTCAACACACGTGGCTAGCAGTTGTCTCATAGTGGCTTTTGGCAGGAAAGAAATCCAGGAAGGAGGGTGAGGGGGCAGCAGGTGCCTTCACAGAAGCCGTTAAGGGCTGAGTTGTGTCTCTCTCCTCCCCTCCAATCAGATGTTCCAGGCCTAACCCCCCGCACTTTGGACTTTCAGCCCCCAGAACTGTGAAAGAACAAATTTCTTCTGCTTAATGCCTCCAGTTGGGGGTACACTACCGGTGTGGCCCAAACAGACAGATACACAAGCCCAAGGACAGGGCTTCCCGGATAGCCTGCAGGAAAGGAGGTGCAGGGGAGGTGATGCCCACCAGATGACAACTCCAGGCTTTGAGAAGAGCTTACAGAGCTGACTGCATTGGGGCGGGGGGGTGGGCGGGGAGCAGGGTTTGTTTGGGGGCAAAGAACAGGTGCCAAAGAGGAGCAGCAGTGTAGGCAAGGGGTAAAGTAACGGGCCACCATACAGGCACCCAGGCCCCTCCAGGTGGGGGCCGAGCATCCCGGTGGATCCTGGCCGCTCGGGGCGGATTTCCACACAGGTTTCCTCACACCAGCTTCACCACGGCCTGGGGAAGCCGCCCACCTCCATGACGCGTCCCGCACGCCTCGGATGTAAGCAGCCGGCTCACCCGGAGGAGCCCGGCGCGAAGGAAGCGGGCTGGAAGATGGGACAGTCAGTCAGGTGAACACAAAGGAAGAATTTCCGCAAACCTGTATTTAAACCACTGAATCCTTCTGGTCCGTTCCCACAGGGAACGGCCAGGCTCCAGCAGGCCTGTGCTACCCCCAGCGCGGTATCCCCCACGAAGCTACGATCAGATGGATGGAGAATCAAGCAGCCTGTATTTTGGGAATGAGCAAATGCACGAGGCACCCTGCCCACGGCGGCCTGGTGGTCCGGGGGGTCTCCAGGAAATGGTTCTGGGTTACTTATACCAACATACACACTGTAGTTCAGAAAACTCACACTCTGGGAGCCACCAGGGGTCTGGGCTGTAGTTTATGGAAACCACCTGCAGATCCCCTCGTTGCAGCACGTGCTATGGGCGCATGGGGTGCACTCCTCCTGGCCAGTACCTAGGTCTCGTCAAGAGTTCTTGTCTGAGGCCGGCTGTCCCCCTACCCCCAGCCCAGGAGGCCCAGGGACTGTGCGGTTGGCACTCCACGTGGGCTGGTACGAGTGTGGAGCCTATAAGGGGGTACAGATGGTTGCTTTCTGGGGACTCTTTCCTTGGCGAAGCTGCTCCTGCGGCAGCGCCCTCACCCCAAAGGAAACTGAGGAAGGTCCTGCTGCCCCTATAGGGCTGGTTACCCAAAGGAGAGCTGGGAGTTTCCTTGGCCATTAATACACAGCTTGAAAAAGCTAGATAGATCTAGATCTCTGAAACAAACTATGTGGCAGGGAAGGCTCTCTAGGGCTGACTAGTGGCTTTCCTCCAGCACCGTAGGGCACAAAATTCTGATCGGCATGCCCTGCATTCGCATCAAAATCCTGGTAACTCCAATAATTCATTCACTCATTCATTCATTCTGATAACTCTTGTTCTGGAAACGAACCAATGTCGTCATTATGGGACCTCACTCACCCCACTCTATCCACCCCCTTCTCCCCTGGACCACCATGTGGTTCGTACGGCAGGAAGAGGTAAGGGGAAGCTCCCCCGAGGGCATACCCTAACCACCCCGAGTTAATGCTGAGTTGGCTGGTTTGACACATGAAGGTGTTCCTAGTTCACTCTAGGAGAAGATTTTTCCCTGGGTGCCCCACGTGTCCTTAAAAGGTCACCCACGAACGTCAGCCATCTCTAACAAAAAGCCTCACAAAGGGAGGGATGCTGACAGATGAGCTCTGCACTCTTAGTACTCAGACCTGAGGTCCCAGAAACAACTCTAAATAAAGTCAACAAACCTTTCATTAATTCAAGAGCTTTAAAAAGCTTGAGTTTCCAGTTGCAAGAAGTCTCAGAAACTGGCCTTTATCCACTTCTGCTTCACTTCGCCAAAGAAGCCAAAACCGTTTGCAGTGAAGAACACAAAGGTAGAGGTTCCTCTGTGGGGTAACTTCCGACGTGGGCCCGTGCCCAATGAGCCCAGGTCAGGGCACAGAGAAGAATTTCCAAAGAGATGTCCCTCAGGGGCCTGCTCCTGATAGAGCTGTGCTGCCGTCTGCCAGGGCCTTGCGAGGTTCTCCCCACGCGCGGCCTCCAGGCCTGGTGCGCCCTCTGGGGACGCCTCTCCTCCGGCTGCTGCCAGCTTACCCCACCGGCTCCATCTACCAGAATCCCGGCCATCTTGTCGGGCACCTGGTCTATGTGCCCCCTCACACACTCTCTCTCTGCTGCCCCCACGGAACAAGTTCCTTATGAGCCTCTTTCCATGCACACCATCCCTCTCTCGCTTAGCTGTGACTCTTTTGGGGCTCCTGCATCACTGAAATCTGAGAGAATCGGAGCTTAATATCTATTCCTTGATCCCCTACTTCTCCTTTCCCCAGCTGGTCTCTAACCTACACGTGAACAGGGGTGGCTCACCCCACAATCTGTAGCCCCAGCAAAAATTAGCACAGTGGTTGGCATGAAGCACGTGCTCAGTTAATGCTCACTGATTTGTACTGAGCTGTATCACAGACTACACACACGTGAGAATTACGCTTAAACAAGGAAGATACAAGACAAAAAAGTCATCGGGTTTCATGAAAATTACATACTCTCAATTTTAGAAATGAGAAATTTGGTAATCTTTCAGTGAAGGTTTTCAAACTTGAGATAAACACGAGCAGATGGGAAACTAGTTATGAGGATTTAAACTCAAGATTATTAAGGATTTCTACAGAACTCTGTATATTAAAGTAACAACAACAACAAACCACAACCTCAAGAGTCCCTTAATCCATTTAATTTATTAAGGTAACTCAGAAATGAAATGAGAACTGGAGTCTCACAGGTGGCGCTGCTTTCCGTGCACACCGAGTGCACCCCAAATCCCTGGACCCCAGTCCCTCACGTGAGAAGCCACACAAGCCTGGCCTGGCACCGGCCCGGGGGCACAGTGTCAACCTGAATTAACGACTGTACCGATGGAATATTCTGACGGACACTACAATTGTAACTTCCATTTTTTAAAGGCTGGCTATTTCTTTGTTTCCCGATATGAGAATGCTTTGGGCCTGTCTTAAGTGCACTGAAGAAGACGGTTCTAGTTAAATTTTCCTCTTAGAGTTAGTGAGAAAAGGCCCCAAACGCCGTCTCAGGAGCAAACGGGCCCCACACTCCCTCAGAAGCACACGGGCCGCCTGCAGGCAGATACCAAAAGGCCCTGGGATTATGCTTTCAAATCAGAAGTCCTGACAGACTCTTCAGAAAACAAAACCAAGATGGCACAGCCTGCAGGGTGGTGGCAGTCCCTGGCCTGGGAAAGTGCCTACGCTCCCACTGGCTTGGCTGCGATGATCCCAGAGCCGCCTCTGCACCCACAAGGATCCCAGTGTCAGCAGAAATGAGTGGCACACAAAGTGCCCACCACGTGGATGAAAAAATTCACATTCCATCTTAGGCCTTGGCTTGGTAATTCCGGTCAAGTGGTAAACACGTGTCACGAGCACGTGTGTGCCGGGGAGGAAAAGGTTCTCATCCGGAACTCCACACCTAAAGCACAGAACTCGCCCTGGGAATGGCAGCCACGCTGCGCCACCTGGGCCTGACCTTTGGGCCTCTGTGTCTTCATTTTAAAGAGAGAAAACCAACAGCACGCACTCATTGCACCTGACGGTAAGAGGGGCGGGCGCCCGGTGAGCACGGTGACCGACACGCTGGTGGCTACGACTCGCTGGCCGAGTGCAGGACGAACCGAAAGGCCGCAGCGGCGGTGGGGGAGCACCTGCGTCCCAGCCACCAGTGAAGCACAAAGTCCCAAGCGGGAGAAAGCAAACCAACCCAGTGTTTCCAGAAATAGTAAATCCATTAAACACTTTAAAACTCTGACTCAAAAAGCAGAATTGAGCTGAACTGGGTGAACAGAATACAACTATATTTAAGAAGAGGAGCCCCTGGGTGGCTCAGTGGGTGAAAGCCTCTGCCTTCGGCTCAGGTCATGATCTCAGGGTCCTGGGATCGAGCCCCGCATCGGGCTCTCTGCTCAGCAGGGAGCCTGCTTCCTCCTCTCCTTCTGCCTGCCTCTCTGCCTACTTGTGATCTCTCTCTCTGTCAAATAAATAAATAAAATCTTAAAAAAAAAGAAGAAGAAACGAGGATCAGAAGAGTTGGAATGCTTACGGTGGCCTCAGAGATGATCTGGCTGGATTTCTGGGTTGGCGACCTCCGTCCCTGGGAGTCACAAGCTCACAGCTAAACCTTGGCAATGCCAGGAGCAGGGTGGCCAAAAGAGACCTACACGTCCCAGGTCAGCTACAAGAATCTTCTGTCACGAATAACTGCTTCTCATCTGTACCCATTAACCCACGTTCAGCACAAACCGAAACACTATGATGAGCCAGAATCCACCTCTGGAGTCTGGGAGGGGAACAGAGGATCTTCCTGCCTGCACCCCCATTCCTGTACTGAGTTCTTTCCAGTCCTCTCTCCCTGGTAGCTATGTGTCCATGGGAAGGTTAACTAACCTCTCTGAGACTCTAGTTCCTCCTGTGTAAACCAGTGATGGTTTACAGGGTTGTGGGTAGGATCAAAGTATTTAATACAGGCCTGGCACATGTGCTCGATAAATGACAATATTATTTTTATTCCATTTCCATTTGGGAAAAGGACTAGAAACTCAAAACTAAGTTCAACTTAAAGAATCATTTTAATTAACTGAATTAAAAAAAAATCTCTCAAAGAATAGTAGTCTCTATAACTGACTTCTGCTCTGGCTACAGGCACTTCACCCAGAGAACAAGGGAACGCTAGGCATCGTGAGTGGTAATGATCTTACAGGACGTCGTCACAGGACGATGACAGCACAGTTCAAAGAGGTCAGCATTCTCCAGAAGATCCCCCAACAACCATCAGGACAACATATACCTATCTAATGGCGTCACTGAGGCAACTTAAAAAGTCCTCTCTCTGCCCAGCCTCGGCTTCCGCTCTTATGTAACCAGCAAGAGACTCAGAACAGAAAGTATCATTAAGCCCTTCAGCAGGAATTAGAACAAAACCAAGACAATGTACCCACTAATCTTTAGTAGGCTACCTTGGGTTTATCAGCCATCCCTACACTTCAATATCGAATTAGCTTTGATGAACAGATTGGAAAGGTCCAGCCACGGGGACCTGCAACATCCCATTATTTAATTTCATGACACCATAAATCTACTTTTAAAAAGCATGAAAGAACATCTACTTATGTTAAAAATTATACCTAATTATAATGAACTCTATTATTGAACTTTAAAAATAATCTCTTAGGACAATGTGGAACATACTGGAGCGTCACAAACCCCAGACTAAAAATTACTGGCTTAGAATGCAAACTCTTTAAGCAGAAATAAAATGCAGAATATTCTTGAGGAGATTAAGCTATAAAGAATCTGCATTTCGGATGCTGAGCTGAGGATGGAAAAAAATGTTGTACAACTCACTGAAATCACCCCAAAACATCCTGGGGCCCAGAGACTCAAGGGACCTGGGCTCTAGAGTCTAGTCCACTGTGTGCTTGTCCCTCTGGCCCTCTGTACTGTGTGGCCAGGGGATGGTGGGAGCCGGGACTGGGCATTTGCAAAGCTCAGTCCGTGCCTGAGTTACATGTGGCCTTCCCTGCAGTCCTAACCTTTCCCCTCCGGACACACTGTTGATTTTGTAATGCTTTCCCGACCGGGATTGCGCTGACGTGTCCAGAAAATTAATGTGCTGCTCTGGAGGCACTGGGGGGACTAACAGCACCTACGTCCCGACACGGTGTTAGTAAGAAGAGCAGGGATCCTCCCCTGGGAACTCAAGCAATCATTTCAACAGTAACTCACATATGGCAGCAAATCAAGAGGCAAGTGTTAGCTGCTTAAGGCAAGAGCAGAGATAAGAGGTTGTATACTAACCCCAGATAAGAGGAAAATTGGTCTGATGAGTAGCACTTAAAAATTCTTGTCACACACGATTGGGATCAAAGGCTCCGACGCCACAGCCAGGTACCTTAAAGGCGTTTCCTATGCTCCTTCTGGCCACAGGAAGCAGCACGGCTCTGTTCAGTATGCTCTGACTCAAATGTTCCAGAAAGTAATTCCAGATTGCTAATAAAGAAGTCAAGCTACATGTTTTTTAGTCCCATGACTTAAATTCTAAGTCTCAGCTAAACTACATCTCCCTCCTGTGGGCAGAACCGAGAACCGAAAGTGATGAGTGCCCCCGCGAAACAGAGGTGCAACTCGTCACCAACGCACCAATCACCGGCGTATTTTTCAACTGACGAAATGACCACGGTCACTTCAACAACAGTCTCAAAGTGAATCCAAAGCAGTCTCTGACAAGTCAGTCCCTCTTGCCCACATTCTCTCCAGGGCCTTCCTTCCCCGTGAGCAGTTCTGTGAGGCTATCTCTGCCAGACTTGGGATATTGGGTCCTCCAGTCTTCCGTTCCTGGAATTCCTAGCAAGACTAGGTCAAGTGTGGCCTTGGACCCATGCTGCTCTTTACAAGAAGCAAAGGGGCGGGGGAAGGATGGACGGACACAGCCTCTGAATCGTTCTAATTGCATTTTAAAATTTAACATGTTCACTGTCTAAAATCAAATCAAAATGGATTACACATATAAATTAATAGTTGAATGAACAATACCAATACCTGCCACAGCATAATGACTAAGTTGACTATTAATGTCTTTAATGATACCTCACAGCCCCTCCTTCCAGAGTCTCTGGCTGCCTCCTGCCTCCTCGCCCTTTGCCTGGATAGAGGGTCAGGTCTACTTAGGAAGTCTTGAGAAAAGCACAGCCCCCTGATAAGTCACAAACCAAGGAAGAGCTGGTCTAATTACTAAAGACTGACTAATAGTGGGGTAGGCTACAGTAGAGTTTTAAATCCTGCTTTATGTGAATTCATAAAGGAACAAAGGAAATACAGGAATTCCCTGGGTGCCAAAAGGACCTTTAAGAGTATCAGATACTGTCATACTTCTGGTTCCTGGTGTCAAAACAACACAAAACAAACCTCAGGCCCAAGAAGGTCTGATCAGCTACTTGGCTAGCTTTTATCTCCTGAAGGGAAGACTTTTATGACCCCTCACCACCGCTACCCCACTGGGCTTAAAGGAGTCAAAAGAAATGTAAAGGAGAACCAGCTTCCAAGCTTCCAAACAGGTAAGGGAAAGAATTTTCATGAATTTAATTGTGCACTTCTGTTCCAACCAGTCAAAATACCAATATATTTAAGAAAAGTTGTGATACTGTAGTTAACTAATCTCTCCTTTACCCTTGAGTCACACACACACACACACACACACACAAGAATTGCTGTTGCGTCCTGTATAAATCTTAAGGAGAAAAGAGAGCCAAGAAAACTTCCCAGGAACCTCTCTCATTCCAAGCCAAGATACACTTCCCACATTTGGGCATTACTAATAATAAGAGCATTCATGAGCTCCTATTAGCTCGTGCAGCACCGTCCCATAAAGACATTAAAGCCATACAAGCAAGACGTCCCACTCCACAGAGCTAGGCTCTGAAACGCAGCCAAGGCAGAATCCCAAAGAGCCAGAGTTTCCTTTCTGGAGGCAGCAAATTGAACAGCAGCCCCAAATTCCTATGGTTGGATTTTTCAAACAATGTCTACCTCAAAGACATAACATAGAAGACAAAGGATTTTAAATCTATTCTATATTCTCTCCAGGGAAGGCTGCAACTTGGGATGCAGGAAATAGTGTGGAGAAGTATTTCAGAATATGACTTGGAGAGACTGTCCAAGTAGGAAAGGGAAGAATAAGGAAAGACCAAAACTCAGTGGATAGGATCTAGAGATGCAATGTAATGCAATTTCTTTTAAAATCCCAAATGGTCAGTTTGTGGAGCAAAAAGCTATTCTAAAAAATTTAAGAAGAGCAAGGGGCCAATAACCAACATATTCTTGAAAAAGAAGAACTGGTGTGAGGGACAGTGCCACTCCAAGTATCAATGATTATCCGAATGCTAGACAGTAAGGTACTGACAGGGGGGAGACAAACAGACCAATGGAACAAAAAACAGCCCAGATGCAGATTCAAACATTTCTGGAAATTTCATTTTTGACATATCTGGTAATACAAATCGTGAAAGAAAGGCTAGATTTCTCAAAAGATGGTATTGGGACACGCAGTTATACACGCACAAAAATAAAACTGGCCCTCTCCCTCAGCAGCAGACGCAATAAACCAATTCCAAGAGACTGAAGACTTCAAATATGAAAAGCAAAATTCTAAAATTCCTAAAAGACAAATAGAAGGGACTATCTTTACAACCATGAAGAAAGATTCCTTAAACAATATAGACTCAAATCATAAAGACTAATAAATTTAACTACATCAAAATTAAAAAAATGCTAATTCTACCATAAAGAACACGAAAGGTAAGCCACAAATCAGAAGTAGGTATTTGCAACACACAATATTTAAAATAAGGAGCACCTAGAATTTTTACGAATCAAAAAGAAAAGAGAATTCAATTGAAAAATGAGCAAAAGATTTACATAAATCTTTCACAGAAGAGGAAACATGGCCAATAAATACATTACAAGATGTCCAATATCCATAGTAATCAGGGAAATACAAATTGAAACTACTCTGAGATACTTCGAACTCACAATACTGGCAAATATTTTAATGTGTGATATCAAGTGTTGGCAAGGATGTGAAATTACTGGAACTCTTATATACATCTGGAAATAACTGCCTTCATTTCGTAAAGTAGAAGATATGCAAGCCTATAACCCAGGAATTGTATCCTAGGTAAACCCTAAAGAATTACCTTTGCATTTGCACCAGGGCACGTGTACAGCGCGTGCATACAGAGCCATTCGCAGTAAAGAAACAAAAACAAAAAGCAAAAAAACTGAAACAAACTGAAATGCTCATCAACAGCAGAAAAGAGAAGTAAAATGTATTATATTCCTCCAGTGCTGTGAAATAGTGGGAACTACACGACATGGTTGAATCTTAGGATAAAGACGAGAGAGAAGAACAAAGGCACAGAAATCTATTCTTCCTCCGTGATTCCATTTCCATGAAGTTCAGAAACAAGTAATAGTAAACAATGCATTGTGGGAGAATACACATATTTGGGGCAAAACCATGAAGAAAAGGCAAGGGATTTTAACACAGTATGCAGGAAAGCGGTTATTTCTAAGCGGAGAGGGCAAGGAACTGGATCGGGGAAGGAACACTGCATGCAATCTCAAACTTCTGGTAGTACACAGGAATTCATTAAGTTATTTTTATACCAAGCACATATTTTATAAAGATTCTTTCATAACCTCACAATATTTACTAAAACAACAACAACAAACCAGAAGACTGTCAAACATTCCAATTCTGCCACTGAAAAAAGGTTTCTCATCTTTACCGAGAACTGGATAGTTACAAGCAAGTACTTCCTGTTCAGAAGCCCACAGGGGAAGGGTTTCCTTTGCCCTTGCTTAACTGTTTCTGCACCCCAAATAGTTCCTCTTCTTTCTGCCCTCACTCTTCCAGATCGCCAGCTGCCCGAGCCCCCCAGCAGGGCCACTGCGGGGCCGCTCACATTTCGGTATCCTGCATCTACCCATGTTTGAGCTCTTCGAATCCAAACACGGGGGCCTCACATCTGGAACCCTGCCTTCTCTTGCCTGCTCAGTGTTAGGATCACTGTTTTCCTGGATGTTGTGATATCTTAAAGGAAGTGTGGTGCTTATACAATGACAACCCCTTAGAAACCACCAATTCTGAGAGGGGTGACAAGAAGTGCACCCCCCTTCACAATTATCCAAATGAGCTTAAAATAAGCAGAGCTGTGCTTCTAGATAAGGCAAAAAATGACTGTCCTATAGATGTCAACAGTTTCCAAATTAATCTACAGGACAAGCAGGGTCAAGTGATACAAAGAATATGTCACATCGACCCACGCGTATGTTTGTGTAAAACCTGGAGAACAAAGTAGCTACAATGGAGACAAGGTAAAACCCTGACCCCAACACCTGACCCCGAATGCCATGTCGCTGCCCTGCTCTTCGCGCACAGCTCTTTCAGAAAACCCCTCGCCGTCCCACTCATACACTTCACATTTCTCCCCTTGTTAGCCTCAGTGGATGCAGCTACGGTGGGAAGCCAGAGGGGGCAAACAAGCACACAAGAGCCAAGGCTGCTGTCTGATTTCCCAACTTTCACTCCTGACCTTCAACCCATTTCCCACACCGCACTGTGTGTGTACGTACGTGTGTGCGCATATATATGTGTATGTATAAACTTATGTATATTGTAATATAATGTAAATATATACATTCAGATATATTTATAAAACAAAACAAATCTGATATAGCTAATCCTGTTTAAAGATTCTTTAAGGGCTTATCATGTTTCTCCACATAAAAACATAATGAGGTGTTCAGAATATGGATTCTGAAGCCAAACTGCGATCAAATCCTGGCCACGCTACTTTATAAACTTGGGCAAGGTACACAGCCTCCTATCTGTGAGGCCAATGAATCAATGCAGGAAAAGTCCCCCAAACAGTGCCTGACATAGCAGAGACCCTCAGGACGTGTCGCTGTTGCTGGCTCCTGCAAGGTCGCCCCCCGCCGACCGACCCATTCCCATCACCTCTGCCTCGGCCCTCACTCGTCTCCTTTTGCTCAATACAGCTCCATACACGTATTTTCTTTTAGTTCCACATGAGTTTCAAGGTCGTCCTATTCCAAGGCCTCTAAACACGTTGGTCCCAGCGTAGCCTGGGTGCTCTCCTGATTTCACCCTTCCTTCATCTCTGGGGTCGTGATTTAAATGAAACACCTTGAGACACTCCTTTATTGAAGTTAGGTCCCTGTTATATATCCAGGACTTTTCTTTTATAGCACTTATCAGGATTTATAGCTACATACTTGAGGGACCATTCACTTAATCTGTCTTCTTCAGAGATTTAAATTTTCCACGAACCAGAGAACCTACTTCTTGTGGAATGATACACTCTTCTGGCATTTCACACCATGTTCAGCATTATGCAGACTACCAATAAATATTTATGAATGGTTATAGGAGAATCCAACACCAACTTATCTTTTAGGAAATAACCTAAACCTTAAAACCA
The DNA here is from genome assembly GCA_028533885.1 of Nasua narica. Taxonomy (NCBI): domain Eukaryota; kingdom Metazoa; phylum Chordata; class Mammalia; order Carnivora; family Procyonidae; genus Nasua; species Nasua narica. The sequence continues at coordinate 5,203,564 of CM052798.1, forward strand.
TTTATATGTTCCAAAGATTACAAGTTAAACATAATGCCTCATTCTTTTGAGATAAAAAAATCTTAGAGAGGGGATTGTAAAAAAATAGCAATCAGCAAATAGCATCCAGGTGAAAAATCAAAAAAGTCTACTCTAACCAAATTCTTTTATCTTTTTAGTCTGATATTTTTACCTAACCTGGATACTGAACATATGTAACAAGTTTAGGGAGCACCCTTTCTCCTCTCCCCGGGTCTCATTTTTCATTTCTAGCTTTCTAAAACTTCAGCAGCAAAGATAAAACATTTGCTCTTCCCTGTCAACACGGAACACCTGCTTTGAACACAGTCCACATCACCCCTGTCCTCCTTTTAGTAGCTCTAATTATGGTGATAGAGCAGCCATGACTCACACCAGCAGTGGAGTCCGTCTGCACGGGATTCGGAGACCCTAACGGGGTCGGCCCGCATCTGTGAGGCCCGTGCACACAGACTCCGTCGTGAAAACACTCCTACATCAGCTGGGCGATCCGGTCTGGAAAATTACAAAGCCTGGAGGGCTATCTGTGAGGAGAATCGCAGCCACTTGGGAAGCAGCACTCTGATCAACGCAAGTGACCTGCACAGAAAGCCAGCAGCAGTGGGCACGATGGGCCGTCTCTGTGATCATTTTCAAGGGCTTCCTTTCAGAGAAATCATGTAAGAATTCTCAACCATGCAGAGCAGGGTCAAGAATCCAGTTTACATGACCCAATGAAGATGTGCACTACAGAAGAAAATGACAAGTATCATGGAGAATGAGCTCGTGGATAAGAAAGGTAGGGACAGGCTCAGACACGACCTCCACATGCCTAGTCCCTAAGTGACCAGACATCCAACTTACCCAAGACGATACCGCTTTGCCACATGTTATCCTATGCTTTGCATTACTTTATATCTTACCTTCCCAGACATTTCTGAGGTTTTCAGGCTTAAGTTGTTCTGGAAGGACACGAATGTAACGCTTCTTACCTCCATCCCCACTAAATAAGTAAATGCCAAGGAAGATGCAGTGTCCTGTCTGGGGAGGCCTGAGCCACAGCATCTGCTACTCGGGGCTCTTCCAACAGGCTCCACAGAATGCGAGCAGCAACCCCTGCCTTAGGGGACTTCTTCTTTTCTCTTGGTGACACAATTTAAAAACCTGCTGAATTGCTCTAGGTGAATACTTCCCCTTCCCCATGTCTCGTTTAGTTGTGCTCATGAAATGGGGTTGATTTCTGGCCCTTACAGGTCAACATGCTTTGATAATGAGACAGAAGGTTCTGTATTATTGGCATACTGGGTCCCTCTCAACAAAGGGAACTAAGCACAAACAAGACATTACTTCTGTTATTAACATCACTTGACTAGCATAGGTCACAGAAAACACTAACCCTCAACTCTGATGCATCTAGAACCAGCAACTAAGTAAACCAGAGACAATTTAATCAATGAAAGTTTGGTGGCATCAAATTTCTTATGGATTTACTAGTAGTATCCTGGTAAAAATGAAAAGTAGAGTTTAAAATATCTCAAGAAAATGTATTAAAATTTAAGAATATCTTTTTAAATCTCCTTCATCTGCTCTGTTTATAACTCGGAGTGCTAGGAGAAGCTTCAGCTGACAGGAGCTGAAGGCCCAGTCTTCCACACGTGTCCACCTGGTGACTCACACAGCAGGAATCCTCTGCAGCATAGGCCAAGGAAAGCTCCTGGTTTCTCTAATAAAAAAACCCCGAGAGCTTGAAAACAGCCAGAGGGAGAGATGGGACTGATACTTTGTGAAGACCAAATCAACTGCATTTCTTAACATTCTAAATTCCAAATTTCAACTTCTAATTCCAGTACTCTAACTTCACAGGCAAGAAAGACCCCAAATGCAGCATAAATTCACACAATTCACCTTTGGGCACATAATACAGTTCTATGGAGTTTCCTCGGCTGGTATTATTTCAGGAATAGAACAGAAATCTGGATTGTAAGTAAACCACCCCTCCCAAAAAAGTGAGCCAAACATACTGTACACAATTTCAAACTGTGAAATTTTGAGTTAAGATTTTTTTTTTTTTTTGCTTTTCAGGTCCTCAAAATATTGTAGGTTTCACAACTCCATATACGGCAGGCCATTCTGGCCATCGAGTAGAGGCACGGCTCAGACGGCACGGCTCAGCGCCGGCCCGCCACGGTGAAGCGAGTGCCGCCAGAGACCAAGTCAAGTGAACTGTTTGGTTTCCCAGTGACATTTCCTTTCATTCCCATGAAGTTACATTCACACTATAATGTTCTATTAAGTGTGCGATAGCAGTATGTCTAAAACAACAATGCATATGTACCTTAATTAAAAATACTTCATTCCTCAAAAGTGCTAACCGTCCTCTGAGCTCTCAGCGAGTCCTAAGCTTTTTGCTGGTGGAGGGTCCTGCCTCGATGCAATGGCTACAGACTGGGCAGGGTGGTGGGTGCTGAAGGTTGGCGCGGCCGCGGCAATTTCCTTACGACAAGACAACAATGAAGTTTGCCGTGTTGATCGACTCTTCCTTTCACGAACAATTTCTCTGTAGCGTGCAATGCCGTCTGACAGCTTTGCAGCCACAGTAGAATTGCTTTCATAATTGGAGTTAATCCTCTCAAACCCTGCTGCTGCTCTATCAGCTAAGTCTCTGCCATATTCTCAAAGCCTTTGTTGTCGTTTCAACAGTCTTCACAGCATCTTCATCAGGAGTGCATTCCATCTCAAGAAACCACTGGTTTTTTTGCTTGTCCGTAAGAAGTTGGAGTCTTCTCCTGGGACCCCAGCTATTCAGGCCCGTCCTCAGGCTCCGCTTCTAATTCTAGTTCTCCCGCTGTCGCTACCACATCTGCAGTTCCTTCCTGCGCTGAAGTCCTGTACTTCCAATTTGTAAAAAGTACAGTATCTGTGAAGCAGGATAACACAAGGTATGCCTGTACTCAATTAATCCTCATGAACGTTCTAGGATGTAGGTCTTAGTATCCCCATGTTATAGAGGAGAAGACTAAAAACACGGCAATCGAGTACCTTGTCCAAGGACGGGGAGAAGGGAACAGGAACTCGCACACATTTCCTGTTGCCGGCAATTTTCCGTAAGAAGGAAGCAGAGGCTACTGCGAAGCTGACAAACTCATCGGTCATGAGCTCTCACGCAGGGAAGAGAAAGGTTTAGTCGCACCAGTGCTTACAGGAGCGATGAGCAAGTTAAGAGTGATGCCAAGTTGCAGGTCTGCGTCCCAGCGCTGGGCCGCAGTCACCGAACTGCTTCAGGAGATTGTCATGAAGAAGAAAATAAATGGGAGAAACTGCCCTGTAAACTGGAAAACCCACTGCAGGGGCCTTTGGTACATCCTCAGCATCTACCTAGAAAGCCTTCCACACAGGAACTCAAATGTCTGCTGAGTGACTGGCTGAGTAAATCCACATTAATAAGATTAAACACGCACACACATGCATGCACGCACGCACGCACACATGCACGCTTTAAGGGCCAGTCAAAAAGCACTCATGAAAAGTCTGTTAACTTAGTAATAATGTTTCAGATACAGTATCCAGTATTTCCCTCAGTAAGATACTGCATTTTATCCCTCTGCTTCCTTCAAAATAAATCAAGCACTATGAAACTAAAAATAAACTTAATAATACCAAAGAATGAGCAATTTCCTCTTTGGCCTTGTTTGCACGACTAGTTTAGGGAAAAAAGGAACCTTATTTCCTGCTCAGCTGTGCAGGCGTTTGAGGACGCTCGAGGCGGGAGGAAGAAAAGGGCGGAGGGGTAGCTGACTTAGAAGAGCAGTGTATTCGCTAAGGACTGTGAACAAGGTGCTTTGAGGAAACAATGTCAAACTTGTGTGGATCTTTCTGTAAATAGATTTATTTCCAAAATTCCTCTGTGGAGATGTAAGACATCTGTGTTTCTAAACAGGGAGAGTAAAAACCCAACAACCTTCACAAGAAAGCTTGCGGGAGTGCAGTCAGAAGGACGGGGGCGCTCAACACGTTTGGAGCTGACGAGGTGTGGCCAAAAGCAGGCGGTGAGGGCCCAAAGAAAATGGGGACAAAATCGAGGAAGGACTGCTCAAAGTACCACTTTAGTGTATGTCATTCTGCCCCAAAAAGGCACCAGGGACAACTACCCCTCTCTCTGTGTGCCTCAAGGAAGGTCATTCCATTAGCTACTCAGTTAGCAGAGGCCTTCAAGCCAGTGCCGAGAGCCAGAATGATTCTTGAGAAGGCACAGAACTACCGGGCAGAGAGAAGCTGAGTGACCCTCGACACCCCGCACTCCTATTCTCAGGGACACCACTCCCATCGCAACCCCTCGGCCTGGGGGGTCAGTTTTGCAGTGGCACGACCTTCCATCTCAGCATCTAGATCTGAATTCAATGTGAGGTCTACTGTCTATGCCCAAACTCAAAACAGAGCTTACAAGCTCCCTCCCCCACCATCCCCGCCAGTAGCTTACCAGAGCCCGTGTCTCAACAGTTCCTGGACACAAGTTACACGTATTTACACTTCTTACTGTGAATAAAGAATTTCTATGATAATAAAATCTTGCTTTCCTCCTATAAAAAGCAAGCATGGCCCCAAACCCAAACACTCACTCTAATTAGGCTCTGCTCTTGGCTCCCCCCCACTCCTGACCTAGATGATGCTGGAGACCGAGGGCCCCTTTAGTGGCAATGTGCCTCAGTTTCCTCCCCTGAGCTTGTACAAGGACCCTGGTAACCTCACAGGGTATCAGTCGAACTGATGAAATGTCTGCAGAGCGTTCTCATCTTTAAGGATGAAAAGAGCTATAAATACAAAGTCAAAGCAGTATTAGAAAAGTTTTTTAAGCTGCAACCACTTCTTTCTTTTGAAATGGAGAACCACAAGAAAGATCAAAGGGCCGTCAGTGTTTGCTGACTGCCGCTCTGGAGGCACCCCCACCTCCTCCTTCCACCTGGCAGAAACCCCAGAGAGAGAGAGGTCTGCCATGATTTCTAACTTCACAAAATCTCAAGACATGCCGTATAATGGTTTCCTGGAACGCCCTGAGCAGAAGACACGGGCAAGCCGCACAGCCTGCAGGGCTGGTCATACCCTTCCATGAGCACGATCAGGAGAAGGCAGCCTTGGTAAGAAGAAATGCAAGAATGTGAGGGAAGTGGCTTCCCCTCGTCCTTCTGCCATAAAGGCCTGATGCAGTGACTCCATAAGGCTGCAGCAGCTTGCGTAATAAAATACATAACCTTGGCTCAGCTAACGTCCTGAGCCATAAAAAAGGGGAGGGGGGGAGCAAAATTAAGCTTACGGGAAATAAACCTAATCAAAGCTGAACAGTAACAAAGGGCACCAGAAACATTTCTACTGTATCACATCCCACGGGCTGGCCAAGAGCCCGGAATTCTCATTACAACTTTTCAAAGAGAGGGAGAGGAGAAAAAATATTTCACAAAACCATTATCAAGGCCCCAACCCTGGATGCCCCGCTGTACAACCAAAATTTGTGAGAGGTCAGCCTGTCAGGGAGTCAAAAACCCAGCATGTGGAAACTGGCAGGCCTTTTATATAGTAGGAGGGGTTCTTAAAACGACTACTGTTTTGCACTGAAGTCTCAGAGCTTCACAGACCATTAAAGGTTTCTGAACCACAGAGAAAGGAGGGCAGAGTTAAGGAAATAAATCAAAAGTTCCTCTGGGATGCACAAATGCCTACTTGGAACAGGCTTTCAGCACGAATATCCTCCACATTAAACAACAAGGAGGACTTTTCAAAATAAAAGCAGAAAAGAGATTCATTTTGTTATAAGCAATGTACTTTCTTTTTGGTTTAAAGGTTATGTGTGCTATAAAATATGACCCTGGCCGTGAGCACTGGGGGGAGGTGGAGGCTGGGCCGAGGGCAGGCGCTGGCGGTGAAAGACATCAAGTGTAAGGAACAACAATCAAGCAGGGAAATGCTGGATTTGGGGGCACCCCGAACAAGTTAAAATGTCTTGGAATGTTTTAGAGGCAGGACGTGAGGTAGGGGAATGGCACTAGAAGGGACCTCTATCACATGTACTCCTTGCCACCCCTGCCGGAGAACTGAAATAATTTTCCCACAGGCAGGAAGACTTGTTTTGCTTTGCCACATACACAGCTGAAGGCCTGGGGAGCCAGACCGTGGCCTTGTGAATGCGGAGCCATGCGGTCTGAAGGCAGCACCAGTGGCCTCAAGACCAGCAGAGGGAGTCCAGCATCTGAGAACAGGGAACGGTCAGCCTACCGCGCCCAAGGCCAAGTGCTTGTGCAAGACAGTGGTTGGGAAGCTCAGTTCCAGCCCTTCTGACCTTGCCCGTGTGTTCTCCAGCAAGGGCAAACAGAATGAAAAGCCAGAGCTCCTACTCTGGATTGGACAGTTACAACAGCCAGGTGAGGCCACAGGGACACAAGGGAACCTCCGTATTCCCGTCGGGGTACTCGCCCACCAACATGGAAGGAGTGGGAGGGGAAAAGCTCAGTGAAAAGTAGAAAATCCAATTTGGAAAACCGAAAGCAAGCACCAGAGCAATGATTTCCCTTAAAATCCAGGGCTCCAGTTTAGTCCATGAATAGCCCATTTCCCAACTTTTTGTCTCCAAGGGGAGGGGAGAACTCTGTCACTACGGCTTTTTGGCTTTCAACAGCTGGCTGAAACAAAAGCGGCTGGCAGACGAGACACGCGCCTGCTAAGTGACGGCTATCTTCATCCCCCGTCACAGCTGACCAAAGTGTGGAGGAACGGGCTGAGGGATTGCTCCGGTGCCGAGACTCTAAGCATGGGAGCCTCCTGGGGAGGTTTGGGGGAAGGGACCAAAGCTCACGGTCTGTCCCACAAGGAAAGAGCGCACTGTTTCACACTCGATTATGCTGTGGTTTGGCGCTGGAACTCCCTGCCCAGGTGCACTCCAGGTGTGAAATGGCCTAACGGATGGTTAGTCCGAGTATACGAGGCTGTGTTCGGTAACGTCTTTCACTAAATCCCAATAGTAACACTTGCTCGCTGTGGGAAATGAGAGTTGGGTTAAAAATGCTAACCTTAAGATGTGCTAAACTCAACAAAATAAACAAGACCTAAATGTGACTTGCTGTTATGTCAGGAAGTGTGCCCTGAGTTAGTACGGAGCCTGCCCACCCGGGGGAAGGGGGCGGCCAGGGCGAGTGGCGGGCGCCACCTAGGGGGCCGGACGCCACTGGCAGAGCCAAGGACAGCGGTCCCAAGGGGCTCACCGCAAATGCACGGCATGAGACGCAGAAGCCCAGGAAGGATTGCCGACGACCCTGACTGGTGGGAAGAGCCGCTGTGAAGGAGGGCCACGGCACAAATATTTTCTGTGTCATCAAGGCACTCAACCAGGACAACACATGGAAGATGAAGGCCTTTGGATCCTGGCGTAATAAAAGGAGGACATCTAAAGCACTTGGACCGTCCCAAACCCATTGAATGGGTTCAATGTTACCAGGTTCTCAGGAATACCACTCTGGAGGCATGCTGCGGAGGGATTCAGGTAGCAGGGAATTCCTCAAGGATACTTCAAAGACTTTCTTTGGCAAAGCACTTCTTTAAAACACCTATCCTTCACCTAACTTCCAGGCCCGACTACACATTTTCCAAGATGTTCCTTCAGCCCTCATCTTCAGGGCCTCTGACTCCCATTACCACTTAGCGTCTGTGCCCCATACTTTACACTTAGGTTCCTGCCCACTCCCACTGTGGTAACCGAACAGCCGGAGAGGTCCCCAGGGAGTAGAGTCACATCTCTTCTCATCATACTCAATGAGCTCTGCAAGTGCTTGCTGACAGACCGGTATTAGGAATAAACGATAAATTCTTATATTCACACTATTTAAACACCCTGCCACTGATTTCTAGGAAAATTTTATAAGAAATGAAAGTATGTATAGACATGCCTGGTAAGGTCCTTTAGCATTTGGGCAATCAATAATGAGAACAGAATATAGTACAAAAGAAAACAGTATGCTTTAGTTTCGGTCTGAGACACACATACTGGACAAATGGATGCATATTCCAAGGTGCAAGCTTACACATTTAAACACAAAGTGACTATATAAGAAGCATTCTATGCTTTGACTGTATTATTCTGCCTAATCATCTGATAAACCTAACATATAACCTGTTAGGGAAGCACATGGACTTTTCTCCTGAGTCACCTGATAGGCTGACATGGTCAAAAGAATTAAGAGCCTCAAGTTTGTTTTTTAAAGATTTTATTATTTAAAAGAGAGTGGGAGAGAGAGAGAGACCTCGAGAGAGTGAGCACACACAAGCAAGCAGAGGAAGGAGAGGGAGAGGGACAAGCGGACTCAGTGCTGAGCACAGAGCCCAACGTGGGGCTCGATTCCATGACCTTCAGAAAATAACCTGAGCTGAAATCAAAAGCCAGACATTCAACGAATTAAGCCACGCAAGCGCCCCAAACTTCAAGTTTTTTCTTTTTAAAGAATATTTTATTTATTTATTTGGTAGAGATGGAGAGCATATGCACCAGAGAGCACAAGTGCTAGAGAGGGAGAAGCAGGCTTCCCACCGAGCAGGGAGCCTGATGCGGGGCTCGATCCAGGACCCTGGGATCATGACCTGAACAGAAAGCGGCCGCTTAAGCATAAGGATGCTTATGCGTCCTGAGCTTCACGTTTTGATAAGCAAATTCAATCCACAGGAGAAAGTAAATTAAAAAAATTATTTTTAAAAGTTTTGTTTTGTTCTCTACTCCACCCTCTCCAGAATGTCTACAGAATTTGCCCATTTCACTTGCTGCCTGCTTTGCTTTGCAGAAGTTGGCCATGCATATAGACTCTCTAGGCCTGTTTCCTTTAGAATTTAATCATTCCTCCTATTGTTCCACACATTCCGGATTCTCCCTCTAAAACTTAAACACTTCCCTTGACAACTGAAGGCCACAAACCTCTGACCTGCTTCCATGTACTTCATTTACACATTTCTAAAACAGCATCTTTGGGAAGGAGAACCAAGTTCTGAACGTAGGAGGCGTGTGCCTAAATCAATAATCAAGGGGGTTGGACCTATGCTGTTCCAGCCCTCTAAAATAATAAAATATGTGAAAGTCACCATTTCTTGCCAAACTTAAGAAAAATCCCAACTCCTGCACATGAGGACAAAGAAACAATGGCTGCAGCTGAAAATATATAACCAAAGCATCACATGAAAAACTTCAGCTTGATATCGTTCAGAACATATCAGTGGGATTTCACTCACAGCAAAGAATTCCAGACTGTTTTCAAGATAATAAAATGGCATATGACGGTGACTCACTAACTGACTAAAGGGGGGGGGGGGATCCACAAACAGTCACAGGAACCTTGCAAAGCTGCAGAGATCTGGCAACCCTGAACCTTTCACCTCGCCTGGCTCTCGCCTGGCTCTCACTTCCGGTACACAGTGCGCGCGCGCGCACACACACACACACACACACACACACACACACACACACACACAATCATTTTGAAGCCAAGCTGCAATTGGCTAATGGCTTGCTCTACTGCTTAAGACAGTATTTTATTTTTGACTTGCTCAATAAACCTGCTGAGAAAAATAAACAATGGGTTTCAATCTTATAAATAATCTAGGAAACAGAATTGCTGTGCAAACAACAGAGTTGATTTACTGACCATGATAAGCAGAACAGGAAAGTCCAAACGTGGCACAGTGACCCCCCAGTCCTACTCTTACTGTCCCGAGACAGGAAAGTTTAATAAGGATTTTCTGTCTGCTACATAGTTTGAGGCCCAGAATGTGCAGGTTTCAACTGGTCTTTAAAACAGCATAGTGCAGATTATGAAAAACAACATGAAGAGAAAAAAATGAGGAAAACCTTTTGTTACAAACACTGAAAATTTTTAATCTTCGAGGACCAATAATTATGTATCTTATCTATAGTTAGAGTGTACTTCCGTCCCATCGTTCACAAGTATGCGAACATACAGGGCCGCACACTTCATTTTTAAGAAATATCAAGTAAGGGGACGCCTGGGTGGCTCAGTTGGTTAAGCAGCTGCCTTTGGCTCGGGTCATGATCCCAGCGTCCTGGGATCGAGTCCCGCATCGGGCTCCTTGCTCGGTGGGGAGCCTGCTCCTCTCTCTGCCTCTGCCTGCCTCTCTGCCTGCTTGTGCTCTTTCTCTGTTAAACGAATAAATAAATTCTTTAAAAAAAAAAAAAAGAAATATCAAGTAAGGGTCTGTTCTGGGCACTGAAGGAGACATAAAGAAGTATTACAATGAAGTTCCTGCCCAGAAGGCCTTATATTCTGCATAAATACATACACGCACATATGTATGCAACACAGAAATGCATGAAAGATAAAAGGATGCAGTGTCCACAGTCCAGGACTAAAGCAAAATAAAAGAATAATTTTTCAAGGGCAGAACAAAATACAAATCTTCTGAGAGAAGAGTTGGGCAATTTGTGTAATTTCTACCAGTGCACAGAGACGAAGGGCTTGTGTGGCTCTCACGACTGTGCAGCCCAACCCCTGTAGCCGGGCTCTGGCCGGTCTCAGTGACTTACTCAGGCACCGTCCAGAGAAGAACACAAGCCCCGCTGGGCCTCCTCACTGGACTATGGACTCCACAAGGGTGAGCACTCTCTCACCCACCGCAGACACCTCAGAGAGAACAAGAGCTTTGGGTATTAAAGGCTCCCCAAAACAGGTCCCAATTTTGCCAATGGAGAAAGATGATGATGGTTTAGACATCTCTAAGGGCAAAGTCCAGGAATTATGGCACCACAATTTAGAGGCTTCAGAACTTAAGACATGTGAAGAGAACAAACAATCGTAAAATCAGAAAATAACGAAGGTCATTAATATTGAAACTTAATTTAAAATGTAAACGTCTCAAAGAGAAAACTTAGCTTAATGGAATTCTGGTGTCCCAAGATAGGCTTCTCCTGTTTGCTTTTCCTATTTCTATCACACAATTAATGGTTTTCAAATTACATGCAGAAAAACAGGGGAAAAAAACAGGAAAAAAAAAAGAGAAAACTTAAGATGGGGGGCGGGGCAGAGGGCTCCAGCTGGGGAGCAGCCCTGAGTAAGGCAGAGTTGTGAAGGCCTTGCTTTACTTTGCAAAACAATAGGAGTAATTTTTACTCTACTTTCCTAAGTATTACTCAAAAGCACAACTTCAAATATGATTAAAATGAACCTTTTACTCAAGGATTAGGACTTCAGATACATTTTAAAACTTATTCTTAAAACAAAAGCAAACTGGATTTTCAAAGTTAGGATGGATTCACTGATCTTATGAAGGCTAAAAAAAAATCTATTTATGATATAAGATACAAGCTCCAAGTGGATGAACACTTTGAATATAAGCACAGTAATCACAGCTTATAAGTCTTCCTTAGAGATCATTTTAGACCTTCCACTTGTTTTACTGGCTAATAAAATGGGGGAGTCTACGTAAGCTGAAAGGTCATAAATGTCTCCATCTAAAAAGTCACCCGGTAACTAAGACCCAGTCCAATCATAGGAAATAAGGGTTAACAAATACCAATAGCAAATAAATAACTGATCCTTGTAAGCAGCAGTGTGTTCAGTAACTTTAAAAGTCCAAGGTGGTTTCATTTGGGAGCAGCGTCTATAAGCAATGTATCATGCACAACTGAAATACCGGCATGCCATTCCCTCCGGTTCTGATATATGTAGGATAAGGCCAAGAGTAGGCCTAAGACATTTACAGGGAGAACATCAAATATTCAAGGCCCTTGAGTTAAAAAGTCACCTAATTTTTAAAGATGTTCTTATTCCACCAACATCAGCACCCAAAATTTCTTACATGCAAATTGCTTAACTGCTTTACTTACACAAGGAATCAGCCAATTTCATTTAGATTCCCCTAGTCAAAACTGGGCGACGGCCCAGCCAAGTATCCACACAGCTTAGACTATCAGATGAAAAGATTCAAGCTTCTGCTCCATTTTAATGGGAACAAACCCTCCACATGGCAGTAACTACAGGATCACAATACTCACTGCCAAAACGCGGTGCCTTTTTCTATCGGGTAATCACTTCTTCTTGAATGGAAAATTTCAACTTTATCCGCCCCTACCTGAGGACAAGTTATTAAGAAAAAAGGTATGGCACCTGTCTTTCCTTGGACCCAATCTTGCCAACCTCTCAAAATATGCATATTTCTTCTTCATATATAAGGGGGTGCCAGGGAAAGAAAGTAACACCTGAAAACACCATAGTATTAAGTGTGTAAATTTCATATTAGTAAGAGAATGTCATCCTTTTTTTTTAGATTTTATTTATTTATTTGACAGAGACAGAGATAATGACAGAGATAGTGAGAGAGAGCACAAGTGGCGAGGAGAGGGAGAAGCATGTTCCCCTGTGAACTGGAAGCCCAGCACAGGGCTCAATCCCAGGACCCTGGAATCAGACCTGAGCCAAAGGCAGACACTCAACCAACTGAGCCACCTCGGTACCCCTTGAATGTCATCCTTTCAAATAAAAAGGTTTCTATTAGAAACTTAAATTAAGATCTAGGCTAGCGCGACTCACACACGTGCCACAAGGAAAGAGGAGGAAAACAGTTTTTAGATGAAATATGACAGGAGTTACAGCTGTGTTCCTAGGAAAAAATGAAAGATAGGAAAAAGGAAGCTATATTAAGAAATTCCATTACTGATAATGAAAATAAGCCCAGACAGTGTTTTGTATACTGAGTTTGAGATACTTTGTAATAATCTGAAAAACAAAATTAAGCCCTGACAGTGAAGTAATTTACAACTTTAACAGAATAAAAGTAACACTGTTTTAAGAATGAATAGGACACATGGGTGTAGGATTCTGCAAGTCTGCAAGACTGTAAATAGCAGTGCTTCCTAAACTTAACTAAGCATTCAAATCACCTGGGGAGCTGATTAAAATGCAGATTCTGGCTCAAGGGGAGCAGCCCAGAGCCTGAGAATCTGCAGCTGTACCAAGCTCGGGTGAGGTGAGAATGGCCAGAGGAGCGCCCAGTGAGCGGTGAGGGTACCCAGCATTTACAGCAGAGGCCTCTAGTTATGTGGCTATAATACAATTGTGTCCTCAATAGTATCAACCTATTCAGGAAGTCCACACTCGGTTATGTAACATTAGATTAAGCATTAATGAGACTAGAAAATTGTTTATCTAAGGTTTTAATCTGAAGTTAAATAAAACCCCATGCTCAATGCTCATACTGAATGCTCGAGTCATTCTTAACCTCTTAATATTAACAGAGTCTTGATTACTCAGTCTTAAAACCCTTCTCAATAGTAGTTATTCTTTGCTGGGGGAATATGCTTTTATGCAAAGGATATTTTGCCTAAAGAAATGAACAATTAATATTCAACATTTATGTACATGTTTAATAGAATTCATTCCCAGAAATGGGGCTGAGAAAGATGGTTGATTTTCATGTTACTTCTCAAATTAAAATTTTAAATCTCCAGGACTTTTTTTTTCATACTATCACCCAAAGTTTAAAAAGAAACAAAACACAACACCCAAAACATCAAAACCAGCTGCCCCCTGGTCCCATTAAAAAAAACAAAAGGACACATTTTCAATGGAGAAAATCAAGTTAAAAGACAGACTTCCAGTTCCATAAATCACTCCTAATTCCCCATTTTTTGTCTTACAATGAGACCAAATTCTTACAAGAACCCCCTCTCTGGTCCTCCACATCTTGTCAATGCTGAAGAATGCTCCCACAGCTCAGGTAAGACCTCCCCTTTCTCTTCTTAGAAGCCTTCAATGGGTCCCCAAATGCCCTCTCTGGAGAGTGCAGGGTCCCCCATGTCTCCCTCCAGGCCATAATTTTGGCTTCGAGTTCAACAGCATCAGCGCTGGCGACCTCCTCTCCACCCAGGCTACTTGTCGTGCCGAGCAGGGTTTGCAATTTCCTGTCTCCATGCCTTTGCTCATGATGTTTCCTACAGCTGGAAAGCTGCTTTTCTTCCACGCTCCCAGCCATGGCCTGTCCGAAAACATATCCTGCCTTAGAGGTTCAAACACCACACCCTCCAATTAGCCTTCCAGCAGCCCCCCACCCCCCAGCTTCTTGTGTGCACTTTGTGGGGCCTGAGCCTGCACCAGGGCCCTTAGCACATATCACCGAACCTGGAAAGCACATATATGGTGCACCTTTCCTGCTCCAAGGCAGGGCACGGATGGCACCTTGGTTCTCATTATAGACATCCTACCCATTACAGTGCTTGGTGGGTATACAACTTTTTTTTAATGAAGCTAAATGGAATGTTTAGCTCTGAAAATTGAAAGTGGGTTAAAAAAATGCATTTTTTAAGTACAGAAAATATTTTTTAAAAGATTTTATTTATTTATTTATTTGTTTGTTTGTTTGTTTGTTTGTTTGTTTAGTTGACAGAGAAAGAGAGATCACAAGTGGGCAGAGAGGCAGGCAGAGAGAGGGGGGAAGCAGGCTTCCTGCCGAGTAGAGAGCCCGATGTGGGGCTCGATCCCAGGACCCTGAGATCATGACCTGAGCCGAAGGCAGAGGCTTAACCCACTGAGCCACCCAGGAGCCCCGAGTACAGAAAATATTAATGCACCAGTAACTGGGATTACAAACAACACGAGCTTCATCCCTACTGCGGTAGGTGCTTAAAAATAAAACTACAGGGGCGCCTGGGTGGCTTGGTTGTTAAGCATCTGCCTTCGGCTCAGGTCATGATCCCAGGGTCCTGGGATCGAGTCCTGCATCGGGCTCCTTGCTCAGTAGGGAGCCTGCTTCTCCCTATCCCACTCCTCCTGTTTGTATTCCCTCTCTCGCTGTCTCTCTGTCAAGTAAATAAATAAAATCTAAAAAATAAAATAAAATAAAACTACAGAGATGAGAAAGATAGTCAAGGCACACACCCTTTTCACCTCCTTGCACAGGGTAATAATAACATGCTGGAAACACCTCTCCTCTCCACCAAGTTGGGGCAGATCACATCGTCTTCTCACTAATGTTAGCTGCATCTGAGATCACTGAGTAAGCACTTCCTCTCTACAATCCGATGCTGGCTAAATCTGTCTGAATCACAGTAGACAGAGCTATACACAAAGGCCAGCCATCCAGGTGTCAGACACGCAAAATCTTTGATTCAAATACAGACACGCGCTCAATGTGAAAGAAGATCATGTCACTGTCGTCGGAGTAATCATCTCATGATTTTGAAGAAAACTGCAATGTGCGTAAAAATAAAACAAAAAATTATTTTTGGAACGCCCATAATTTTGTAATATTTACAGCATGGGTTCCTTCCTGGTGATTTAAGATTCAATTCTATTAGGTCTCCTATTTTCTCAAGCACTATCTTAGCATCGGAGGTCTTGTAATTCATCGATCCAAAGATTATGTGGCAGTGCTGAGAGCAGTAACCCAGAGGCCTGACTGCCCATTATCACAGAAGCTCAGCTACTGGGACACTCGCTCTGACTCACACACACACACTAACACTCAGGACTCTTAGGTGGATTAGGCCAAACAGTGTCTTGAGAGAGAGGAGGCATACAGCCAAGGGGAATCTGAGACGCTCAGCAAAGATCCTTTGCCATAATCTTACTACTAATTACACATCTTATGAACATATTAAAGAAGGTAATCAGTTATAGAGAAAGGAAGAGAGGGAGAAAGGTAGTAACTCAGGATACTTGCACAACCATCACACTTAATATTTGACTTACAGTTATTCTCTTGGGCACCCTGAGGTTAACCTGTAATACCCACTCAACTAAACTTCGATAAATAGTTGGTTTTCCACAATCACAGACACAGTTCTCAGAGAAAAGCCCGATTTAGCTCTTGTATAATAAACACCAGAAGCCAAAAGAACTAGGAAAGCGGTTTATGTCCATGCCCACCAGGAACCTCTGTCTGCAAAACTGCACTGAACGATGCAGTAAGGATAGAAATCTCCTCAACAAAGCTTCAAGACAGAGGAAATGCATCCTTTAAACTAGGCACGGCCCTTCACCCCCTCCCAGCTTTTCAGCGAATAGGGGTTTTCACAAGACAGAAGATAAGGAACTAGTCATTTTTTTTCATACGGGTTTGGTATGTTTACAAGCGGAAAATAATTCCATACCTTCCACAGCATTTAGCTACTTCAGGTAGCTAGGACCCTTACCTAGGCCAAAAGTATTTAGGGTGGATGGGAAGAACAGTCATTTTCAAATGTTTTTTATACTCTCTCTGCAGACATCAGCTTATTTAAATTCTCAAAACAATTCTAGAGGGTAGAAGGATCACCCTATTTTACAAAATAGTCAAAGGTGTACAAACGTTTTATAAAGACTGTGGCTTCTATAAAATTCTGACACAAAGAAACACCATTTTATTTATTTTTTATTTTTTTATTTTTTTTTATTTTTTTAATTCCTGTGTTCAGTTAGCCACTGTATAGTAGTACTTTATCAGTTTCTGATGTAGCGTTCAAGGACTTGCTAGTTTAGTTCTGTACGACACCCAGGGCACATCACAACACGTGCCCTCAATACCCATCACCCCAGCCCCCGGAAACACCATTGTAGAGTAGATAATCCTCCAGGCCTTGTCAGGATTTGACCTGAACTTCCCAATGAACAGCTCAAAGCACAGCGCACAGTCAGAAGAGGCCGTCAAGTACTATAGTTACTGGTAAGGCCAGGAATAGAACACAGGTCTGGTGACCCCCATGCTATGCCCAGTTGGGCATGTTCTTTTGGATGCTGATACCCTTCTGAAGTTTCAAGTCAGTTGAGAATAGCAAAGAAATGAGTTAATAATTGTGGTAAATAGAAGAGAATGTGGAAAGTATCTAGATTAGAGGGATCTGATATAAAAAGACGCATGACCATAGGAAGCTTTCTATTCAACAAGGAAATTCTGAACCAAGGACACTAGTACCTGTAAATTTTCTAATTTTCTGCAGCAAAAATGAAAAATAACCTTTGCCCTCCCCACCCTAGGAGTTGTGAATGATTAGCTTGGCTATGTTGATAACTAAGGAAAATATAAAATGAGTGCCTCCCTCTCTCACATGATTAGAATACTTGGAGATTCACCCTACCACCAAAACTGCCCCAATTCTAGGCAAAAGACAGCAGGACACTAGGAACCTTTAGCCAGTGTCGGCCATAATAAGCCCTCCAGTGCTGCCAACAACTCTCCTGTTAGCGCCAATGATCGCGCCCTGGTGAAGAGACTAGAAACAGGAAGGCTTCTGGGTGCCAGAGGAGAAGTGCAGAGAGAAACAACATGGCTGGAAAACAGGGATGGCAGTGATGGGGAAGGAAGGGTCTCAGGACAGAGGCGCCTAGAAAAGACTAGAGAACCAGCTCAAAAGGCTGGTATAGCAGCAACTTTTCTGTGGGTGAGGAAAGACTACTGAGTCAGACATTATCAAGAGCAAGGAAAAAAAAAAGAATTAGAAGACCCTTACCTAGGCTAAAAGTTATTCAGATCTGTTTTCCATTAAAGAGATAAAAACACTAGATAAAATTGCCTAGCATTTCCCAAATGCTGGATAGCAGATTTTAGATTTGACGCTTAATCTTACTGTTCTAAGTTTATTTTTTAAAACAGAAAGATAAATAATTGTCAAGCCATATCTTGTATCAAATTCTTCATGGTGTGCAACTTCTAGGAGAGCACAGGGAGAGAGAAAACTGGAGCTGAGAGGTTACATCAGACCACATCTACTCATGGATCTCACTTTCATTCCAATTTGGCCAAACCAAAATTCCTACACTTGGGTAAAGCATTTTAGTTTTATAAAAGTACATATGGAACTTCAAATAACTGAAATCCTCAGAAAACTTAAAGGTATTTCTTTCACTGTTCCACATTAAATACTTTTTTCCAATGGGTTCTGGGAAGACCCCCCAAAATTGATTATATAGATCAATTACAACATATATTTTTATCTTAATTGTCTATCAACAGTTCCCTCTTTTTTTAGCCATTCTCAAAATGATGCATCTCAGCATATTTAGATGTATAATAAATATTAAAAGTTTAACGTAAGCATGACTGATGAAAACCACTGATTTATATAAGGCTGTACTTGAAATCTTAAAACCTTTCCTTCCTATTACGAGTTACTGCTGTTCACATAAGGTACCAGACAGAAAAGGTGTCTAGAAACAGTTCTTTAAAAAGAAAAGAGAGAAAACAGAACCAGCTCAGAATAAAAGAATCAAAATTGAACGAGAGGAAATCAATCAACACCACCCAATTAGAAAACTAAAAACCAAACCAAACCAGAACAACCCAGCTCCTTCAATAACGGAGAGTCTCCAGGTCCTCCTTCCACTCAGGGAGGGAGGGGGTGGAGCCAAAGCAGCTCAATGTCTAAACATCCCCCCCGCCCTCCCTCCCCAAGGCCCGAGAAGCACTTCCAGTAGCTAGGCTCTTCCGAGGCCAGAGGCACTGGGACTTGGTTGGTCCCGCTCCATTGCCAGCCTCCCCATTCCCTGGCTCAGTCAGAAGAACGCTCCACTCCAATTCCACCTGGAGGGAATTCCGGTAAGTGAGACTGAATCCCCTGCTAGTATTCTCTTCATATAACCTTACTCCGAACTTTCCTTAGCAAACCCTCCTACCCCAAGTTTAGCAAAAGATGGGATTCTCAGCTTTGTGAAACATCAAAGGAATTTGTAAAAGGCTCATTTAAGCAATTTGTAAGAATCCTTGTGGGGGTGCCTGGGTGGCTCAGTGGGTTAAGCCTCTGCCTTCAGCTCCGGTCATGATCTCGGGGTCCTGGGATGGAGCCCCGCATCTGGCTCTCTGCTCAGCAGGGAACCTGCTTCCTTCTCTCTCTCTTGCCTGCTTGTGATCTCTCTCTCTGTGTCGAATAAATAAATAAAATCTTTAAAAAAAAAAAGAATCCTTGTGTATCTATCTGTCCAATGAAAAGTGCAAACTTTTATTTAAAATTATTTATTTATTTAAGTAATCTCTAAACCTAACATGGAGCTTGAGCTCATGACCCTGAGATCAAGAGTCCCATGCTCTTTCCAACTGAGCCAGCCAACTTTTAAGACTGGAAAATTAAAGAGTTAAAACTACTGTTCAAAAACATAAGCAATATTTAAGAAAGAAAAAGTCCCCTAGATCTCTTCATTCTATTGCTTGCTGACTTCTGTCAATAACCAAATCCAATTGGTGGTAAATGACATTTCCTGTTTCAGCCACTATATTTACCATTAGATATTAATGGCTCAACACCTCAGACAACCCTCAACTAACCTCTGTTGTCAAGGACCTTTCTGTTCTCACATGGGAAGTCCACTTTCTCTGTGGGAATAAGCATAATCTGTCACTTTACTATCTAAAATCAGGAGCTAAAACTAAAAGTAAAGGAAGTAAAATGAAGAAGATCCTAGGAGCCAGCCAGAGTCTGAGCACAGCACAGGGTTAAAGGAAACCATTTCATAAGATCAAGTGCAGAGAAGCAGCAGGGGCAAAGAGGGAAAAAAAAATCAAGTTACATAAAGTCCAATTGTACTCACTGTTTCCTTATTGGGAAGCAGCTCCTTTCTAATTCTGAAGAAGTTCTTGCCGTACTGCCTGAGCCCCTTAACGAAGCGTTTCTGTGATAAAAAGAAACAACAAATGGGATGTAAAAACCAAAAACAAAACAGGATGTCAGCAAAGCAAAGATATCTGTAATCAGCAGAATAACAACCACAAAAAAGTCTGAGCTAGGGAATATTGACTAGGCTGGGAGACAATTTCAGCAATAGAACTGGGACCCCCTCGGCCAGGGCAGGCCCTGGACGGCCGTCCTCGGAACCCCCATCGCACACATCAGGCAGGTTTGGGAGAAGGACATCCTGGGTCTGAGGCTAAGCAGCAATACGTGCTCTCGGTGCCACAGTCTCCGCATTGGTCCACGAAGGTATAAACAAATACCCTCCGTGTTTCAATAAAACAGCACAACCGCTTTTCACCTGAGAACGAAGCTTCCCAGAGAGTTGAGCAGAAAGGAGGGAAAAGGAATCGAACCTGGAGACTTTTCTCCAATAGGTCATCCTAGAGGGGTTAAAAAGGCCCTTTCATTAATCCGAGGAATTCACCAAGAAGACGCTGAAGCCCACTGGGAGCCCGAACCCCAGATGGCCTGACCCGCCATCGCCGTCATTAAAAGCCACTCCAAGGCACCAAATAATCATCAGCACCCCTTCCTTCTTCCCCACGCTCCCTCCCACCCCCCACCCCACCCCACCCCCCGCCACACCAGCAGTCCGGAGACTTTCACTTTGTCCCATTCCTCCCAGGCAGCCCCTCCCCAGCCCCGTGGGGGCAGCTCCCAGCTCCCCGGCCCCCACCTCAGAGCCCCTGGCCTGGGTCTCGCGGTTCGAAGCCTGGTCTCGCACGGCTGACCCCCGAGCCACTTCCCGGCCGGGCGGCCGGGCAGCCACAGGTACGCCGCGCCGGCCGCACTCAGGGTCCGGGCGGCGAAAGGCCGCGCCTGTCACTCGGCTCGGGGCTCCGGCTCCACAAAGCGCAGGGCGGAGGCGGCCGGGGCGGCTTGGCGTGTGACCGCGGCGGGGCCGCGCGGCGCGGGGCGCGGGGGGCGCGGGGCTGGGGCCGCCGCCGCCGCCGGGGGAGGAGGCTGGAGCGCGGCGCGCAGAGCCCGGCGCGGCCGCGGGCGGCTGCAAAAGGCGGCCTGGATCACCGCGCCGCCCGTCGGACCCGAGCTCTGTCCCCGCCCGGCCCCCGGCCCGAAGCTCCGCGCTCAGAGC
Organism: Nasua narica; assembly: GCA_028533885.1. Lineage (NCBI taxonomy): Eukaryota > Metazoa > Chordata > Mammalia > Carnivora > Procyonidae > Nasua > Nasua narica. The sequence continues at coordinate 5,224,326 of CM052798.1, forward strand.
CTCAGGGCCCCAGGCGCTGGTATCTCGGTTTCCTCCCTCCGAAGAGCAGGAGTAAATCCAAGCAGCAGAGCGCAGAAACTTCCTCCCTACCGCGGTGAGCGTGAGCAGAGGGCACCCGTGGGGCCCGAGCCGGCCCGAGCCGCCACTCGGGACCCTTCCCAGGGCGCTCCGTCTCCAGTCCTTCCGGGAGGGCAGAATCAGCAGCACGACACCACACGCCCACTGCCCTAGGACTGCGAAATGGGAGGCTGGCCCCGACGACCCTCGCGGTCCCTTCCGGCCTGGGATTGTGGGGAGCAGCTCCGCCCGGCCCAGGCATTAGCCTGCACCTCGCAGGGCGCCGTTTCACAACTAAATCACCGCGGAAGCTTCCCAGCCAATAAATCACCTGCCCACCGGGAGAAGAGTCCCTCCCACTCCCGGTGTTTGAGACCAGTCGGGCAAATTCAGTGAACAGCCAGACTTGGCCTGCAAGACCGATCTGCAACCTCCTACTCCATTCCTGGAGGCTCTGCATTTTCAGATTTCACCCCCTTTCTAAGATATGACTCATCATTGTCAGTTTCCAATAGTTCAAAGGAAAAATCTGTCAAGGCGCAAGAAAGCAGCTCTCCTCTAATCTTAAGAGTGACCTTTGTTACTTGCAATGATCAACATGCATCCTGAGCTCTGTGCAGAGCATCTTCTCTGGGAATGCTGCGGGGCAATGGGACTGCCCTGCCCTCAAGGAGCTCCAGTCCGGAAGGCAGGCAAGTGAAGGGATCCTTCTCTGGGCCCTTAGAAAAGCAGTAGAGGGACAAAGGGCTATGCATGGGACTGGAAGAAGGAAGCAACTCACTCTGCTGGTGTCTTAGAGGAAGTGACAAGGAAGACTGAGCCTGCCAGGTGGGCTCCAGCAGGGCTTCAAGCAGAGGAGTCAGCCAGCAAGGGCATACAGAACATTCTGGGAACTGCAAGGAGCACAGGGTATACAGAATGGAGTGCCAGCAGATAAGACTGAAGAGGCAGGAGAGGATCAGGTCGCAGACAGCCCTTGAGCCAGGAGGAAGTGTCAGGGTCCTAGCTATAGGCCAGCAGAGAACTTAAAGCACGGGCGGTGCACGGAAAGACTGGGTAAGGGTTGCTCCAGTGGCAGTGTGGCCTACGTCATGAATTAGGGACAAACTGGCTGCAATGCAGAGACCAGTTAAAGAGGCTAGTGAGATAACTAACCCAGGTGTGAGAAGGGGAGGGCCAGAACTCTACCTTGGCCATCAGCTTCTTAATCTGCTCTTTAAGTAATTACTGCGCATCTAGCACTGGTAGGATTTTTTTTTTAAGGGATCAGCCATAGACCTTTATTAAAACTGTGGTCCATTTTTATTTTTATTTTTTTTAAAGATTTTATTTATTCATTTAACAGACAGAGAACACAAGCAGGCAGAGAGGCAGGCAGAGGCAGAGAGAGGAGCAGGCTCCCTGCTGAGCAAGGAGCCCGATGCGGGACTCAATCCCAAGACGCCGGGATCATGACCTGAGCCAAAGGCAGCTGCTCAACCAACTGAGCCACCCAGGCGTCCCCTGTGGTCCATTTTTAGAAGGTAAGATAAATGTGTGTGAAGTCATTATAGAACAATCAGACTTCATTCAGCCAAGCATAACGTAGTGAAGTGTAACTCAGCAGGGCAGCCAGGAAGAGGCATGGCACACGGGAGTCCAGGGTACCTTCACCAAGGCAGCGAGACAGGCCAGAACTCAAAGAACCAACAGCATTTGCAGAGGTGGAGGGGGGTGGGAAGACCCTCCATGGAACACGGAGGTGGAGAATGGGAAGCGGGTGATGGGGCGGGGTGCTATATAAAGTTGAGGTGGGTGATCCGGCGTGAGTCAGAAGGTGGAATGCCAGGACTATGTAATCGCAATGTAAGCTTGATGCCGACGGACACACAACAGGCTCACCAGGGGACTGGCACAATGAAGGTAGCAGCTGAGAGAGGTTAAATCTGAAACATCAGGGTAATGTGTTAGATTTGGGAAAACTTGAGTTCATGTCCCGATTCTTCTACTTGTTATGATGTAACCAAATATTGTCCATTCAATTAGTGGCTATTAAGTACTTACTATATGCTAGAAACCTCACATATATTAATCCCAAACCCTCACAACCTAGAAGGAAGTACTACTAGTACTATCTGCATTTTCCAGACAAGGAAGCTGAGGCACAGATGGTTGAATAACCAGACCAAGGTCACCTAACTCTTCAGAGCAAGGGCAGAATGCAAACCCAGGGTCCAAACTCCAATTCCTGCAGTGCCACTCTCTCAGTAAAATGGAGATAAAAATCTACAGAGGGAGCTGTTTTGGTCATGATACCATTACCTGTGACTCTGCCCCTTCCTGTTGGTCCCAATATCACATCACCAAGCCCTCAGCATTCTTCCTAAAAAAGGTCTTTCGAAGCCCTCCTTTCTTACTAATTCTAATGCTAGTCCCAGGCCAAGCCCTTACCCCTCTCTCCTCCTAGCTAGGCTATTAGCCCATCTCCCCCATCCGACCATGTACAAGCCTCTACCAAGGAATTTTTCAAAACTACACATGTCATCATGAGTCCCATATTGTCTTGCCCTGAACCCCTACTTGAAAAGGGCGCCGTGACCTCTTCAGAATGGTGTCTACTCCCCTAAGCTCTTAACTGAAGACCCCTCGGATCCTGTCTCTGCCTACATTTCCAATCGGATGTCCAGTAATGGCAACTGGCCCGCTGCACCCTCTGCTGAACTCTAGACTCTGGGACATCTTTTCTACTCCTCTCCACAGCCTACCCAAGATACTTTCAGTTTACCTCAAACCCAAGCTCAGCGCCCTCCCTCCCTGACATAAAACTTCCCTGACCATTCCATCCCATTCACTTGGCATTTGTTTATTTATATAAGGCCTCACGTACGCAGAGTCTGTAAGCCCTGAAAAGACAAGAACTGTATCTTTTCTCACTTTGCCTCCCTATAGCATTAGGCAGTTGGAGCTCCCTGGTTTGGGATGCAGAAGTGAAACAAGCCATGAGATGACATGGGTCTGGACTTGGGTGGTCAGGGTAGAACAGGCCTGGTAAAAGCCAAAGAATACATCTTAAACTCTAACAACAGAGTTGACCTGCTTGGCTCCATGGCACCAAACGCTGCTGATTTTCCTATCAACCGGCTTGATTCTTTACTCAACTTGTACATGTTAGAGCTCTTCCCAAGGCTTTGTTCTAGGCTTTCTGCTCTCCAACTCCCCTCCCAATGCTGTCTCCACTGCTTCCTTGGCTTTCAGTATCACCCAAGATTCTCCCTACTACATCTAAGGTTAAATCTATGGTCCAGGTCCAGCGGGAACACTTGCTCGAATGTCTCAGAGACATTTCAAACTAACTACTTCCAGAGATATGAATTCGACATCTGGTGGTGAACACAGACCACCAATGTCAATGTGTATCAATGACTGTGCTACCAAGTGCAAAAGCCTCACTTGAAAAAAAAAGAAAAGAAAAAAAAAAAAAGGAAGTAAAAGCTTCATGTGGCCTGTACTGTTACTTCTCTAAGGAAAGCCACAAGGCCTCAGAACTGGCAAAACATCTGCTTCTCAGAGACCAGCCTTTACCTTGTGGTTTACCAGAAATGTAGAGTAGCCTTTAAAATCGAAACAAAGCCAACCCACTCAGAGCAGTCGATGATGAGAATAGGTCAGTATGGTAAGTAGGTTTCTGAGGCCTTAGGCTCCTTTCCCTCTATTAATTCATCTCTCTTCAAAGGAGACCTTGAAGGTTTTTAGGCTTTAATTTAATAATTAACACCATTGACTTAAAAACAGGCAGGTACTCTATATGCTTCTAAATGAAAATTCATAGACACAGTCTGTTTCTTAACAGCTTTCTAGTAGTTGAACTGAAATTCAGCATGTCCAGTGCTGAAATTCAAGCCCTCATGAATTATTTCTATGTCCATTAGTTTTTCTGTCCCTGGCAGTGCACAGATATTAGAATGCTAGGATGCTGGGGCACCTGGATGGCTCAGTGGGTTAAAGCCTCTGCCTTCAGCTCGGGTCGTCGTCTCGGGGTTTTGGGATCGAGCCCCACATCGGGCTTGTCTGTTCATAGCGGGGAGCCTGCTTCCCCCTCTCTCTCTGCCTGCCTCTTTGCCTACTTGTGATCTCTCTCTCTGTCAAATAAATAAATAAACAAACAAGCAAATAAATAATCAATCTTAAAAAAAAAAAAAAAAGAATGCTAAGATGCCGGGGGGTGAAGGAGAAAGAAGACTGTTCATTTAAGAGGCAGTACCTTTGCCTCAGTCACGGCTCCCAGTGCTCAGCAGCCCTGCCTTTGATACTCCACAGGCCTGCCATCCGGCCACGCTCAGATGCATGAGCTCAGGGTCTTGGGGTGTTGGCACTTGCTTCTCCGGCACTGTTTGTTTCCAGTGAACCTGTGTGTTCCCCGGGAGCACAAAACAAGTCCTTTTCTATTTTTGAACTCCAGAGCCAGATGAGATCCAAATATAAATTTATTTATGGCAACAACGCTGTCCTTTGCTTTGTTTTACAACTTGGTTTGCAATTGTGCTCCAGTTTTTAAAGATTTTTATTTATTTATTTGACAGAGAGAGAGAGAGAGAGATCACAAGTAGGCACAGAGGCAGAAGCAGGCTCCCCGCTGAGCAGAGAGGCTTGATCCCAGGACCCTGAGATCATGACCTGAGCTGAAGGCAGAGGCTTTAATCCACTGAGTCACCCAGGTGCCCCGCAATTGTGCCCCAGTTTTTATTTTATTTGTTGAAATATACTTTGAGGGGTGTCTGTTCATTTGATTAATTTACATACAGTACTATGACTACCATTGTAGTGATAATTGGCACCTCTATCATGTTATATAATTATTCTCCAGTTTATTGCCATAGTTTATTATTATTGAGCTGAAACTTTATATCACCATTAGGAGTTACCTACCTATAAGTTCCTAGTGGAGCCCATTTAACTCCTGTCTTTAAAAAGTGAGTTACCTGGGGGCGCCTGGGTGGCTCAGTGGGTTAAAGCCTCTGCCTTCGGCTCAGGTCATGATCCCAGGGTCCTGGGATAGAGCCCCGCATTGGGCTCTCTGCTCAGCGGGGAGCCTGCTTCCTTCTCTCTCTCTCTGCCTGCCTCTCTGCCTACTTGTGTGCGCTCTCTCTCTCTCTCTCTGTCAAATAAATAAGTGAAATTAAAAAAAAAAAAGTGAGTTACCTGATCATAGCACTTACTGTTAAACTTGGGTTTTAATAGAATCTGCAAAGCAAAACTCTATTTCTCATTCTTAGAATGGAAGAATACGAGACCTAAACTCAAAAGTCCTAGGATCTCATCTACTCCCCTGTACCATAAAGGAAATTTTGATAAACAGGATATAATTAATAGGAACTAACTTTTGAAACAGGAGATAATTAGTAAGACTAAGCCTTATTGGGTCCAAATGCAATAACATTCTGTCTTAAAATAAAGTAATATGTTCAAAAGGTCCTCATGCTGTTGCTGCGCCCGCCCCACATCAAAGCCTCCCAAGCCCTGTGCACTGGCCTCCCTGGAAGACTGACCCTCTCCCCTCCTAGGGGGCAGGGTGGGTCTAGGGCCAGCGGCTTCACTGTCACGGCTTCACTGTCACGTGTCAATGATAGCAGAACAGTAGGGAAATACCGCCCTACACAACAACAAAAACGGTTCTGCTGAGTGTGGCAACCACAGGCCCGGCACTGTCTCAAGGACTCCCGGGGTGTGGCCTCACCTGAGCACCCCAACGACCTGACAAGGCAGGGGCTACTCCCATCTCCCTTTAGCAGACAGGAAAACTAACCATCAGCACTTCCTTGAATCAGGATGGGAGTTGTCAAGGGTGACAAATGTGAACAACTGGGGAACCTCAGGGATGGGGTGAGGTCTAAAAATGGAGTCAAGCACAGGGTGCAGGTCCAGGGTGCGATAAGCATCTTTGGCCTGTATTTGCACTTAAAGATTTAAGTGTTTCCCCCCAATCTATAAATGGACAGGTATAAGCTATATCCTAATAACTTAAACTTATTCTTGCCTCAATTTGCTCACCTTTTAAATTGGCCATAAAATACCTGTCCTATCTCAAAACCATTACTTTGCATATCAAATTGGCTAGGGCACAAGTGTACCAGGCTGGGAGTAACTCTTCCAGAGGATAAGGTGTGTTCATCTTTCTCATCTACATGTGAAACGCCCAACATGGCTCATCTCAAGGGCTGCCTCTGACCTGTGTCTGCAGCAGATAAAGCAGCAGGAAGAGGGGGCTACAGAAATGGCTAAAAGATAACTCTGCATTAACCCCTGGCTGAGAGCTTTCAAAATTAACTCCCTCTGGTGAATTTTAACTAGTGTATCACAGTCAGAGACTCACCAGGATTTCAGAGAAGCCATTTCTACTCAGTCCTCTTACATAACTGTTTGGAAAACACTGGAGGTATTAAAATGATTCCCACTGTGAAAATGGCTCCTTCTGCTCTACCCTGTTTTCTGCACAAAATTTTATGTTAATAACTTACTGGTTCTCAGGGGACTGAAGAGCAGGCAGATCTGCAAGTAAGCAAACTACAGTTTTCCCCACGAGAGAGACAAAAATGCAAGTCCCTATGCCAGGCAGGGAGTGACCCGAGTATGTCCACGGCTCTTCTGAAGGTATAAAGCAGAAGAAAATCAAAGATGTACCCTAAATGTGGGCCTGTGTGAATGACAGGGTAGGGTGAAAGAAGAGAACAGTGATGCCAAGCAGAAAAAATGAAAGCCTTTCCAAGATGTGTATTGCCATGATGCCTACCAGTTCATCAGTGGCTCTTACTGACCAACCACTCGATGAGAACCTACTGCATTTCATCAATATGATCCTGTATGGTATAGATTGCCATCACCTTATATCCAAAACACATTTCCTGCTGGAGATATACCACTAATAATGCTTTGACAAGTATCACTGGGTTTTTGCTTTTAAATATTTAACACACTGATGAAATGGTGACCTAAAGTAAGGCACTATTTCTTCAATAAATGGCATCACAATCGATTTGCCTAGGAGGAGACATGCCAGCAAGACATGGTGGGCATTTCTAACAAGGGTTCTAGTATGTGCTCCTTCTTCTCATTCCACTTTGGAAGTACGCTTTGAACGTACTAGCATTATTCCAGGATAGTTTACAGTTTCATTAAACTAGTTATAGTTGACCCTTGAACAACGTGGGCTTTAAGGCACTGGCACCCTCCTCAGCAGTTGAAAATCTATGCATAAGTCCTAACTCACCAAAACTTAAGTACTGATAGTCTACTGTTGACCACAAGTTTTACTAGTAACAGTTCATTAACACATATTTTGTATGTTACACATAACTATTCACTGTATTCTTACAATAAAGATAGAGAAAAGCAAATGTTATTAAGAAAATCATGTGCTCACTTTGGCAGCACATATACAAAATTTGTAAGAAAATCACAAGGAGGGTACCTGGGTGGCTCAGTGGGTTAAGGCCTCTGCCTTTTGATCTCGGGGTCCTGGGATCGAGCCCTGCATCGGGCTCTTTGCTCGGCAGGGAGCATGCTTCTCCCCCCTTCCCCCTCCCCACCTGCCTCTCTGCCTACTTGTGATCTCTCTCTGTCAAATAAATAGAATCTTTAAAAAAAAATAAGAAAGAGAAGAAAATCATAAGGAGGGGGACCTTCCTCGGCGACTCAGCCAGCCAGCTCAATCGGTGGAGCACACGACCCTTGATCTTACGGTTGTGCGTTCAAGCTCCATGTTGGATGTAGAGCTTACTTCAAAAACAAAGTAGTAATAAAAAGGAAAAAGAGAAAATCCTAAGGAAGAAGAAATACATTTATAATACTCTATTTAGAAACGCCCATGTGTAAGTGAACCAGTGCAGTTTAACCCTGTGTTGCTCATAGGTCAGCTATAGTTTAAGAAGGGCCAACAAGACAACAATGTAAAACAATAATTACATTTTTATGGTGACTCTCAAATCTCTCTCTACATCGGACATTTTTCCCCACCTCAGGCTTACACCCACACTTTCTCCTCAGAGTAGCATCTTCCATAGACTCAGGATATCACAATCTCAGTATGGACACTGATAGGTCCCAGACCACATCCTCCACAGTATGCTCTCCAAGACAGGTGTCACTGGGGCCATTCTTGAGATGAGGAAGCTGAGGTTCGGGTAAATTAAGCATCCTGTCCCAATCCATACCAAAGCAGGAAGGGTGGAGAAGTAAAAATAAGGTTTCAAAACTGGATTAATTGCTTAGAATCTAGATGTAGAAAACATTCTATTGTACCTACTTATGGCAAAGGAATTAAAGGGTATTGTACTTAAAAAGAAAAGTCAGCGCCTCTAGGTCTCCATCGCTGGGAGCAGCAGTGAGGCAGGTAGCCTCTCCCCTACACAGAGATAGCTCAATCTCCAAAATAAGACCCTGCTAATGCAGGACATGTCTTCTCAACTGTCTTACTCGGAAATTCAGAAGTTTAGTCAAAGATACCTTTAACATTAAATAAATTCCAGTTTTAGGGTGGCTTAGTTATTAGTGAAGCATCCGAATCTTGGTTTTGACTCAGGCCATGATCTCATGGGTCGTGAGATTAAGCCCTGTGGTCAGTGGGGAGTCTGCCGGGGATTCTTTCCCTCTGCTCCTCCCCCCACTGGTGGGCATGCTCGTGCAAAAAAAAATAAGTAAATAATAGATAGGTAGATAGATAGATTTTCACTTTAACAACAAAAACAACAATAACAATAACAACAACAATGGAAGACCTGTTTCCCTGCCTCGTCCCAAAAGATCTGATGGTACTTATGACAGAAACCCAAATCTGGGCCTGTCCATTTCTAAGAGAAGTCTTCTCTAGGATCAAATATGGCAGCTGCTAAGCTGTCACAGAGGCATTCTCTTGTTTGTTCCTTTCCTTTCTAATCTTCCAAAGCCCAAAGAGTATAGGAATAAGAATGCGGGAAGGTACATCTAACATAATTCTGCCCTGATCCTTCTACCTTCTTTCATTCTTGAGTATCATGATCGTGGACAGCTCCTGGTTCCAATCACTAGTGTATATGCCCCTGCCCCCCACTAAGATTAGCTACAGAAACAGAACATAAAGGGGAAATGAAGTGCCAGGTCCGAAATTACTTGAGGCCAGCAGGAGGAGTCCAGCAGAGCCCTTGCCTCCCCGGCTGACTCCGGTTCACATGCCCCAGAAACAGCTACAAAAGCTGGGCAGCTGTCAAGTCAGTCCTCACTCCCTGCCACATCTGTAACAACAGCACAATCAGAGAATGTTAGAGTTGGAAGGAAGCTGTAGAGCATCTAACCCCTGTCAAAACTCTCATTTTACAGACACGGATCATATATTACTTAAAATAAAACAAAAACACACCTTCCCACAAGGCCTTATATTTGCGACAGTCTGTATTTCTATCCCATCCCACGTGCTGCTCTTATGGAGTGATGAAAACACTCCTCCCTCCACTGAGGAGTAGGTCTCTGTCTCTACCCTTGACCCTGGGTGGATCTTTTAAACTGGCTTGACAAGTATGACAGAAGTGGCACTGGGTAACATGAGGCTAGGTCATAAAACAGCTACACAGCTTCTACGTGGCTCTGCCTCTCCAGGGACGTGTCTTTGGAGCCCTGAGCCACTACAGTAAGGAGTCTGGCTATCCTGAAGCCACTGTGCTAGGGAGACCACATAGGGACAAAGAGAGATGTCTTAGAACTTCCGGCTGTTCCAGCCCTTGGCCATTTGGGTCCTTCTCACCCAGACTCATGAGTCAAAGAAACTTCCAGATGACTCCAACCCCATTCACCATCTGACTTCAACCTCATCAAAGTCCCCCAAGCCAGAACCACACAGCTGAGCCATTCCTAAATTTTGATCCTACAGAAACTGTGAGAGATAATAAATGGTCGCTGCTGTTTTGAGTTGAGGTCATTTTTATTGTTGGGGTAATCTGTTACGCAGGAATAGGAAACCACTACAAGATGCATTACAAAACCACAAAAAACTTTAACCTCTACGTTAGTTGACTATTAATTAAATGAGCCAGTAAACCATTTTCCAATTCGATTTCCTAAGACAATCTGCATGCCTTATCACTCTGCATAATCTTACTGATTTAACAAACAGTTCTTATTACCATATGATATGACATGATATGATATACAGGATCCTGATACATTAAGAAAATCTGTCCACTACTATATCCCCAGCACCCAGAACAGCACCTGACACGAACCCGGGTGACCAACAACCACTGGTTCAATTAATAAATGCATGTATCTGCAGTTGAGTTGGTTTGGTCTTCCCACAACACTATTTGACTTCCCAGCCATTTGCTCTCCACCTTGACTCAGGGCTCCTGATCAGTGTTCACTGTTAAGTTTCCAACTCTCTAATTACTACCTACAAAATGATTTGACACCAACTTCCCTGTGCATTGAAATGTACAAGCCCCACTCCAGAAACCACACCACCCATTCTGTGATGCCAGCTCGTCACCCAGAGTGAAGTCAGTGATTTTCTTTTCAACACAACTGTGTTAGTTAAACCCTTCCCAGGTGGGCTCAAATGTCAAGTGTCAACGTGGAGTCAGTACTCCATTTCTTCATTCAAGGACCACATGCCCCATGGGAAAATGACCTCATGTTGGATGGTTTACATAGCAACTAGGCCCACTAGCAAAGACCACTGAGCTAGACTATATAGCTTTGTCTATATGCTCCTCTGCGTCTAGATGATTATGTTGAGTACATGGAAGTCCTGTCGTTATTTCAGGCCTCACAAAGCACTGCCACTGGGTGAATATCAGAATGCTTCAATGCACTTTCAAGTCAAATGAGAACTGGCTAGTTAGGCAGCAGCATTAACAGATGTAGAAATACCGCCAACTAAACACCTCTTGCCAATTACGGCTGCCCAGCTATGCCCAAATTAAAAATAACCCAACACTAATAACAGAACCCAAATGCGCATCAGAGGCTCCTACTCTCCCTGCAATACCACCATAAAATTTCCACATAAATGTCCCTATAAAGTGGCTCATAAATAAGTCATTAAAAAAGTAGAGCTCAGCACAGGAGGAAGGAAGAGGAAACTCAAAAAAGAAATGTGGCTTGTCTATAAGTTACAAGGGAAAAAAGAAGTATAGATCTTTAGTGAGGAAGCCTCTTGCAAAAATTATAACTTAAGAGTCTAGATCTGTGGCGGCCCAATGGGAACTGACTGGGAGCCACAAATGTGAGCCAAACACGTAACTTGAATTTTCTAGAACTTATATTTTAGAAACAGGTAAAATTAATTTTAGTAATACATTTTAAGCTGATATATCCAAATATCAGCATGTAATCAATGTAAAAATATATTTTCTAAGATTTTATTTATTTATTTGATAGACAGTGAGAGTGGGAACACAAGCAGGGAGAGTGGGAGAGGGGGAGGGAGAAGCAGGCTTCCCGCTGAGCAGGGAGCCCAATGTGGGGCTCAATCCAAGGATCCTGGGATCATGACCTGAGCAGACGCTTAACGACTCACCCACCCAGGCACCCCTCAATATAAAAATATTAATGAAATGTTTTACATTCTCTTTTTCCTACTCAGTCTGCAAGATCCAGTGCATATTTTACACTTAAAGCTCATCTCAACTTGGACTAGCATACATTTCAAGTGCTCTACAGCCACACGAGGTTAGTGGGTACCATATCAGTGCAGGTCTAGAATTATCCTTACTTCTTTTTTGTAAAACATTGGAATACCCAAAGCACCAAAAGTTTTCTGTTAGGGAGGCAGAATACATAAATTGGTCAGAATTATGGACAGTGGTGTCATACATGCAATCCTAAATGAAACACAATTAATAAAGGCTTGTTATTTCAAATTAAGTAAAATCTGTCTTCCAGGGGCGCCTGGGTGGCTCAGTGGGTTAAAGCCTCTGCCTTCAGGCAGGTCATGATCTCAGCGTCCTGGGATGGAGCCCCACATCTGGGCTCTCTGCTCAGTGGGGAGCCTGCTTCCTCCTCTCTCTCCACCTGCTTCTCTGCCTACTTGTGATCTCTCTTTCTCTGTCAAATAAATAAATAAAATCTTAAAAAAAAAAAAATCTGGCTTCCAGAAGAACTTAACCAAACCCAGAAGCTGTTATGACCTGTCCCTCTTCCCAAAGGGGGAAACTGAGGCCCTTACCAGCATCAGGGGTTCGCTCAGTTCTTGCCACACAGAAGGGGGTCCTGGACTTTGTTTTCCCTTCATGACAAGACAAGGCAACAAGGGCCAGGGCTCCACACTGAATGTGTTTGCTTTAAACCATCTCCAAAAGGGGAGGGAGATCAATTATTCCTGGAGGAAATGCAGGGGAGTGAAGGGAAAGAGGAGTGTATTTCAATTACAAAAGGCAAACCTTGGCCATAAGGCAGATCTCTGTCTAGCCAGTGGTTATTACTTTCTATTACAGGCATCCCATTTGGTCTCCTGCCATCCCCAAGCAGGATGGCTACGACAGAGAGTCCCTCCAGGGAGGGTCCCACATCAGGGCCTGGTAATGGGCCCCACCACAAGGCTGCTCTGGTGGCTTTTGTTTGGAACAATAGTGCTCCCATGGTACCTCACTCTTGCTTGAAAATACTGGTATTAAGGGAGCATGAACACAGCTGTGTGTAAATTACACCAACAGATTAGATCTGTGTATTTATAAGGAATACAAACATACTAATAGCATATTTACATACACAGCCCATTTGGGCTGCATGCAGAGTGAAGTTTGAGTTCCAAAGTATTTCCTGAAAATTTTACAAAAAGAAACGCTCAGGTTCCTTAAAATTTTACAGAAATAAATGCTTAAGAAATGCTCAGCCTACTAAGTCAGGCTGAGACTCTTTTGCCCTATGCAGAATGCCTCCCAAAATTAATTCCTTTTCATCCCCACCTACGGTATTAGAGTATTTGATACTATAAAGGAGAAACCTCGAAAAGAACTTTAAAACTCACTTTTATAGCAAAAATAAATCAATATGGGATAATTTTCACAGTTAAAAGGTTATAATTACAAATGGGGGAGGGGCACAAAAGAAGGCAGTGTAGGCGGAAGCAGAAAGTGAGAAGAATCTGGGAGTTCAGAATTAACTTGTCCTAAAATGACAGCTCTCCTGTCACACATGGATGAAGACATGTACAAAGAGGAAGGCCTACTTAAGTATCTATTAACACAGCACATAGTAAGATAGGATCTTTGGATTTTTCAGCTAATTTTGAAAAACGGAAAAGCAATCAGTATTTTATGCTTCCTGCATCAAGTCCAGAACACAGACTCAGGCCATGGGGAAAGCGAGGCTACAGTCTAGATATGACTCTATCAAGGCTTCACAGACGACCCCAGGCATGCTTGCTCACGGCAAGATTGCATCCCCAGTATCCTCATTAAAACAAAACAAAACAAAAACAAACAAACAAACAAAAAACAGCACTAACTTTTAAGCTGTTGAGTGCCAGTAATACTAAAAGAACTTAAAAAAGAGTAATGATCCCACGAAGTAAAAATATTAATCTATACGTGTACCGACAGACACATAATAACAAGCTAACACACACACTACAGGCCTTAATTTTATTCTTTAAAAAAAATTGTAATAAAACCCTCCAACTTATATTTTTTTTCTTTTTTCTTGATGTGATTTATATAAACTCCTGGTTAAAAAAAAAAAAAAAGGCCCATTTCTGAGGCGTGGGTTTACCACGCTCACAGTTCCACCAATAAATCATCTCGCGATCTGGGCTTGGAAAAGCGCCGGCCACGGTTTGATTGCTCCAGCCCCGGGTTGCCAGGCAACCAACACAAGGGGGAAGTCTGAGAACCGCTGACAGATAGCCAAGTGGCTGAAACAACAGACTTCTCTCTGTCAAAAATGTGTTTCAGAGAGCCACTTCCCCACCTCTGCTCTCTGCTAAACACTACACGATTGTAAAATCAAAATCAAAAGGCCACTGTAATAAAAACACACTTCCTGCTCAATTACTAATTGTTAAAAAGCTGCAGGGAGGCCTAGATCACACAGTCTATGGCAACAGAAATGCGATACTGTAAATGAGATCAAGTCAGCAGCATGTGAGAAATCTGATCTAAACGCAGCTCTGCAGCTTCAAGTCCGGGGACCGGTCGTCGCGTGGAGCAAATCAGCTGCCTAAGAAAGCACCAGGAAGAAAGTGACCAATGTGGAGATGCTCAGAGGCAATCCAAAGAGTAGCTAGGAAGCCACAGGTCTACGTTACTTAATAACAAAACCAAGAATACATTCTCAATTGTGCGGCATTCCGGAGATAACCAGTTTTCTCCTTCCACTCACTCTGGTGAGCGGGTGAGTGGGTGTGTATTTGGATGATTCCCTAAGGCCTGACTGTAAACTGGGGACAGTAGATACTAATATCCTCCAGATGATGCCTGATAATACCACGTCCGGGGTCTGACAGTCTAACACACCATGCTTTTTAAAGTCACGCGGGGCTTGAGCTCACAACCTTGAGATCGAGAATCATACGCTCCACCAAATGAGCCGGCCAGGCGCACCTACTGCAACATTTTAAACCCTGCTGTGCATGCCCCAAACATGTAATGTTGCACAGCGCAGGGCCACTAGCACCCACTCTGTGCAGCATCCTTTCACAAAACCACTTTACCGAACTGTCATCTGGGACTCCTTAGAAACAGACTGTGGTATCTGGAAGAGGCCAGCACTCAGAACAGGGTTCTCCACCTTTTTTGTGCCATGGGCACTTCTGGCAGTCTGGAAAAGCCTAACCTCTTCTAAACATGGTTTTAAATGCCTAAAATACATGAGATTACAAATAAAACCAGTCATACTGAAACCTACTTATCAAAACATTAAAAAAATGTAAATACACATATTTTATTAGCACGCTAAATAACAAGGTCACAGAGGATTTTTTTTATTGGTTTTGGGGGTGCTGTTTTGTTTTCTTTTATAAGTTCTGATTATAAACTCCCAGAGGGCAAGGACAGTGATTTATTCATCACAGCACTGTGCAGCCTGGTTCAGGGCCCAAGGCTGACCCACTGAATCCTGGAAGACATCTACCAGGCTCCCAGGCTGACTGGCCCTCTTCCTACCCTCAGCCCAGACTCTATGGGCCCTGACTTTCCCTGGGCTTTCCCAGGGCCTAGGACTGGGCCTGGTAGGCAAGATTTATGGGCTCAGAGTCCGCAAACTAGGATGTGTAGGCACAAAACAGACCCAAATGGTTCTAAGGGATTCATTTCCAAACCTTCTGCTTTCAAAGGTTTTCCCTCCTAAATTCACCTGATAACATTCACCTGCCTGAGAGCACACTCCTGTGAGAAAGGTACCCTTCTTTCACCTCCCCTCTCACAAAGGCCCTCCCGTCATAGCACGACAAAGCCATCCCTCTCCCATCTGGAATGCTATCAGGCAGCACTGCCCCTGATGCGGAAACTCCAGGGCACCAAACAAAGCATCGATTCAAAACACTGATGTTGGTGTTGACACAGTGACTAACTCTAAGGTCCCGATAAGAAAGCCTTACGCAAGTCAGGTACCTTCTTGTTCTTTGCTTTCAACAAAATTAAAGGAGGATCTAATGGTGGTGTCATCTGACAGATTACTACAAACCAAGTCTGATGATCGATTACATTTTTGGCATTGTTATGGAAGGAATTCAGACTACTGAGTGACACTGTTAACAAAACCATCGTTCCCATCTGCTTATTCATGCAAAAAAACGTTTGTAAGTGCTTGTATCTCCAAATACATGAAAAATAAGAACAAAAATTGATCAGAACATGGCCTCATTTTAACAATAAGTAATATTCAGCCAATAATTAATGCGTTTAAAAAACTGAATCCAGGGGTGCCTGGGTGGCTCAGTCGATTGATTGAGCGCCTGCCTTTGGCTCAGGTCATGATCCCCGGTTCCTGGGATCCAGCCAAACATCAGACTCCCTGCTCGGTGGGGAGTCTGCTTCTCCCTCGCCCTCTGCCTCCTCCCCCTGCTGCTCATGCTCTGTCTCTCTCTGTCAAATGAATAAATAAAACCTAAAAAAAGCAAACAAACCCTGAATCCATCTTATTTCCAATAAATATTAAACAAAAAGATTTTATCATTTTATAATATCTTGTTTTGATCAACTGTATACTAATAATTACTATAACATAATTGGAGAGAATTTCCTTTTTAACATTTAGAGCTTTGTTGTTAAGGAAATAACAATATGTACATGTCTTTTGATACGCAGACTTTTTGCTGCAGGGCATAGTGAAGGGGTGATCTGACTACAGACTCCCAAGCAGGAAATGCTTTTTTTCTTTGTAAATATTTATTTACTTTTATTTGAGAGAGAGAAAGTGAGAGAGGGAGAGACTGCACGCACAGAGGAGAGGGGCAAAGAGACAGGGAGAGAAACTTCAGCAGACTTCCACGCTGAGTGTGGAGCCTGACACGGGGCCTGATCCCAGGTCCCCGAGATCACAACCTGAGCTGAAACCAAGAATCAGATGCTGAACCGACTGGCACCCCAGGACATGTTTTATATTAAGAATAAAGTCTAGGGGGTAGTAGATGGAAGAAAAGTTACTAGTTACAGAAGTTAAAGGAAGGCAAGGAAGACAGAATGTAAAATTTTACTGCTAAAAAAGAGACCATTCATGTATTTTCAGAATAGATGATAATAGGTATAAATTGAGATGGTATTTAAAATGCCCTGGATAGATTTAAGAGTGATGGTACAGTCTCATTTTCAATGTCACTATTTATACATTAGAAATTACATCCTTATCAGGAGAAAGGTATATGCCAATTTAATCTTGGGAGAAAGCATATGGTTTTTAAAGCAAAACAAAATTCTTTTAGGGGCTGCATGGGAAAGCTATTTATTTATTTTTTTTAATTTCATACCTACAAGGAAAAAGATGCGGGAATTCTGGAGAAGGCCAAGAATGCTTCCACCTCTCTGCTAGATTTATTGCACTCTGGTTTAACCTAACTGAACCAAACCAGGGTCACTAAAAACACTTTCCAGGACCAAGAGAGATCACAGCAGTACAAACCCTGCACTGTGTACCTGCTATCCCACCAAGGTAAACACCACGCTTTAACTGCATTCTAAAGAACTAACGATGGCACTCCTTTGCCCAAGACAGATGGAGAGCTCAAACTCCTCGGCGTACTAGTCTCCATTCTACCACTAAAGCCTCAGTGCCCACCACCCTCAAGGATATGGATTAGAAAACGTGTTGAAAGGGAGTCTGAGGTTTTGTTTCAGCTCTCAGGGAGACAGTGCCGTGTGAATGTCCACAGCGAACACGAGAAGGCACGGACGACAGCTCCCGTGCTGCATGTAGATCCCTAGAACCGACCATGACCGCCCCGGACTCAAGTAGAGCCAGGTCCCTGCTGCTCCCTGAACGTGCCCATGCTCCTCACTCTCCAGCAGCTCATTACACAGTGTTGTGTCTGGGGACCCTGTGTCGTGTCACTATGGAGCTATTCCCGGGCTGGTGGCTTGGATTCACTCACCACTGTTATGACCCTGAACAAGTTTCTGTACCATCTCTTATCTATGTTCTGTCGTCCTTCTCCGTGCTCTGATCTTTCTGTGCACCCCACCATGGAACTTCCCACATTCCGCCCAGCACTAGGTTCTGGGCACCCAAGTCATCGTTGCCAACAAGGTCTCTCTCCTTGAGGTCAGGCGGTCCTGTCTGGGTACACCTGTCAGAGATCTTTGCATATATAAGTCAGTATTTGATAAATACTTCTTTTTTTTTATTATTTTATTATTTTTTTTTTTACAACCCCACAGGCGCCCAGGGGGTTCCCACCTGCCCCCCCCCCCAGTATTTGATAAATACTTCTTCAAAGACAATTCTTATTACCAGTACCTGAGCCTCTGAGGGCCAGCAAAGACCGATTATTTAATTAATACTCTCATCTCTTAGAGAATCAAAGGCTTGCCCAGGGTACAGCGGCTGGTCTAAAGCACAGATTCAACCAGAAACAGGTTTACCAACACTTTTGTTTTCTACCACCAAACTTTACCTACATTACTAGCAGGTGGTTGTCTACAATCAGATGAGGAGTCATCTGAGAAAAGTAGAAGTGAAGGGAGAGGGTAGAAAGAGAACAAAGGAAAAGAAGCTAGAGTTTCTTGTTTTTGAGCAAATTACGAACCGTAAGAGTAACAGGCACAACGGCAGTGAACATGCAGAGGAGACCTGAAGTTTCCTTCCCCTGGCTGACCTGACAGGAGCCCTCGTGGCTCTCTCCGAGGCAGGCAGAAGATGCAGATGGCCCTGAGTACAGGCTGCGAAGGTTGGTGGGACCTCCCCAAAACAGTCTAGGATAGCTACCAGAGGAAGAATTCTTCTGGCCTAATAAAGGATGAAAGAAGTGTTCTTTACAACAAGGAAATGAATCATCTACTCATCAAGTTCCTTCATGCCCCCTCCCTTTTTTTTGGCTTGAGGTGCTCAGGCCTTTTTGATGAAATACATTATAGAGAGAAGCACTGAAGAAAACAAAACCGTAGTGACATCTACAGGGGATTCCACAGGCTAGACAGAGCCTCCTTTTGGGTTTACCACAGTTGCTCCCAGCTCTCTCTCCTCACCACAGACAATATGCACCCAAAGCTGCTTTAAGATTACCAGCAAACGTTTTACAAGAACCAGATCCTTCTCTACTAATCTGCCCCCTGATCTAAAAGGTCATGAAGAAGGCTTATAGAACCTTTTTGGCATCTAGAAATATTCTATTACAAGTGTCCCCCATACTGGAAATGCACATCTATGCATAAGAAATGAGCAGACCTCTAATATGGTACATAACTTTACTTCCATAGCAAAGTTCCCACCTGTCCTTTCAGTCAAATTCAGTTGGTTCTAAGCTCTCACAAGTTCCTGAGTCCTGAAGACATTCATCGATCTGCTCCTGAAAAGGAACGGTTTATGAGCAATTGAGACATGGCCCCGAAAATCACCAGATGGGAGCTAAGTAATTTGAGTTATCAGGAAAACACTTATCACTCTTGATTATCCGGCTTCAATTACCAGAGCTCTCATCTGTCTGGACTTACTTCAAGAACAGTAACGTGCAGGGAGAAGCTGCCGCTGCCCAGGAGGCGGCCCCGCCGCGCCCAGCCTCAGCCTCACTCGGTCTCCTGGAGTGGGACTGACTTGGCCTCCCCAGAGCATCTGCCGGGGTCGCCTTGCTTACACTCATTTGTCGGTGCTTCCTTTAGATCACAAGCTTCATGAGAACACTCCGGCCTACGTTATTTTTCTTGCCAAGACTCAGACAGCATCTAGCACACAGTTAAAGGCCTGACACTTGTGGAACGACGGAGGAAACAAACAGCACAATATATTCTGGAGCCACTGCTCCCATCTGAAATCTTAAATTCTAAATACTGTTCTATTCCCCAAATCCTGCCTCCTCACCACTTGGCTCCATCTTCAACCCCTACCTGTTAATCCAATTCAACTCAGCCTAGCATCTCGTGAGCCGCGCCGAGGACCGGACACCGTAAGAGCTGGGCCGGCCCTCCAGAGGCACATCCCACAGCAGCCCAGAGGGCTCTCAGTCTGCCCAGCCACGGGGCCGGAGATGCTCATCGATCACCACAAATGGCCTTCCCCCTTCCCATTACTCCCATCCCAACGCCCACTTCTGCTGAGGGACATCTCCCCTCAGCGAGCCCCCACGGGCCCAGCGCACCGCGTCCTCTAGACTGACGTGTCCCTGACTCCCTCCCCTCTCTGTTCTCCGGATGCCCGCCTGCCCCAAAGCCTCCCTGAACCCCTTGGCATCCTCACATCATCGTCCATGCAACATCCCTCAAAACCCCTCCAGTAACAGCCAGAGGTTTAGTTCTGTGCGCGTTCTCGGATTCCAATGACGACGATCCTGTTTGACTACATCACCTCCCACCTCCAGCTGCTTTTCCTCGTCATGGAATCAACCAAGCAATCCAGGCTCCTTCACCCTTACTCTGTGATCCTGCGCCTAGTTAAAAGTCCCTTTCTCTATCCTATCTTTAAAAAAAAAAAAAAAAAAAAAGATTGTATTTGTTTAACTTATTTAAGAGAGAGAGGGAGAGAAAGAGAGAAGGGGAGGGGGAGGGGCAGAGGGCGAGGAAGAAGCAGACTCCCTGCTGAGACAGGAAGCTCGATCCCAGGACCCTGGGATCATGACCTGAGCCACCCAGGTGCCCCCTATCCTGTCTCTGGACAGTACTCTGGGGAACATGGAAGATCTCGCCCAGAGCCCCTCTTACGGTTTGCAGCCACGGTCCTAGCGCCGCTAGTCCGGCCGAGCCACCCACTCGTAGCCATCCCTTATGTTCGGGCATCCCTGAAAACATCTAAGATATAAAACTAGAAACTGTCTTATTTATTACTGTTCCACCAGCATTAATCCCACAAAATCTCTTCTTGATTGTGCCCCATAGTCCTCTGATTCTTCTACTACCTCTACCCGGTTCCCCAAGTTCGGTATGTAGCCTGGGCCTTATTACCAGTTATTTCAACGGTGTAACTGGTACTACTAGAAAAGCCTCAGCATCCTGACCTCGTACCAACTGCCTTCCCCAATCTTTCAACTGAGTTATGTCAAAGACATTCAAAAAATAGGTAGTTACTCCTCAATCCTATTGAGTTAAATACAATGTTTAACAAACTAAACAATATAGGCTCCAACCCTTTCTCCAGCCTTTTCTGACTTTGTCACTTTGTCCATCCCTATGCCTCTCAACGTAAGGACTCCTCCGAGAGCCTCTTCTCCCTCTGCGCGGCTGTCTCTGGCAACTCATCAGACCTTGGTTCTACCACTTACTAGCTGAGACCCTGAGCAAGCTAATTAACCACTTGAAGCCCATTTCAACTATGAGCTTTCATAGACCAGAAATCTTTCCTATTCACCTGCATCTTCTTAAATCACTGCAAATTGACACAAACTCTCCTATTCTCCCCAAAGCAAGCATTTCTCCCAATGTCAGATTTTGTTAATACTACCACCAGCCTCCTCCCTTGTACAAAACACAAAACCGGAACTGTATCTCTCCGCTTTTTCCTTGCCTCCCCCCTCCAATCTGCTAGGCTTCTCCAGAGATACCATGTGCTATAGCAAGGTGGGAGCTGGGCTCTGGAGCCAGGGGGCCAGACCGGGAAGCAGGCTCTGCGAGCCCCTCTGGGACACATCAGTAAATGAGTCCTCTCATGCGGGGTGCTCGTAACCCTGGCACAGAACAAAGGTCTCATGATTACTATATAAGTGCTCAATTTTAGTTGCTCCTCTCACTTCACCCCCCCCCCCCACCTCAACTGGGTATTAGAATCCGATGCTCTGGTCATATCCCAGACGAATCAAATCAGAATCTCGGGGTGGGGTGCCTAAGTGGTTCAGTCAGTTGGGCGGCAGACTCTTAAATTTGCTCAGGTCATGATCTTAGGGTCATGGAATTGAGCCCCACATAGGGCTTTGTGCTGCCTGTTTAGGATCTTCTCTCTCCCTCTCTTCCCTCCCCCTCCACCAGCTCACTCGCGTTCTATCTCTCTCTCAAAAAGAAAGAATCTCAGGATGGATCTCTGTTGTGTGTGTGTATGTGTGCACGTGCACGTGCATGCCAAAGTTCCCTGTGTGTTTCCAGCGTGCAACCACGGTTGGGAGTCGCTGCTATAAATTCAGAGCATTTTTTTTTAAAGATTTTGTTTGTTTGAGAGAGAGAGAGAGAGAGAGAGAGATCACATGTAGGCAGAGAGGCAAGCAGAGGGGGAGGGGAAGCAGGCTCCCTGCTGAGCAGAGAGCCCGATGCGGGGCTTGATCCCAGGACCCTGAGACCATGACCTGAGCCGAAGGCAGAGGCTTTAACCCACTGAACCACCCAGGCGCCCCTCAGAGCATCTCTTTAAGTTCACCATCTCTCACTAGGACCACAGTCCTTATCCTGGAGCATCGATGCCTGGGTCCCACCCCAGAGATTCTGACCGAACGGGTCTGGAGTGCAGTCTGAACACGGGGACATTTTAAAGTTTTCCAAGTGATTCTAACGTGTAGTCAGGTTTCAGGTTTCAGAACCACTGATTTCTTTCTCTACCCACTTTACCGCCCACGTTACTGCCAGATTAATCTTCAATGATGGCCCCAGTCCTATCATTCCCCACATTAGAAAATGTGTAATTATTCCTTATTTTCTATTAAATTAAACATAAATGTCTCTTCCCGTAAAGAGTGGGTGGCTTTGAATCAATCAGCTATCTTAGACACTCCTCCACTCATAACTTCATTCAAACTGGCCAACTGTCTATTAACCACCCACCCGCATTGTTTAATGCCTTTGTTTTCCATTAACCTTGATCCAACGTGCCTGGCAAATTTCTACCCATCCTTCAGGGTTCCTCTCAAATAATACCTCTTCCTTGGAGCCCTTCCTGATCTCCCTGTTCAATAGCAGAAAGCAACACATTCAGCCCTGCGTCCCCCGTGGACCCCAGAACAATATCAGGAGTAGAAGAGGCACTCAAAAAGTTTCCAACAGTGTGTCTGTCATCTCCTCTCTAGCCTGTGGTGACAATGTCCAACTAAAGTGCTCGTGTCCACCCATTGCCAAAATAAGTCAAGGATGCCAGTCTGCCAGGTAATTAGCAAGGTCAATGGGGACGCCTGCAGAAATCTTAGTGGTTAAAGAACAAATGTAGTTCCTTTGTCTCAAGTCAGAGATAAGCACCCTTCCTTTTGGATGAACTAGTATTATTTTCTAACCTCATTTCTAAAACATGAAGCTTAACTAACAACAATAGGGACAGAAGGTTCTAGAGGATGAATTATGACAGTAACCAGTGGAGAAAGGGGCTCCAGAAGCACCCAGCAGAACTTTGCACAGAACAGGTATGGAAAGGCAGTGGACTTAAGTTCAACAGAAAGTGGGGGGAAAAGTCCACTCCCTACCATATATTTTTTAAGGAAAATCTAAAGTTGGTTATCCAGAAACAATGTTTAGTTTTGAACTATAAAAATTCATCACTCCGTTTGTCAAGATACTCCTTTGAAGGAGAGTGCCTCCCTTACGCGCGCATATCCTCCTAGCAGTGGAATTCTGCAATGCCTGAGATTATTTCAAACCAGTGGAGAATAGATAACATGGTATGACGCTTACTGACTCTTCTAAATGTACGAGCAACTGAATGATCCATCTGAAAGTTTGCCTTAAAAACAAGATAATCTAAGTGGATCTTTGGGATGTTTGACAGGGGTTTTAGAGAAAGTGCTGGCTCACAGGACTGTGAGCCGGGTGGGGAGTGGGGTGAGAATGTGAGCAGATTATAAAGTCAGACAGTTCGAAGGAGGGAGATGCACTTCCAGGGTCAGGCTGCTCTGGGGTCAAAAACTTGGAAAGACAAAGAAGTTGGGCTGTCTCAAAGGATAATCAGAAAAAAACTTTCTAACTTTTGTTTCTGCTAAAGGATTAGAGAATTTCATTTTCATGGACTGGACAGAGATCTCAGAGATCTCAGTCCAATCTCAGTCCATGGATTGGACTGAGAATCCCAAATATTCAGAGTCCATCCCAACTTTAAGCTGCTTTGGGAATCTGGAACAGCTTTGTTCTGCTGGGAACACAGGAATGGGAATCTCAGACCAAGAGCCCAGGGCCTTCTACAAGCAAAGCTATTTTATTTTTAGATTAATATGGGACTGGTTTTGGGTCCAGGTTAACTGGTTCCCCAAATCTACGCTTAATAACACCTTTTTAGGGGCGTCTGGGTGGCTCAGTGGGTTAAAGCCTTTGCCTTTGGCTTGGGTCATGATCTCAGGGTCCTGGGATCAAGCCCCACATCAGGCTCTCTGCTCAGCAGGGAGCCTGCTTTCCTCTCTCTCTCTCTCTCTCTCTCTCTCTGCCTGCCTCTCTGGGAGCCTGCTTCCTGAGCCCTCTCCCTCTGCCTGCCTCTCTGCCTACTTGTGATCTCTCTCTCTGTCAAATAAATAAATAGAATCTTTTAAAAAAAATAACACCTTGTTAAAAGTCATTCTCTAAAACTCCTCTTTCAAAAATGGATAGCCAAGCCTACTTAGCTAGCCATGTTACCCTAATTAATTAGAGGCCCTGGATGGAAAAAGAAAATGACTAATTTAGGCCAAACATGCTTGTTTGGAAAGTAGCTTATTGGCAAATAGGTAACACCTATTTGGAACTGCTGTTCCCAGAGAGGACTCAGGGAGGGGAGGAGGGAGGGGAGGAGGGAGGAGGGGAAGGGAGGGGAATGGAGGAGGGGAGAGGAGTGGAGGAGGGGAGGGGAGTGGAGGAGAGGAGAGAAGGTAGAGGGAGGGAGGGAGGAGGGGAGGGGAGCAGAGAAGAGGGGAGGGGAGGGACTGAAGTAACACAGAGCAGAGCTGCTGGTGATGGACCGTCCTTCCCTCTGGCTCTGGGAGAGCCTGTAACACTTGTTAACATGAATCTCTGCAGTCCAGAGGTTTTATTTTATTACTGCTGAGAGGAAAGATTAGAAAAACTAGAAAAAGATTAGAAAAATAAATAATCAAAACTGACAAATAAGCTCCAAGGGGAAACCAAGAACTCTTAGCACTAAGGCACATAGAGTGTGGGCATACATGCTTTCAAAAAGAGATGATTTCATTATCTGTAGATAAGCCATAAGCCCAGTTTTCTACCAGGGCAGTGAAAGGGAGGGGCGGCCGTAGACAGGGACTGGCTTCAGATCCAGGTTTCCTGTCAAACACACCTGACGGCTGTCCTTTGCCCGTGCCTTCTCCTTCCTTGAGGTCCCAAAGGGACCAGCCTGAGGACCACTGTCCCAGCCCTGCAGGTTCTCGGGTCGGCATTCTCTCTGTACCCCGCCCCACCCCAACAAGTCTTCCAGAGGGGAGAGAAGGGTGCGGTTTATCCTCTTTCATTCCCCCAGAGTTCAACTGTGCTGCATTTCCGCGGCATTCTTCATGCCCTTGGACGGCAGAGCCACGTAGGACACCGGACTGTGGCAACACAGCTACAAATATTCAGCACGGCCCAGACACGCTCCTATTTCCAGGGCAGAGATCCTCCTAGTGCTGTTCTCTCGGTCATCATGTCTGAACACTGAATAAAAGGATCCGGGATGACAGAGTACACACTTAGAAAAACAAAACAGGCTCAGACATACACTTTCGATATGAAATGCAGTGTCGGGAGACCCTCTAGCCCTCCAGCCCACATGTGTACCATCAGCCAGCCTGCTCCATTCTCTTACTGTTTGGCTCTTTTTTGTAAGACTTTATTTATTTATTTATTTGAGGGAGAGAGAGCAAGCCGGGGGAGAAGCAGAGGGAGAGGGACAAGCAGACTCGGATGCGGGGGCTTGATGCCAGCACCCTGAGATCATGACCTGAGCCGAAATCAAATGTTGGAGGCTTAACCAACTCAGCCACCCAGGCACCCTGCTTGGTTCTTGTTTTACCTGCACCTTTGCTTTGCTCCTTCCTTAGTCCTTCGGTATATTTATTCGGTAATTCTTCTATTTCCTGTTGCGGGGATTAACTACATGGGATCTAGCCCTGTAAAAGGGAAGAAAATAGCCCAAAAGTGACCAAATAGTGGAAGCACCTCAGAGGTTTGGAGGAAACCTGAGGGGAGGGGTCTATTAGCCACACACCACAGACCAAGAAAAGATGGCCCCAAACAACCCGAGAGTCTTAACAGAGAGATTTACAAATAGGTGATTCTGCTTTTCAAACACATAATGGGTCTCGAGGGAAGGCCGGTCAGACCAACAGCAGGCCACCTACTGAGGCTTCTTCCTCTCTCGCTCCTTGTCACCCCGTCCCCCAACAGAACACGGCAACCACACACATCAACAAGGATGAAGTGACAGTGTCCAAAGAACAAAGTTTTTTCTATTGGAGTCTAGAAAATAAACCCACAGACAACTGGAAGGGGTTGATTGCTGCCTCCAAGGGAAGCACTTGAGAAGAAAAGAACGGGGCAGTGTCCAGTCAATTTTGGGGGAGTTAGAGTGAGCGCTGGCCCCAAGCAGGCGGAAGGAGAGCCCCCTGAAGCAGCAACATCTGAGCTCAAGCTCAGCCAAAGGGGCCAACTCCACTCAAGTGAGGTGAGGACTTGTGGGGAGGAAACATCCTCCACTAGGTTTCTCTTCTTTCCAACCCAGTCGAAACGGTCTTTTCTGATTATCCACCAAACTCCTGGCCCCGGGCTATGTTCTGGAGATACAAGAAAAATGAAACTATAGTCCCTGATGTTGAGACTTCTAGTCTAATGTGAAGCCCCCAGATAAACTCGCCAGCAGGACCCAGCCTGGCAGACCCCCACACTCTCTAGCGTGTGGCTCACACACTGTGGGTGTTACCTGTGATCTTGTTTTAATCGCTCTTTCCCACTAGAACATCAGCTCCACGAGCACAGGGATCTCTGTGGGTTTTGTTCAGGGCTGGAGCACCGGCACAGAAAATGGGGCCTGGCAGAGTGCTGTGCTGGTGCTCCATAAACATCTGCGGAATGACTGGATGAGCGAATTTCAACCAGTTCTCTGAAATCAGAAATAAGCAACCTGGTAAACAACATGAAGGGTCATCCTGTGTTCGCGTTCACGCAGGATGGACCAACAGGCTCGCCATGTGCAAGCCCCGACAACAAATGCAAGAACTACAGAGCCGGACAGACAGACGTGAGTGTGAACTCTAAACTGATGAGCCCAAATGCAGAGACTTTTTCCTCTGGGACCACCAAACATACCCTGCTTCTTAACACCGCAGCACTTGGCTTTATATATGTGGAAAATGAACTAGAATTCACCCATAGGAAGTACTTAGGAAAAATGTCTTAAAGCAAGTTCTGAAACATCGAAAGTGTCCCATAACAATGTTGAAAGTGTCCCATAACAGCATGCAGGGTGGTGGGGGAAGAAGAATAACAAAACACTACTAGGAAATGTAAAAAAATGTGCTGGCATTCCAGTGAAGAGGGCAATAAGGGGGCTACTGAGGCCATTATTACTTCTACTTAAGAGAGACTTTAGGTTTTAGATACAAGTATGTCAGGAAAGAGGAGACAGTCTAAAATGAGTTATTTCCTTTCATCGCAGGGTTCCTTTTTTTTTTTTTTTTAAATCTACTTCCTTCCCAACAATGAACTCCAGTTACCAGGCTGATACAGTAGGTTTCACCTGGAAAAATGTACGGCTCCAATGTCATCATACACAGTATGTTCCATGCATACACATTAAAATGGACTCCAGCTCTGTTGCTAAGAAACTGCAGAAGGAAAGGGTTTTCAATCCTCTTCATTTATAAAATAACCACTTTGTCTAGGGGAGAACAAATGCAATCTCTCAAGTCCCCTTGTGTCTTGTTCTCATTTTTTAAATGCAGAGAAGATGATGTAGGGCAGCTGAAAGTGTATGCTATCTCCATTTGTTTTACACGCCCTTGAAAATGAGATGGAAAACATGGTCTCAATAACCCACTGCTGTAGTGTTTATTAATCTTTCAAGCTGAAGATTCTCCCCAATGCTCCCCCACTCAAGCAAAAAATGAAAAATGTCCCATAAAAATCGCTCTCTGATTTTAAAAGATTATCCTAAGCAGCAAAGAATAATTTAGGGAATGCCTATATTCAGTGTGGAGTTCCTTCCCTCGTCTCTGTGCTGTTCTGCATCACCCCAAGGCCTGAACACGGACAGATGCACAAACGTTCACGTACACATGGAGCACAAAGAACAGCACAACTTACTGGTGGCTTTAAATAAAATACCTAATATCAGGGCTAGGGGATAAGGAACTTGAGAAACATATGGGTCAAAGAAAATGCGAGAAAAAATGACCTTTTGAGAAAAACAGGCATACCACCTCCTTTGACCACAGTTTACAGAGGAAGCCTAGAAAGCAATAAAGCCATGTATGTGAAAAGCAAGGTCACTGCTCAATTTGTAGATTTAACCCAGAGGTAACTTCTATGGACATGAAATACTGAAATAAATTTTTGAAATATTCTCTCCTTCTAATGCTTGGCCTATCTCACATTTACTAAAGAATTTTAAAATACATTTCTCTTTACGGGTTGTTATACAGTAGAACATTTCTGCAAATTGACAAAATTGATTGCCTGACACCAATCTTCTGCATATATAATTGATTTTTAATTCACTGGCTCATTGTCAAATGGACTTGACAATAAATTCCACTCTACTCACACTATCGACTTGTTTAAAAAAAGGGTTTGATTCAAAGGCTATGGGCGTCGATCATGGGAAAAATAGTCCAATTTCATTAATACTTGAAGTATTACACAAATTTTCCTGTATCTTCATTTTCCTTATTCATTCATTCATTTATTCCTAAATATTTTATTTTATTTATTTATTTTTTTAAAGATTCCATTTATTTATTTAACAGAGAGAGAACACAAGCAGGCAGAGAGGCAGGCAGAGGCAGAGAGAGGAGCAGGCTCCCTGTGGAGCAAGGAGCCCGATGCGGGACTCGATCCCAAGGCTCTGGGATCATGACCTGAGCCAAAGGCAGCTGCTTAACCAACTGAGCCACCCAGGCGTCCCAAGATTTTATTTTTTTAAAGTAATCTCTATACCCAATGTGGGGCTGAAATTTACAACCCCGAGATCAAGAGTCACTTTACTTGCTCTTCCAACTGAGCCAACTGGGCACCCTACATATTCCCCTCTTAATACTAAGGACTGATTTTTGCCATGGACCATAACAACACATAACATGAGTGAATAATATGTGTATTACTTATGTATAAGTAATATGCCAACATTTTTATACTTATCTTTCCTACTCTCATATCTCATAATTAAGTTATTCATAAGAGGCAATACCAATTAACTTAAAATTAGAGGAAAGGTAATAAATTGAGAGAAAAAGCCACTTCAATTCTATTTAAAATTTACTATTGCCTATTATGTGTTGCACTAAATACAGTATATCCCTATTTTGGGTTCCAGGTGAACTATAAATATCCTCAGATTTCTTGTGAAAGTGAGAATTTCAATATATTGATTTAATTCATGTAAGTTTACAAACACATAAACCAATATATGTACATGAACAGACACGAAGAGAGCATGAAACTAGGAATGTGAGATGGGAGTGAGGTTTCAATCCCCTTTAATGTTTTCATAATGATATTCTAACAATAGAATTAAAATTCACATAAAATTTACAAAAGAAGAAAAAAATGAATGCCTACAGGATCTGAATGACCTACAGGATCTTCCTATTATCCACATTTTTGAATGACTATATATATATATACAATATATATATATATATGTGTGTATATATATTGTATATATAATGTGTATATAATGCTCAACAACTCTGAAAATTTGACCATTCCTAAAAATCACTATCATACAGTTAAGCCTTCTCCTATATCAAAAATACACAATTTAAAACTAAACACCAAAATTATGGACACCTTAAAACCGGCAGGATTGTAACTGCAGGCTGAGGGTAGCTGGTGCTCTTCCCCCTTGCCATTGTCTCCGTCTCTGCTGTCACCTCCATAACCTCCTGCTGCTATAGGACCTTAACTTTGGTTTTGCTGTAGATTCCATTTTCTACAGCTGCCACACAAACAGTAAATCAAATTCATTGTATTTTTGCCCCACTAAGCAGCTCTGTCTTCTGGCACATCCAGATGCCTGGCTTAAAAAGAGTGAACAATGAAAACAATGTTTTCTTGCGCAGACATTCCAAAAAGGGCCTGACAAAGGCATCTGAAGATGCTGCTGGGAGAGACAACACGCAGACAGCTGGTGTGTTCTGTGGAAGTAATTCCTTGACCAGCCACACGGGTTCATTGGCTTACAAATATTAAGAAAATTAGTTTGCCGCGCCACGTCAATTTTGAAAGAAGGACTTTCATTTATATTTATGATAATGCTGAGCTTTAAATTGAAGGACAGTTTATAGGTTTTAAAACTTATGAATTTGTAAGTCCAGGTACATGGCCAATTAAAGTTTACCACCACACCACAGATTCACTAGCTATGGGTAAACATTTTAGAGGTTACTTGTATCTACACATTGTTCACTCAATACATGACATCAAAATTGGCATTAAATATTTAAAGGGAAAACATACTTGCAGATAAAAGTTACAGTTACCCCCCAGTGAAATGGAATGAGTGCTCTGCGGGAACATCATAAGCAACAAAACCTTTGGAGCACCTGGAATTTTGCTGAAAGCGACTTCGACACGCAAATCATTTCCAAAACCAACAGAGCCGAGCGGATGGGAAGCAAAGGGTGAAGTGCACACACGGCTCAGGGAGCCGCCACTCTTACAACCTTGCGAGTCAGGCCAGACTCCACAAGGAAAATGCAGGCCCTGAATTTTAAAAAGAATTCAATTAGCATCCCCAGTATTTCCATAATCAACAGCTGAATGCTAATTAAGAGCCCAGCATCGAGCAGCAATGGAATCCCAGTGCAATAAGCAACAGCAGCAGCCAATGCCACCTTCAGCTTGCATGCATAAATAAGCAGAATTAATAACTACCCGAGCATGGAAGGGTGACTTAATCTGTTTCGATTAGGTGCCGTTCAGCCTGGGGCCTTTGTGTTATATTTAAATGTGTTCACCATGTTTCATTAAAAACCTAATAATCTAGAGTTTACTTTTTTCTTTTCCTTTTTTTTTTTTAAAGTTCTGATCAGTATTTTTCTCCTCTTTCTCGTCATAAGTTTTACTGATTTAAATGGCTTTCTGAAATGGAGTAATCTTTTTAGCATAATGTAAGCGAAACTGGTTAGCTGTCAGTGCAGCTCCCAAAAGCAGGAGCCAACAAGTTACTTTGGCTCCAACTGACCTAGCATTTCTTCGAAACTGCCTCTCTGATCTGACCCAGTTTGTTTAGCCTGAGAGACCGCCTTGAGCTAGCTATCGACGCGTTTCTCAGGCATTCCACTACAGCAGAGTTCAGCTGTCAGTTTCTGGCCTGGAATTTGACAGAAACTGCCACAAATCTGGCATCCATTCCACAAGACTTAAAGTGTTTCAGCCCCAAAGAAACTTTGGTAAGAAATATTCCATCTATATACACACAAGCTGTCAAAGGAATCACTGAGAGAAAATGTAAAATGACAGGCCTCCCACTGTGTAATTTTAAGACCTAAAATCACAAGAAAGTGATTATTTGAAAGACCCAGGATGAAGAAGTTGGGTGGTGTTATCGTTAATAATATGAGAATTTTTCTCCCAAAAGTAAAACTTCTAAGGTCAGCTTTGGGTGCACATAAAAGTTTTTTTCTGATACATAATTATTAACTATTACAAGTTTTAAAATGTTAGATTGAGGACAATCTTAATTATGGCAAAGAATCTTCAAAAACACTAATCTTAAAAAAAGACCTGTCAATATTCTTCAAGTCCCTCTTGGACAAAAACGGGATTCTCTAGCAGACACATTCTCACCATCGGTTCAGTCTTTCCTCTCGGGAAGTTTACCAGCGAGGAGGGCAATCCACGTGTAAGTAAAGCTGTGGGAACAGAGCTGGGGGCGGCAGTGGGAGGACGCAAGGGGCAGGCTGCCCGCAGACACAGGCGAGCAGCGGAAGCAGCTCAGACGAGGCTGCGATGGCGGTGGGCGGGCCCAGGAACCGTGCCGAGCCTTGAGGGGTGCTGAGGGTTGGGTCTGGCAGCATCGGGACCGGCGGGGGGTCCGCACGGGCAGGTGCTCAGTCTACCAACCCGCGCGTGCCTGTGGAGTATTCAGTTCATACAAACACAAAGGAGAACCACCTCATCGACGTGGCTGCAGTTTGATCAAACTGATACCCAGAAGGCAATGATGCTTAAAAATAACTAAAATGTTATTTTTGGGGGGGTGAGGAAGGGGAGGTAGGCCCATGTCCTTATTTTAGTTGGGACACACTTGCTTTGCTTATTCCTGTGATTCCTGGGGTGAGATGATGTGGGGAATTCAACCAAAGATGCCACATGTACACAGGTTACATTCTCACAGCCAAAACCAGACCAAGGCAGAGGTCCATGGGTTTCTGTGCCTGGTTGCCACATAAGCTAGTCAAAGATTTGACTTGGATACGTTCATAAGAAGCTGCCTTCAGCCTATCAATTATTCAATCCCTCTTTTCCATTCGCTGTTCAGGTTTTAGAAAGTGAAGCTGAACTTCCTATAAATAAGGGAAGCATTTGATCTCTGGGTTCTGCAAGGACTGGATGAGTGCCAGCACACTTCTCAGAACTCCAACCAAAACAAGAAGCAAACACGACAAAAATGAGCTGGAATGACAAGGATTTATGCAGTTAAGGATCATTACTATGTACTCGGAATGTGCAGCACTCTGGAGTCGTGTTTCACTTTTCAAAAGAAAGCCAGGCCTTTTCCAATGTCTAAGACTCCCCTTTCTGTCCCATGGGCTGCCGCAAGTCCCCAAGCAGCAGCAGCAGGGACACAGGCCACGCTGTGCCCAAGAGAAGCAAGTGCTGCAGGAAAAGGAAGGCAGCTTTTCTTTTAAGTGGGAGACCTTAAACCCCAGAGGGAAGGACAGGCCGCGGGAGAAAGCACCGGGAGCTCCTGGCTGCTGAGGACCCGTGAGGTAAAGGCGAGGGAGGGCCGAGAAGGCGCCCAGTGCACGGGCACCAGCGGGGGCCCCTGGGGTGATGGCCTTTCACACACTCCTTCCATCCTCTCCACCTCCGCACATCTTTCTTGCACCAAGGCTGTTTGAGAAATCTTAAATTTTTATCAATCAAAACTCTTCTCTCCTCCTCATAAAGATGGGTCCACAGGGAAAAACGACATCTATGTGATTCGACAAAAACAAATCTCACATTTTTACTCTGCCACTATCTGAACTATAACAAACATTTAATAAGTTTCCAACTCTTTACTGATCATGTAAAGTATTTCGATATTTAATTTCCAAACAGCAGCACCAACTTCCTCATGCATCTGATGAGCCTCAAGCGTTAATGGACTCCTGAAAAAGCTCTCTCCTAACCAAACCTTCAGGGGCTGCTTCGGTCCCTCCCTGTGGCCTCCTAAGTCCACTTCCCCCCTCCCACCCGCATCCCCCCACCTCCCGGCCAACGACCTTTCCTTGACATATCCTCTCGGCTCTTTCTCCAGCAGGCACCCAGGGTCTCGCCACTTCTCCCCAACACTGCTGCCATGCTCTTTGGTCACTGGTCTTGGGCCTGGAAGCTCACAATTGCCCCGGAAGCCCACTTGTTCAGGGGCCAAAGTGCGCCCCACTAGCAGATCAAGTCACCTCTCCGCTCCGAATCTGCCCACGCAGAGCGAAGAGCAAGGCACCGACCAGGGATCCACAGGCCACACATGAGCCACCGCCTGCTGTCCCCCTCCAGACACATTCTTGCCTACTTGTGGACCATGCCAGGGCCCAGACTTCTCTTCCCCTGGCATGCTGTCACCTTAGAGCCCCTGATCCAAAAGGCTCATCTCTACACTAAGGTCTTTGCTCAAATGGTTCTTACCAGGCCTTTTCTCCGGCCCTTAACGACAGATAGCACCTCCCCCAGTTTATTCTCCATCCTCCTTCCCTACTCTATTTTCCTCAGCACACAGATGTACC
Source organism: Nasua narica (assembly GCA_028533885.1). Taxonomy (NCBI): domain Eukaryota; kingdom Metazoa; phylum Chordata; class Mammalia; order Carnivora; family Procyonidae; genus Nasua; species Nasua narica. The sequence goes on from CM052798.1 coordinate 5,257,978, forward strand.
ACCACCTGACATACACTGATTTACAGACTGTCTCTCCTCTTAAAACATAAGCCTCGTGAGAAGGGACCTTTTGTTCTTGATATGGTCCTAACACAGCACCTGGCACACAGTAAGTACTTAAATAAGAAATGAAAAGAGCAAGATCAGGAAAGCACAAAAGTTTTTAAACATTCTTTCTCAGCGTATTTTAAAATATCAGCGACGAACTTACAATCGATGTATCTATCAGTGCCAGGCTTCATCTTAATTTCTTTAAACCTAAAGGGCAAATATCAAGCAGTAACACTCAGACACCAGACTGAATTAGCAAAAGCACAAGTAATCTGTAAGTCTTTTATGGCAATACCTTTCCGAAGTCACAAGATGGGGGTGTAGCTTCATGAGAACTTGGTCTGCTGGGGCAGGAATCCATGGGCATTCAAATCTGTATTTGTAGGCACTTACTTTATCTCCCCACCTTCTTTGATGGGCCATAATGATAGGATGAATATGTAAGAGCCACTGTATTTCCGTAATCAGGTCTATGCTTCCTGCAAGTCATTGGCTCCACTCTACGAAACCTACCGACTGGTTTAAAAACGCTTGTGTCTTAAAATGGGGAGGGATCAAAAACTGGCTTGCTAAAACCAGCCAACCAACACTCCCAATCTCTTCTCTTTGCATGAAACCTGAGAAAATCCTTCCCACTACTCTCTATACAATTATGACGCTTGAAGGCTCTCTCCTTTGACTAATGGATACCACAGCCAGTCCCCGGAGGAGCAGGGAAGGCGCGCGACAGCCGGGTGACACAGCCACCAGCAGTGGTATCAGCAGCCACCAGGCCACCCCACTGCACTCACCACTTCATCCTCCGTCCAGCACTTTTCGATCAGCTTGGGCACAGGCTTCTTCACCAGGCGCTGCAGGGCTTTGCCAGCATCATAGCCACTTTCATGTAGCTAAAACAACAACAACAACTTCAGTTAGTGAAGTGTGTCAAATAATAGATCTGGAAGCAAATCGATAAAAGAGAAGCCCTGTAGTTGTTCCAACAGAAGAACCAGGGGCGCCTGAATGGCTCAGTGGGTTAAAGCCTCTGCCTTCGGCTCAGGTCATGATCTCAGGGTCCTGGGATGGAGGCCCACATAGGGCTCTCTGCTCAGGGGGGAGCCTGCTTCCCCCCCTCTCTCTCTCTCTCTGCCTGCCTCTCTGCCTACTTGTGATCTCTCTCTCTCTCTGTCAAATGAATGAATGAATGAATAAATAAATCTTAAAAAAAAAAAAAAAAAAGAACCATGGAAAGGGCACGTTTGTTAGCAAGAGAATTTCTTTCTCCTCCAATGGCCCCATGGCCCCAGTTCCAGCTGTTCTGGGAAAGGGAGGCAGGAGGCAGGACGGTAGAGAACATTTTGGCCAGAACAGGAATAGGATTCAGAATAGTAACAAACACTTTCTGTATGTGTGGCTGGGCACAGTGAGGAGCACAATCTGTGTACTCATCATTTTTCTTAATCCTATGAGAAAGGTACTTTCTCATTTAAGCATATAGGGTAGGAACTATAGTCACCCCATTTTATGGATGAAGAAACTGAGGCACGGAAAGGTCAAACAAAGGTGCTCAGCACGCTAAACCAACAGGCTGTAAAGCCAGGACTGCAGCCAATGCGATTTCCACCCACTCTTGTCCCATTCCCCGTGAAGGCAGTTCAAAGACCTACTGAATTATGTTATTTCCCTTTAGCACTTCTGAAGTCTTTCAACAGCAGTGATTTCACACACACACACACTTCAAGTTCCTGAACTATAAGAGCTTTTTATTTTTATTTTAAAGATTTTATTTATTTATTTGACAAAGAGATCACAAGTAGGCAGAGGCAGGCAGAGAGAGAGGGGGGAAGCAGGCTCCCTGCTGAGCAGAGAGCCCGATGCGGGGCTCGATCCCAGGACCCTGAGATCATGACCTGAGCTGAAGGCAGAGGCTTTAACCCACTGAGCCACCCAGGCGCCCCTATAAGAGCTTTTTAATGTAACTCTTTAACAGTATACTAGCAGTACATGTGAACGAAGATGCTGGTTTATCTACACTCTCCTTCTAGAACCAGACTTCTCTCTCATCAAAGGTAATAAACTTCCTCCACTCCATATCCTTTTGAACCCCAGGCAGTGCCTGGCACCACTCACCCTCTCTATCTTACAAAGACATTCTCCTGGTTCATGTGACCCCAACCCCCTTCTAGTTCCAGAGTTTCAACTTGCAGACAATGGAATGAAACAGCAGATGGAAAGATCCTCTTGCTTAATCTACCTCCCCTAACTGTGGCCATCCCTCCAAAATTCTCACTGGAAATCTGGCTTTCCTTTACAGACCGATCTAGTACTCTGGCACAAGAATCCATTTTGGCTAAGCCCTTATCTCTAGTGCCTAACACAGTCCGTAGCATATGGAGATCTAACAGAGCTACTGGTTCAGTTAATAAATAAATGCCTTCAACTATTGTCCCTATGTAAACTCCACCCAAATCTAAATCTTAGTTGATTCGAATTCATTCAGCCTGAAGTTAACGAAGTGCCTATCGCATTCCAGGCAACGTACTAGAACCCGGGCATACAGGAGTGAATAAAACAGGCAAAGGCATCCCTGCTGTCATGGAGCAGAACTTCCAACCTTCTCACCTGTGTTCCAATCCCTTATCTGAACAATTCACCAGTGTCAGTTGCAAACCCAGAACAAATAAGGCCCAAACCTTAGTAAGCCACAGTTTTTATCTCCAGGAAACTCGCAAACTCCTGGGGATGTGTCTTGGGGACACAATACATATGAGATGACAAGATCGAGCAGATGATAGTAACTGCTACTACCTACGTGTAAGTAAAGAGCTACAGACTCACAAGAAAGAGGAAAGAGCACTGTGTTTCCCCCTCTTTAAGAAGGATGTGCGGGGGCGCCTGGGCGGCTCCGTGGGTTAAAGCCTCTGCCTTCGGCTCAGGTCATGATCTCAGAGTCCTGGGATCGAGCGCCGCATCGGGCTCTCTGCTCAGCAGGGAGCCTGCTTCTCTCTCTCTCTCTCTCTCTCTGCCTGCCTCTCTGCCTCCGTGTGATCTCTCTCTCTCTCTCTGTCTCTGTCAAATAAATAAATAAAATCTTAAAAAAAAAAAAAAAAAAAAAGGATGTCCAAATTGCTTTCCTGCCAACTGCCACAGACCCAGGGCTGGGCACAGAGTAAGTCTGCAGTAAATATCTGTTGAATAAACTAAAATAATATTTGAAACATACGCAGCAAGACTCTAACTATTCAACTGCTACTGAAAGAGATATCACAAATATCCATTCTCACTGCACGTTCAGAGAAACAGAAAGAATTAAAAATTAAAATTTCCTGAGTATTCTCACAGTTTGGAGGGCTCCATTTATTTTAACTCCAGGTCCAAGGAAGTCCAGGCGATATATTAACTATAACAATAAGTCACTACCTTAAAACAAAACAAAATACCTACGACAACAATGTTGGATTCTGGATGGTACTGTGTGTGTGTGTGTGTGTGTGTGTGTGCGTGCGCGTGTGTGTGTGTGCGTGTGTGTGTGTGTGTGTGTGTGTGTGTGTAGGGGGTGTATGTACTGAATATGAATGCTAGATATTAACATATATTTTCATAACATTCATCATTAGACTTTAGACTTATTTTAGCAGTATAAAAAGATGAGAATAAAGTTAGATTTTCAAACTCTGCTCAATATCCAGACCAAGAAGATACCTGTCAAGTGCTACAATACAGTAAGAATCTATAATATGAGCTTAACAATGTGGACCAGAATTGAATAAAAGAAAAAACTGCATGCCTATTTAATTTTCTTAAAAGCACATATTTTAGTGATAATTTGAAATCAATTCAAGTTGATCAAATCATAAATTCTTAATAAAAAGCTTATGGAAAATTAACATTTTTAAGAGGTAATTATAGTATATGGGGTAATTATGAAGAGCATACTGAAAAATCATGGACTCTGGAGCCAGACTATATGGATTCAAATTCTAGCTCTATTATTTACTAGGTGTGGGACCTCCAGCGAGTTACTCATTCTCTCTGGGACTTAATGTTGTCATCTTTAAAAATGAGTATAATAATAACAACATATACCTCTTAGGGTGTTATAAGAGTAACGTTAGAAAACACATGTAAATTGCTTAGAACTGCACCTGGCACATAACATGCTAAATGAGTATTAGCAACTTATTTTTAAAAGGAGAGAGAAAAAAAAAAATAAAGGAAGCAGTCTCTACTCAATTTTCATCAATTTTCTAGATTAGAGAGTAGCCTTTCCGGGGGAAAGGGGGACTGTTAAACTATAAACAAAACCACTTATGTTCCACATAATTATTCATATTAATAATTTTTGAAATTTGACTAAAATACTGGTACAGTGCACAGACAAAACTTTAAAATTTAAAATCTTATATGGCTGATAGGAAATTACTCATAAGAATTTAAGGCCTGGGAGCCTGGGTGGCTCAGTTGTTAAGCAACTGCCTTCGGCTCAGGTCATGATCCTGGAGTCCCTGGATCGAGTCCCACATCGGGCTCCCTCCTCAGCGGGGAGTCTGCTTCTCCATCTGACCTCTTCCTCTTTCTCATTCTCTCTCTCTCTCTCAAATAAATAAATAAAATCTTTAAAAAAAAAAAAAAAAGAATTTAAGGCCTGTTCCAAAAGTGTACTGTTGAATGAAGTTAAATCAAATGTCATCAATCCCTGTGCCATCCCCGACTTTTGGTGAACCAAGGATAGCTTTGAATGGGAGCTGCAAGAAATGTTTTGAATAATCTGCCAAACTTTTGGTTGTTTGCTTTATTAGAAAAGCTGCCCAATGCATGCACGGAGCCCTCAGTTACATTTCTAGTGAGCTGCTTGTTTGTCCCCTACACATATCCCACTTCCTTCACAAGTCTTCATTTCTCATCACACTTTCCCCGGAAGAAGCTGTGGCAAAGTGTGTGTGCTAACCGGGGCTTCCTTCCGCTGCTCATTCTCTAAATAATGAGCAATTCCCTCCTTTCATTTGATCCACTGTCTGCCTGTCCTCTTAAAATATTCCTGTTCCTGACCTTTCCATGATATAAACCCAATAAATATTTAGTGTCTGCTCCCACGCCTCTACCAAGACATATTTGAAAAGTCAGAGGTATGGGATTATTTACCAACAGTGATGAAATATTTACTGAACAAATGAAGTTAGGGTATTATTGTGCTGTCATCAATAATTCATAAAGGCTGGTCCAAAAGCCTGTTGTCAAGGGGTAGCTCTGCCCTGTCCTCTTCCCAGGGCACTCAACTAAACCTTTCCACACCTTCCCCGTCTTCTGAACGTAACAAGCATTTAATTCTGCTTTCTAGGAATCTTGTTGGAGAACATTCCGAGAGTTTTACATCTTTATAGAAATACTTAAATAATATTTAGTTAAAGATATACTTTTAACATACAAAAAGTTGTTATGGCCCTCATAGCTTCACAAAAATGAAGATTATGTTTTGAGCACTTTGGGAAAATTACTGAGGTTCGGGACATCCTTCATTCCTTCCACAGATGTTTATCGAGTGCTAGACTGGGCCAGAACACCGATAATGCACATCAGAAATGTAGGAGAGAGAATGGAACAGCCTGTGAGAGGCACTGTAGAGACCGGTTTTGTATAACACGTCTATCTAAATCTCACATTCAAACTCCAGGGTCCTCCTCAAAGGGTGGGTACTACCTTCTTTAGTCCATGTATCAGACAGGAAGCCCGTCGACAAGAGGGATGGTTTTCTAGATGATTACGAAGATTTTCTTTCTTCAGACTAGAGCCAAAATAATGTTTGAGGAAGAGCTCAACTGGATATTTCAATTGTATTCCTTATGTATGTTAGAATTAAATCTACCAAAATATTAGCTGCCTGAAATCTCTAAAAATTGTCATTAAAAACGTTTTCCTTTTATACAGCATCAAGCTTTAACAAATTATAGTAATTTCATCTTGTGGAAAACATTATGTGTGCTTCAAATTTTAAATACCTGATCACAACCATACAGACATATTTATATAGTGAGGAAATTCAGCACAGGCTTCTCACTATCGCTAAGGTAAAAAGATTCTTTAATGTGAATTAAATGTTCTACCATTTCCCCAGAGAAGACTGTTCAAAGAAACCGCAATGAAGACGGGGGGTAAAAAAATCCCTCAAATGTCTTACAGCTTCACTTTGTAGACTTGGAAAAGCAATTAGAGCAAGATAAGTAAACCCTTCTGTCCATTTTGCAACCAAGCAGGGCTAGTAAATTCTGGGATTAAATGCAATTCTAATGTAGAGTATAGCGCACTGTACCATTTTGGAGCGACTGGGAAAAAATCATCACAAAACACAGGGACAAAGATACAACATCATTCCTCAACCAGCTTCCAATGTTTACAGGCTATCGGCGGGAGAAGCATTTAGATCTCACACCGTCCCCACCACCCTGCCAGTCACTAAAGCGGGATGTCATTCAGCTGAAACCACTGTTTTCAAATTCATCATCCTGGAGGGTGTGTGTGTGTGTGTGTGTGTGTGTGCGTGTAATCCAATGATCAGGGAGGCAGATACTTGTAAATCTGTTGCTTCCACATCACTGAACTGTAAGGCTCCACTTCCACACCAGCAAAATCTGTCTTCCCCTAAACCACAAGTCAATACGTGGGGAATTTGCTAACATAATGGTGATACTTCATCAATCTCCTTTCATCTTTGGTCCCCTGGGCTGGCACCACAGAATCCTCAGCTGTGTTCTTTCCTTCGCTTTTGGTTTGATCACTGGGAGACAGCAGACGGGACTGTTCCCCTATCAGGGGTCCAGCCCTCCTCTACCGCACCTTCCAGTGCCCACGAGATCCAGGGCGTCCCAGCCTCAGAGGCGGGCTGCGTGCACCACTCTCTCTCGGCCCTCCGTCCTCTCAGCCCGAGTGACTGAGTGACTCCTAGTGCTAGACACTGGGCTAGCAAGGCCCTGCGTGAGTGAACCAGCAGTGTCCACCTGGTGGGGGATCTGGCGCTAAAAACAAGAGCAACCTGCGCAACACAAGCTCCTGATTTGGTTCTATTGTAACAATCGAAACTGCTACCCAGAGCCGAAGACCAGGATACCCCTGTAACTGGATGCATATGGTCAGCTGCATAAGAAGCTCTCGGCAACTCCGGGCACCCAGCCGCCCCTTCTATACGAGCCGCCCCACTGTCCACGCCTTCTGTCAACGCCCGGTGAACACAGCACAGGATTTGAGGAAGGAGATAGATTCTTGTTATCAGTTTTGTCACAGACTGGCCGAGCTGAGGTTTCACCTGTCAAGTGGGCCTCACGCCACTGTCCCGCAGTTGCGTCAAAAGACAATGGAAGGTATGAATGAAATGAGACGTGACAAGATAGGTGAAATGTCAAAAAGCTATCAACTGTGTAGAGGCATCATCACGGGGAGTCAAATTTTAGGCACGCGTCTCTTCTCGAAGACTACTCAACAACCACAAGTTCAAGAGAGCTCCTACCGCGCAGTGCTGGAGACAACACACCCTCAACGGTCTCATTACAGCTTCTGACCTCTCCGTGATTAGCAGCAAGAAAGGATCATGCCCCAAGAAGAAAAACACATTTCTGCATAATTGCCCGAGTTAAATGTGCTACTCTCGCTCTGCCTGACATATCATTCCCTGCTTATTACTTTCTATAATTTAATATATATAAGTGCTTTACTGGCAAGCTTCTCGAAAGAATAAATAATACTTAATGACTGCCTACAGTTTAATTAACTCATGATTGAACTTCTCATGGATTGCTATAAACATTAAATTATATCCTTCCTCAAAGCTGCCACGGATGGAGATCCAGTTTCAAGGTTTAGCCCTGCTGCCTAACAGTTCTGAAATTTCAGCAAATCTGGATATTGGACGGAAAGGTAAGAATCAACTGTAATGCCTAGTTATAAAGTATGTTATTTTATAAAGCAAGGATGGGGTCTTAATTTAAATAAGACAGAAAATGTGCACATGTCCAAACACCTCATTTATATTGCAGCAATCATTAAGCATCGTAGGATCTCAGGCAGTCGTATTAGCACAAACTCTGTGTATTACCCACAAGGCTTCAAGTTTCTGCTCTGGCTTCTCATCTTAGCTGCTGTTTTTGGTCTGCGTGATGTTGCAAATAAATTTTCCTTTTGGCATGGCTCAGCTGTCAGGCACCTCTGTTCTATAATGAACCCATGAATTACATCTCCCTGCTCTGACATCTCTGGTCTCACACATCAAAATATTGTTCTTCAATTGTAATTTATAACTTAATTTAAATGTCCCTTTTGCTGTGACCTTTTTAAATCAAATGGCACTGCATCTGGCAGTTTCTCCTACCCCAAAGCATCCTTTCGCAATTATAGCCATTATAGTAACTGTAGAAAAAGCCTATCTAAGTTAGACTGCATCCATGCTAAATATTAAATAATTGCAGTCCACTGAGAACAATATTAGATTTAAAAGGACATAAAGAAAGCAAGGCTGCTGTGGATCTAAGCACTGTGTTCCTGAGGGAAAGCTGACTCCTTAGGACTGAGCAAAACCAATCCCCTAATGATAAAATGCAGCTTAAAGATACAGAATGAGTAGAACTCTAGCCACAGAGAGAAAAACTACCGGTGGATGCATGAATCTAGATTGTTTATACTGTTTTTGTGAATGATAATGATTTGTCAGTTTGGGAAGATCTATGTCTGATCACAGGTGGAAATGGTTCAGGGCCACAAGTGGAAATTAAAACACTTTTTCATTTACTCCTGAGCATCCTTACAGCCTTGAATACAGAAAAACAGTATGTAAAGCTCTACCCTAGAGGGTGACAGAAAAAAATATAGTTCTATCCACCTCCTGAAAATGTAGGCACTAGTGAACCCACTGATGAAAGCTAAATTGACCTAGAAAGTCTATGGGAAAGGCCAGTTATGAGTCAATTTTATCCAGATTCCTTCAGAAAGTTAATTCAAGAAAAAGAATAAAAACAAAACCTCAAGACCAGGGTGTCTGGCTGGCTCAGTCAGAAGACTATGTGACTCTTGATCTCAGGGCTGTGAGTTCAAATCCCATACTGAGCGTAGAGATTACTTAAAAAACAAACCAACCAACCAACCCTCAAGAGCAGTTGCAAAGTATTAAGTGAAAAACATTTATAGAATTTGCTCTAAGTCCCACTAAGTTGAGTTTAGGTACAGAAATGACTGCTCCCAATCCATGAAGCTCAGAAAGCTTAACCCCAGTGCTTTTTAACAAGTAATTTTAAAGTTGTGTTAAAAAAAAACAACAACAACAGTACACGGGGCACCTGGGTGGCTCAGTCATTAAGCGTCTGCCTTCAGTTCGGGTCATGATACCAGGGTTTGGGGATCGAGCCCCACGTTGGGCTCCCTGCTCAGCAGGAGGCCTGCTTTTCCCTCTCCCAACCCCCCTGCTTGTGTTCCTTCTTTCCCGCTCTGTTAAATAAATAAAATCTTTAAAAAACAAAAACCCAGTACACCTATTCTTTCTGATCACAGTGATAATGTAACAGAACCAGGAAAATCAAAGAGGCATACACTGAAGCATGTGTGACTCCAGAGTAGGGACACTTCTGAGTGACTGCTCTTTCATCTGGGAACCTCAGCCAAGAACAGAGCTAGTGGCTAAGGAAGAAGTAAAAAGACATCAGGCATTTATAGTAGTGCTCTCGAGCAACCGCCTTGGAGAACCTAGAGGGCCCTCAGTCCGGGCCTCAGAAACCTAGCTTCCAAAATTCTGCTTTCCCCAGTCAAACAAAGGGTCTTAAAAGAACAGATGAGATTGTAGGATTTCAAAGCAGCAGTGACAGAAATCAGCCTGGTGTGGGAGACCCCAGAACTTACAATGGATCATGCAAGCCAAAGGTCACAACCTCTAACAGTCGCACATGATTTTGTGTGATGGGCACATAACTCCGAGGTAGCAAGTAAAGGCCGACATGATTTAAGAACACATGAAAATGTATGCTTCAGTTCTGGGGGGAAAAGAAGAGAAAAATTAAGAGTCAACTTTCCTAAAAATGCTTAGATAACTGAAGCTCCAAAGTCCTGGGGTGAGCTGTTACACGCAGCTCACTACAGCTCAACCACTACTGTGCCCGGGGAGCAGGAAGGGCCAGGGCAGCCAGTCCCGCGTGGTCACCTGAGAAGTCTGGCGACTGATGGGCTCTGGGGGAGTGGCAGCCCCCTGGGGAAGAGAGCTGGCCAGGGCGACACAGCTTGTCAGAGTCGGGCAGGGCTGGGCTCAGGGCAGGGCTGGAGGGCTAGACTAGAAACCGGAAGGGAAGGCAGAGACTTAAAAGAGCAATAGCTTCGGGCGCCTGGGTGGCGCAGTTGGTTGGGCGACTGCCTTCGGCTCTGGTCATGATCCCTGGGTCCCGGGATCGAGTCCCACATCGGGCTCCCAGCTCCGCGGGGAGTCTGCTTCTCTCTCTGACCTTCTCTCCTCTCACGCTCTCTCTCGCTTTCTCTGTCTCTCTCAAATAAACAAAATCTTAAAAAAAAAAAGAGCAATAGCTTCAAGGGCAACTGTGTAAGCAACACAAGACCTGCCCCCAAAGGCTCTGCAGGGGCCCCGTTCAGTGGCCTTGAGGTAGAGCCGAGGAAGAAATACCTTCCAGAATCACTGGTCAGTGTAGGTAATCCATGACAATTCTATTACCTGAATATGTTCTTTGTAAAAGGAAAACCAGATACTGTACCATACGCCACACAAATACTGTACTATTGTGTAAATCAAATATCCTCAGATACAGAGAAATATCATAGTCCCTACTAGAAATATTTTTATACTCTCAGAATTGCAGTAAAAATAACAAACTGTTACAAAAAAGTTTTTATATAAGTACTCTAATTTATTTCAGTGACACATTATAATATAATCGTGAAATCCAACTGTGACAAGCTGAAAAATGATCCCCAGAAGATATCCACCTCAAACCTCTGGAACAGACAAGACCTTAGTTGGGAAAAAGGTCTTCACAGATAGGATGAAGTTAATGATTCTGAGAGGAGGAGAGAATTCTAGATTATTCAAGCAGGCTCTATATCCAGTGGACAAGTGTCCTTATAAAAGAGAAGCAGCGGAAAAACAATAGAAAAGATGCTGACCCACAGAGGGGAAGGCAGTGTAAAGACAAGCAGAGAAAGATGGGGCCACAAACGAAGGACTGCCAGCAGCCACAGGAAGCTGGAAGAGGAATGCTTCTTCTGAGGAGCCAGAGAGAGCATGGCGCAGGGGACACCTTGACTTCATACTTCCGGCCTCTGGCACTGGGAGAGAACGCACTTCTGTTGTCCTAAGCCAGTAAGTTTGTGGTGATTTGTTACACCAGCCACGGGAAACTAATATACTAACTTTCAAAGTTTGGGGGTAAAAAAATTATCTAGAAGAGCTATATATAAAAAAGTATTCCCAAGTATATTTCAAAACTAGTTTAAGAAATATACACACTAGCACAAATATAAACTTTAAGATTCTATAGCATATTTTAGAACTAATGGTAACATATGAGCCCTTTTAAAACTCATGGCCCTACTTTGTTCAAAGATTAAATGCTTACTTAGATTATCAACACTTTTAACAAATGCCCTCACATAAAGACTTTCTAAAGAACAGGAATTAAATGTTTATTACTGAATAAATAAATGAATGAATGATTTTACTAAAGCCTCTTCTTACTTTTTTTTTTAAATTTTATTTATTTATTTCACAGAAAGAGAGAGATCACAAGTAGGCAGAGAGGCAGGTAGAGAGAGAGGGGGAAGCAGGCTCCCCGCCGAGCAGAAAGTCCCGATGCGGGGCTCGATCCCAGGACCCCGAGATTTGATCTGAGCCGAAGGCAGAGCTTTAACCCACTGAGCCACCCAGGCATCCCAAGCCTCTTCTTAAATGTAAAAAGGCTAAGGGCTTTTACCCTGATTGGCTAAATACTTACTGTGTTAATATTAATGCTTAATATAGGCTCATAGATTGGTAAAATTATGATTGATGTTAAGCAGACATTTTTCAAAACACCAGGTAATTCTCAAAACATTTCACCATGGAAGAAAGAAATCGTTTGAGAAAGAAGTTTTCTTAAATTTTTAAAGGAACTTTCTAAATTGGCCAAACACAAGGAAAAGCCAAGTCAGTTCCCCAGCCCCTGCTGAGTGCCTAGAAGAAAGGACAGAGATGTGCCAAGAGGTTAGAGTATGAAGGATTACTTTATTATTTATTTATTCTGTTTTAAGTAGGCCCCACGCCCAACCTGGACCCCAATGTGGGGCTCAAACACGCGACCCTGAGATCAATACCTGAGCTGAGGACAAGAGGCAGACACTCAACAGACTGAGCCCCCCAGGCACCTGAAGCAGGAAGAATTTCCAATGGTCTGAAAAAAGCAAAGCCCCCAAACTGCAGATTCATGGACATTTCAAGAGCCCAAGGCACTGGGGTCAATTCTATTCTTTCTCAAGTTTAAATTATTATGTATATATCCATGACAGGGTGTGTTTATTAATCTGTATGAGATAATCGTACTCGCAGGATTGTTATGAAGATTAAGAGGCACCTGGGGGGCTCAGTCAGTTACGCACCCCGCTACTGATTTCCACTCAAGTCACAATCTCAGGGTCCTGGGATGGAGCCCTGCACTGGGCTCTGCGCTCAGTGGGGAGTCTGCTATAAATTCTCTCTCGCTCTCCTTCTCCCCCTCCCTCTGCTTGCTCTTATTCTCTCTAAAATAAATAAATACATCTTAAAAAAATTGTTATGAAGACTAAATGAATTCATTCATAAAAATGCACTTATACTTTCATCTAGCATAGAAGTACTCGATCAAGGGCGCCTGGGTGGCTCAGTGGGTTAAAGCCGCTGCCTTCAGCTCAGGTCATGATCTCAGGGTCCTGGGATCGAGCCCCGCATCGGGCTCTCTGCTGGGCGGGGAGCCTGCTTCCCTCTCTCTCTCTGCCTGCCTCTCTGCCTACTTGTGATCACTTTCTCTCTGTCAAATAAATAAATAAAATCTTTAAAAAAAAAAGTACTCGATCAACACATTTTAATTTTGTTGTCATTAATATTGTTCTTGTTACTAATGACATCAGGCAGCTGACTAATAGCTGATATCCAATAGAATGAAAACAGTGATAAGCTTGAGGTTCTGTGCCTGGTTCAAAATTCAGTCAAAATGCTGAGGGTGGGAGAGAAATGGCTTAGCAAAGGCCAGTACACAGAGAGAAATAAAATGAAACAAGACAAAAACACAAGACAAAAAAATGTGACAAGCACACATTTATTTAAAAGCTTAGACTGCATTAGGAAGATGAGCTTTTAGGAAAACTGAAGTGGTATTTCTTTGTCACCTTATGCCAATCGGATCGGGGGATGTTGCTTCAGTGAAGGTGCCACGTTTTTAAAAACACAGACAAAGTTGAGCAGAAGCAGAAAAAAAATGGTTGTAATATATAAAATGGCTAACAATATTACACAACTCAAAAATGCTACCCTCAGTGAAAGAAGCCAGTCACAAAAGGCCATATACTATATGATCCCATGTATATGAAATGTCCAGAACAGGCAAATCCATAGAGCTGGAAGACAGATGAGTAATTACCATGGCCGGGGGAGGGGGAAACAAGGGTGACTGCTAATGGGTACTGAGTTCTTTCTGGAATAACAAAAACATTATAAAATTGACTGTGGTGACAGGTGCACAAATGTGGGAATATTATAAAAGCCATTAAATGGGACACTTTAAATGGGTGAAATGTATGAATTATATCTCAATAAAGCTATTCAAGAAAAAAGAAGAAAATGAGAAAAGAGGAAAAAAAATGGCTAAAGAAATTTGAGCGTGATTCATGTGGAAAAGCTAAGCAGGGCCACAATCATGAAGACCTGCATCAGGAGCACGATGAATGAGAAAAGCTTAGAGTGATACTTTTCTGTAAAAACTATCAAAAACAGGGGCGTCTAAGTGGCTCAGTCCCTTAAACATCTGCCTTCAGCTCAGGTCATGATCTCGGGGTCCTGGGATCGGGCCCCAAGTCAGGCTCCCTGCTCAGCGGGGAGTCTGCTTCTCCCTCTCCCTCTGCCCACCCCCCAACCTGCCCACATGCACTCTCTCTCCCTCAGAAATAAATAAAATCTTAAAAAAAAAAAAAACCTATCAAATACAAAAATCACTGCTACAATAGGTCATAAAGGTGTCATTACCAGAAGTTAACCTAAGTGGCCTTTTATCTCCACACCCACCCCTACGGAACTCTGAGAATGCTCTCTGTTGGACTTAGTAAAAGAACAGAGCAGGGCATAATGCTCAACTTTGACTTAATCTATAGATCACCTACAAAGGAACAAAATATCAAAGCATTAAATTTAAAAAGCCATCTTCATCCAAATGAGATGAAAAGAATAAATCACATAATCTGTCAAAGTGTTGTTGCCTGGAACTTTCAGGGTTTTTTGTTTTGTTTTTTCAGATTTTATTTTTTTATTTGAGAGACAGAGACAGAGAGAAAGAGAAAGAATGAGAGAGTAGGAAGAGGGACTGAGGGGGAGGGAGACAGAAAGGGGTGGAATCTCAAGCATACTCCACACTGAGTGCAGAGCGCATGCAGGACTCGATCTCAAGACCCTGAGACCATGACCTGAGCCAAAACCAAGAGCTGGATACTCAACCAAATGAGCCACCCAGGCGCCCCTGCCTAGAACTTTTGAACAAAGTGAATTTATGAAGTTCTCAGCCCAAAGAGAGCCACATTAGTAAATTTCTAAACACTCAGACAATTTTCAAAACAAAAGTTCAAAATGTTTCTAATTGACCAAAGTATAATAAATAAAACCTCAACTTTACACATTATTATGCTGATAATCGTTGAAAAGGCCTTGGTTATACCAGAAAACCACTGTATCTTTACATTCGCTACAATTAACACTGTCACATGCTGTATACTCCAATATCTTGATATAATATAAATAAAATACTGGCAGAGGTGTTTGCCAAGGCTGATTTCCATAGGGTGCTATACTGAAATTTATTGCATTTCCATAATAAGAAATCACACAGCATATAAACTTTTCCCATTTCTCTTTTCAACAATAAATCAAAATCTTAGAGAAAAAAACCCACCATCCTACTCTTTCATACTGACTAATCTGAATGGAGAATGGTAAAAAGAATTTAATTAAGGGGGTACCTGGGTAGTTCAGTGGGTTAAACATCTGCCTTCAGCTCAGGTCATGATCCCAGGGTCCGGGGTCCTAGGATCAAGCCCAACATCGGGCTCCCCTGCTCACTGGAGAGCCTGCTTCTCCCTTGCCCTCTGCCCCTTCCCCCAACTTGTGTGTGCACACACCTGCTTTCCCTCTCTCTCTTTCTCTAATAAATAAATAAAACTTAAAAAAAGAAAAGAACTTAAGTAAGGGTGTGAATGTAGCATGAACATCACAAGAATCCTGATCATAAGCTTTAGACAAGCTGTAATAAAAGGGCTTCCCAGTAATGCCTCATTCGGGAGATAGGAAATACTCAACATTCATTTAAGTCCTAAGTTCTGCAAAGCTAACCCAGGGCCAGATGCTTTAGTGAAGTCCATTTATGATGAACAAATAGAATACCTCTGAAATTCTATAGACTTAATACTTAATTTTTTATAATAAAAGAAAAAAAGAAAGATGAAAATGACCCTTAGAGTAGGCTTATCAGTACACTCTGCTATGCCAACCTTATAATACCAAGTTCTGGGTGATCAAATGTGATCTGGGCTTGAACCTGATTTATTTATTCAATCATTCAACAAATACTTAGTGCCTCTCTACTAGGTCCTAGGCATCGGGCTATAGCTCAGAAAACAAGGATGAATTAATATCCAATGGTTAGCAAATGGTGATATTTATAGATCAGAGATAAAAAAACTATTAAGCTATTGGAAGCCTTGCATCCTTTGTTGAAGGAGATGTGGGTGTGCATAAATAAGTAAGCAAACAAATATATACTCTCTTGAATATGTAAAAAGCTTAATCCAAATACCTAAAAGCCATCCATATTTCAAGGAATAAAACTGTCCAGACAGAAGTGAAATCTTTGCTGACTGATTATAAATTTTACTTATATATAGTGAGCATATATATGTTTAGTGTTAGTGAGAGAAAGTAAACATAAAAATGCAAATAAGTTCTAAGAAAGAGAAACCAAAAGAATTTGAATTTTATTAGGAAATGGGAAAGAGGGGCGCCTGGGTGGCTCAGTGGGTTAAAGCCTCTGCCTTCAGCTCAGGTCATGGTCTCAGGGTCCTGGGATCGAGCCCTGCATCGGGCTCTCTGCTCAGCGGGGAGCCTGCTTCCCCCTCTTTCTCTGCCTGCCTCTCTGCCTAATCGTGATCTCTCTGCCAAACAAACAAACAAACAAACAAATAAATAAAATCTTTAAAAACAAAACAACAACAACAAAAAAAAGGAAATGGGAACGTATCGATACCTAAGCCCATAGAACGAAATCTAATATCAACTTAATAAAAACAATTCAGCATGGTATATTCTAGAAAACCATAGTCTCAAAATATAGGACTCTGTTACAGTTTCTAAGCATAACTATAAAGATGGGATTTTGTAAAAGGCCAAATAAATGCAAGCACTAAAGATGGCTGAATCCCATTAGAATAACATAGGGCATCTCCGTATTTTTTTTAAAAATTTATTTATTTATTTATTTATTTATTTATTTATTTATTTATTTATTTATTTGAGAGAGAGAGAGAGAGTACAAGCAGGGGGAGCGGCAGGCAGAGGGAGAGAGAGAAGCAGGCTCCCAGCCAGGCAGAGAGCCTGACATGGGGCTCGATCCCAATACTATGGGATCATGACCTGAGCCAAAGGCAGACACTTAACTGACTGAGCCACCCAGGGGCCCCAGGCCATCTCTATGTTATATAGCCTTATGTTTACAAATTATATGTAAACTAAGAGTATACAGATGAACTTCAGAGAAACTGTATATGAAAAAACACACACCTAAACAATACACACAGAAACATTTCTAAGATCTTCTAGAGGAAGCACCACTGCTTTGTGATATTGTATTATTTAACATATTATAAAATTACAAATAGAATAATTTACATTAACAGGTATTCACAATTTAAAATAGTAAAACATAACATCTTTGCCAACATACATTAAGGAGTACACTCCCATCAAGAAGAACACCATCTCCTTCCAACAAGAGAGGCCAACATATATTTATCACATTATCTTCCTCTACATCAATATAAGTTTTCGGTTTTTTTGTTTTTTTTACTTATGAAGTAAAAAGCTAAATACATTTTTTTAAAGATTTTATTTATTTATTTGACACAGCGAGAGAGAGAGAGAGATCACAAGTAGGCAGAGAGGCAGGCAGAGAGGGAGGGGGAAGCAGGCTCCCCGCTGAGCAGAGAGCCCGATGTGGGGTTCGATCCCAGGACCCCGAGATCCAA
>CM052798.1:5284427-5341887 GCA_028533885.1 Nasua narica
GAGGAGAGGAGAGGAGAGGAGAGGAGAGGAGAGGAGAGGAGAGGAGAGGAGAGGAGAGGAGAGGAGAGGAGAGGAAAAAAACCTTTTGTAGGGGAACCTGGGTGGCTCAGTGGGCTAAGCAGCTGACTCTTGGTTTCTGCTCAAGTCATGATCTCAGGGTCTTGAGATTGAGTTCAGGCTCCACACCGAGCACAGAGTCTGCTTGAGATCCTCTCTCTCTCTCTCCCTCTGCCCCTCCCCCTCACTTGCACACTCACCCTCACTCTCTAAATAAATAAAATCTTTAAAAAAAATTTTTTAGGGGCACCTGTGTAGCTCAGTTAAGCATCTGACTTTTTTTTTTTTTTTTAAGGTTTTACTTATTTATTTGTCGGAGAGAGAGAACAAGCAGGGGGAACAGCAGCCAGAGGGAGTAGCAGGCTCCCCCATGCCGAGCAAGGAACCACGACGCAGGATCATGACTTGAGCCAAAAGCAGACACGTACCCAACTGAGCCACCCAGGCATCCCTAAGCATCTGACTTGATTTTGGCTCAGGTCATGATCTCCGGGTCATGAGATCTGGGCGTGGAGCCTGCTTAAGAGCCTCTGTCTCTCAAAAAAAAAAAAAAAAGTGTGTTGTTTTTTTTTTTAAGATCCTCTACACTTCACCCTTCACTCAATCACAAAGGATAATGTTTCGTTTACTCCAGTCCACTTGTGTTATTTCTTCCCATGCGTTACCAGTACCCAGATTTTAGTTTTGAGGGCATGAATAAGCTAAAACTATCTGCCATGACAGCTGGCTAGGGTACAATCTTTTGAAAGAAAGATGATAATCTTTTTGAAAGAAAGATCTTTTGAAAAAAAATTAAATCCTCTGAAACTTTGCTTAATTCCTTTCATTCTATACATCAACTAAACCTTAGTGGAGTTAAAAGCAGGAAAAGGGAGGAAAAGAATTCTTTTTTTTTTTTTTAAGATTTTATTTATTTATTTGAGATAGAGACAGTGAGAGAGAGCATGAGAGGGGAGAAGGTCAGAAGGAGAAGCAGACTCCCCGTGGAGCTGGGAGCCTGATGTGGGACTCGATCCCAGGACTCCGGGATCATGACCTGAGCCGAAGACAGTTGCTTAACCAACTGAGCCACCCGGGTGCCCCTTGAGGAAAAGAATTCTTAGTGGCCACTCACGCACTGCCCCGAGGCAGCCTCGTCTCCAATGTCTGCCTCTACACACAGCGCAGCTGACCACAGGATTAAAACTCAGTTACCGGGTCTGCCCCAGCGCACACTGCTGATACTGCGGTGAGTCCCAGGGACCACTGCAGACAAAGGAAGGCTCTCTGCCCGCACAGTGATGTGCAGGGCCAGATGTAAACTTATCTTTTATATTTTAGGCATTTTAGGTTAACAAGTTCTCATGTAGGTAAGCCACAAAAACACCGAGCTTGGGTCAGGTGTCCATGAACAGCCTGAAGTAGCGAAAGCTGAAATGGGATTTTAAAACAGGCTAAATGACCCAATTAATCAACTTGCATTTAGAAGTGTTGATAATTGCATGTATGGCTTAAAATGTTTCCCTTCTTAAGAGTTCTAAAATCTGATGTGGGGCTCAGATTGAGGGGAAAAAAAAAGTGACTTTATCATGCTAAACTTTTTCTCTGGCAAGAAAAATCAGAGCACTGGTTGCAGAGGGTGTAACAAAACAAAAAGTGAGAGAATGTTTGATGTATAAATAAAATTTCAGGGGATAGGAGAAAGTTTATTGCCTCTTAATCAATCCAGATGGCCTAATTCAGAGGGCAGAATGGGGAGAATTCCTATTACCTTGCTGCCCTCAAGTACATAAGGAGGTCACAGTCATTAACTCCAGGCATCCAGACCAGTTCCTCATGTTGGGTCACAGTGTCACCATCTGGAGAAGGGAATGGCTGTAATTCAGGAAGTTTGGCCTGTAAGACAGGGATGAAAAAGTCACAGTCAAGGAGTATTTAAAGCGCTGCCTCGACAGGCAGGCCCTGGGAATAGATGCAGTAGTTACCGAGCCGCTTTCTCCAGGCGGAGCCGAAAAAACAGAAAAACTGTGAGTCACTGAAACCAGTCTGAAAGACATTCCAGGACCATTTCTCCACAGAAGATTTCACAATGGACTACTTAATCTCTACTTAAGGAGCAGCAAACAATGTCAGAATAAACCAGTGCCAGCATGATCCAAAGAGTAAAACAAAAGTGCATGCACGTGAACAAAAGAAATTAGGGGGAAAAAAACCCCTCAGGACATGATAGTTCCTTGATAGAGAAAGGAAAAACACACACAATTCCAATATAACACGTTTACAAAGAGACAGATATAAATACTGAAATCTCACCTAAGGATATTTGCTAAAAAACCAAATGAGCAATCCTATCAAGTTAACCTACTCTCAAGAGAGTCACTAACTACGGTATTACCAAGGTAAACACAAAAAAAAGACACAGAATTGGAGTTAACATTAAAAACACAGTTGAACTAAACGATGGGTCCGAAATGACACCAGCAGTAGCTTCAGGAGGCGTGGACTGCTTCTGAAGGGAAAGGAAGGAGGTTTCAGAGACCAGAGAAACGCAACCCCTCGCTCTAAACCGTTACCGCAGACAACAGTCTACACGAGACAGGAACATTCACTGTATGTCAAGTATACCTCAATAAAAAATTTTTTTAAGTATTTGAACGACAGTGCTCAACAACCAAGATTCTCAGTCACCTCTGGGTTAGAGATCCAAAGGCCCTAGCACCTTCTCATCCTCACTCTGCTGGGGCACAGCAAGAGTCTGCAGATACTACGACTACCACAGCCATCAGAGGCCTGTAAAGCCAACCATCTGCAAAAGACACGCGAACGTGGACATATCAGTGAAATATTTAACTAGGGGCTACAGTTAAAAAGCTCCAGTGTCCACAGAAACCAGGCAAAAAAAAGAAGAGGATAAGGCAGACTGTCCAACAGAAATCAAATGAGAGCTACGGATTTCATTTTAAACATTCTAGCATCCGCATGAAGTAAAACATTACCTCCCAGTCTAGCCTGGCCATATTTCAAGTGCCCTTAGCCACTTGTGGCAGCGGCTCCTGTCCTGGGCACGCGGTATCAGATGTGATATGCTAAGGAGTGAAGGGATCCAGGGTTTAATGGAGAGGCTACTACCCTGTCCAGGGAAAGCAACCAAGCAGGAACGAGAACCAGTATTTGTATATCCTTTGATTTTTTTCCCCAAAGCCCAGAAATATTGATTTTTTAAAAACAATCTTGTGGCAAAACATAACATTAGTTAACCTTGTGGTCCTAGGGCTACCAGTCTGCCTCACAGGAAATCTCTGATACCTCTAAATGTGTATCAAGTGCTGACTTTCTCCAAACAAGGATGCTCTTCTTTAATTTAGTATTGACTTTTATAACATTTAATTGGGTGCCTCAGTGAGATCTGCTTAAGATACAGTACCATACTGGAATAAAATTTAAAACACAACAGATTTTCACATCAAAAAGCCTTTTTTGACATTTGCACAGAGTTCTGCTTCCCCAGCACCAAGTACGGTACCTGATGTAGTAGCCCTCCAATGGCTATTTGTTAAATTAGTTAAAAAGTACTGCTGTTTGGGGAAAGGACAAATCCCCCTGGTCAAGAGAAAAATAAGCTGGAAATATAGTTAGATAGTTCATAGAAAAAGAAATGCAAATGGCTCTTAAATATAAGAAAACATGGTCAAACTTGCTGGTGAGAAAAAGGCAAATCAATGACACTGAGATACCATTTCTCATCTATCAGAACGACATAAATCTCAAAGTGTGACAATATACAAGGTTGTTGTATTAGCACTTGCATGAGTTGCTAGCACAAATGCAAAAATGGTACAATCTCTAAAAAGGGGCATTTTGTAATGTCCTCACATTTCCAGGTGCACTTGCCCTTTAAAACAGCCATCCCCCTTCTGGGAAGATTCCAAAGATACAATGACAAAAATATAAAAATCTGTATATTGTAGTGATCTGAAGGAGCACGTGCACCTGAATGTTTACAGCAGCAATGTCCACAATAGCCAAACTATGGAAAAAACCTAGATGTCCATCAATAGATGAATGGAAAAAGAAGAATGGATTAAAATACACGCACACACGCGCGCGCACACACATACACATGGAATACTATGCAGCCCTCAAGAAAAATGAAATCTTGCCATTTGCAACAACGTGGATGGAACTAGAGAGTATTATGCTAAGTGAAATAAGTAAATCAGAGAAAGACAATTATCATATGATTTCTCTGATATGAAGAATTTGAGAGGCAGGGTGGGGCGTCGTGGGGGATGGGGGAGAATGAAATAAGATGGGATTAGGAGAGAGACAAACCATAAGAGACTCTTAATCTCACAAAACAGAGGGTTGCTGTGGAGTGGTGGGGGGTAGGGATAGGGTGGCCGGCTTACGGACATTGGGGAGGGTATGTGCTATGTTGAGCACTGTGAAATGTGTAAGCCTGATGATTCACAGACCTGTATCCCTGAGGCAAGTAATACATTATATGTTAATAAAAAAATAAAAAAATAAAAATCTGTATGCTCAGGCCATTCACTACAGCATTACTTATAACAGCACATGACTGGAAGCAACTTAAAGGCCCAACAACAGGAACTAGAAGAATAAACTGTTCCATCTCTGCAATGGAGTTCCATGAAGTAGCAGAAGGAAGTGAGGAGGCGCTCTACATACTGGATTGGAGGGAACAGCAGGATACATTGTTAAAAGATAAAAGAAAGTTGGTAAAAATGTGTATATCGTGCTACCACTTATCTAAGAACAAAGGGTTGGGAACTAAAAACAAGAAGGATAAACTGAAATCTTAAAAAAACAAAAAGGACAATTATCCATCAGGGAAAGAAGGAAAATGTGGAGAGAACAGAGATAGGAGACTTTTTTGAGCACAGTTCTTCCTTTGTATGTTTGACTTTGGAGCTATGTGAATAACTTTACATAATTATAAAAACAAAATGAAATTTAAAGAACAACAATCTCTTAAAAACCCTAAAGCCAAGTGAAATAAATGCACTAGCTATATATTGAATTGGTTCCTCTCCAGGAATTATTTCAACTAACTTTATTTATTTTAAAGATTTTATTTATTTACTTATTTGACAGACAGCGAGAGATCACAAGCAGGCAGAGAGGCAGGCAGAGAGAGAAAGGGAGGCAGGCTCCCTGCTGAGCAGAGAGCCCGATGCGGGGCTCGATCCCAGAACCCTGAGACCACGACCCGAGCCGAAGGCAGAGGCTTTAACCCACTGAGCCACCCAGGCACCCCTCAACTAATTTTAAAACACATATTAATTTGCCTACAAAGCCCTAGTGGGATATATTCTAAGACTAAAAAAAGAATTTTTAATAGGAAGCTGTTTTCAATAACCGTATCTTTTGTAGCACTATAAGTACTATTCTTCTGCACTATTATGTATGTATTTCAGTATTAAAGCAAATGAATAATTATATTGGAGTCATTTGAAAATGGGATTTGGGACTTAGAGAAAAGATACAGATACAAAAGGAGAGAAAGATAGGATTAAATATAAACCCAGATTGCGGCGCCTGAGTGGCTCAGTTAGTTAAGCAACTGCCTTCGGCTCAGGTCATGATCCCAGAGTCCTGGGATCGAGTCCCATGTCAGGCTCCCAGCTCCACGGGGAGTCTGTTTCTCCTTCTGACCTTCTCTCCTCTCATGCTCTCTCTCACTGTCTCTATCTCAAATAAATAAAATCTTAAAAACAAAAAAATATATATATATATACACACACACACACACAGATAAAAATTTGAGTTGAAATTAAAAAGAATCTACAATATATTTTATCTTCCCAAAAAGGGGGGAGGGCATATTTCCTAATCTGTTCCCTGAAAAGGCCTAGAAATACTAACCAACCTAGTAACAATGAACACCCCACATCCACTCAAAAATTGTCACTTCCCAATAAAACAATAAGGGCTCCTATGAGAGAAGTTTAATTCTAGATCAAGGAAATACACAAGATGAGACATTAAAATCATGTCATACCAGTTAAAAGAATCCTAGAATCCTACCCAAAATCCCTGGGGCCTGTCCGGTCAAAAGGACATCATAGAAGACGGCAGGAAGAAGCGTCCTACCAGTCCCAAATGGATAATTTAATCAACAGTAAAAATAAGGACAACTGGTTAGCAGATAACAAATAAATTTAAAATCCACTGGTGACTGCTGGAAGAACCAACCTAACACTTCTGAAAACTGGTGAACAGAAGGAAGGAACTGAGCATTTATCTTGCTTTTCTTATGTGATTCCGATAATCAAATAGTTGGTGGTAAAGGGAAAGCTTCCTTTATTCACCTAATAAGTGAAGGAATGACAGAATTGGAGTATTACCATTTTAAAGGGTGGATCTAAGTAATAAGCTGTGGCTGCAAATCAGCCCATTACAAGGACACACCATACCTCCTGGGAGACATACAGAGCACCACATATGCCAGGGGCAGAGGACTAAACTAAGAGGATATTAAAGTTCTAGATTTAACTACTAATTTTCAAGGTATGCCAAGGACAAGGGAATAAGTTTAATTACACATAAAGATGTATTCAGCCAAATCCCTCTATGCGACAACCTACTGGACAAAACACTCACCTTCTTCAATACATACACTGAGAGAAGGGGAAAAAATGAGAACATAATGAATTAAAAGAGATTAAAGAGATGTATCAAACCAATTGCAATGCATGGCTCTTATTTAGATTCCAATCTGAACTATTAAAAAAAAAAAAAAAAAAAGAGGGAAATCTAGACCAAGGGGATACTTAAGAAATTGCTACTTTTTATTAGGTGTTGCATATTGCAATTTTGTTTTCTGGAAGAGCTCTTATCTTTGGGACAGTACAAGTAAAATGACAGATTTGTGATTCATTTCAAAATAATGGTTGGGGAGGTGTGAAGGAGAATAAATGAAACAAGTTTGACCATAACTTGGTATGTGTGAAAGCTGACTAATAAGGATAAGGGAATTTATTTTACTATTCTTTCTTGATTTTTACATATGTTAATATGTACCTAATTTAAAAAATTAAAATTTTAATAAGGAAAATATTGCCAATCCATAAAAAAAGTCCTGTTACATCTGGTGCTCCAAAATATTTCTTTTTTAAAATAAAATATATTTAAAATCTCATATAAAAGAAAGTATAAAAGAATGTAAGCATAATAAATCTGTTCCTTTCCAAGAATTTAAGCATCTTTTACTTAAGAACCGCTTTTTTGGGGTGCCTGAGTGGCTCAGTCGTTAATTGTCTGCCTCAACTCGGGTCATGATCCTGGGATCGAGCCCCTCATTGGGCTCCCTGCTTGGTGAGAAGCCTGCTTCTCTCTCTCCCACACCCCCTGCTAGTGTTCCCTCTCTTGCTGTGTCTCTTTGACAAATAAATACAATCGTGTTAAAAAAAAAAAAAAAAGAACCACTTTTTCTATCATGGCAAGGGAAAAGGGAAAAAAAATCAGTAAAATAAAACTTCAGTACAAAGACTTCAAGACACAAGAAACACAAAGAGGAAGGAAAAAATGGGTGGGGGAAAAAAGTGGCAAGAGAACAGAGAGAGGACAGGCAGTCCAGTTGTACCTGGTGAGTAGTGGATTCCCCAGTCCAACTGTGACTCCTAGGCCTCAAAGTATAGAAAATACAGTCAGTGGTACTCAGACCCCCTACCAGGGCCACACCAAGGCAAAGGTACACCTGAACAAGGCAGGCATTAAGGAGAATGTGCTCCTGCAGCTTCTTTTTGCCTATCTCAGTTATAAACCTAGTCCTGGGATGAGACATGCCTTCTAGAAATTAGATGCCCCTGATGGTTTCTATGTTTTGGTGTTAATATTCCTTCACTTCTTAATTTCTTTCTCATTACAGAATTAAAATAGGTTCTTAAATATATGAATGGCATACAAGAAATGCTCAAAATCCAGACGGGAAAATGAACAACTAAACAGACAACTAAAACCTCTATATCCTTACAGCGAGCTGCCTGTGTCTCACATCCGTACTATGTGACAGCCACACGGCTCAGTCCCAACCTCTGTTCCAACCGAAATGACAGCCCATCCAATCACGCTAAACCCACTCTCCTCACAGTGTAAAAATGGACAATGACTCAATCCATGGCAATGACACAGAGGCACTACTAGAGACCTTCTGGAAGAATGTTCCTTGCTTCTAAGGGGAAAAGAAGGGTGATCCTTCTCCTCCTCTCAACATCTGCTATATTTCATTCACGGTAAGATCCACTATTATTTTAGTGCATTTAGAAAGGAGAAATGCTGCCAATTAAATAATAATCACACTATAGAATGTACAATGAAGCCTGATGTCAGAGATAATAAAAGGAAAGAAGCACATCTTAGAATAAGTAAAATTCAGCTACTGCCTAAGAAAGCAGGCAGCTGGGGGCGGGGCGTAGCTGGGCACCAAGAGAACTGTACAGACGCTGAGCAGGGCCCTGGTCCTTTCTGACCAAGATGTGTGAAATATGAGACCATAAACAGCCATGTGCAGCCCGAGTTTTCTGGTCTGGCCTGCCAAAGCATCCTGATACAGGTTAAAGGGGAGAGGGGTGGGGTGGTGGCAAACAGGACACTAAGAGTCTTAGTAAACTGAACAAAACATGAGAGGACACAGGTCACGACACAACAAGCTCCTGACCGACAAAGAGCCTAACCATCCCACCTCTTTTGAAGGGCAGGGTTTTTTTTAAACTTACAATTAAAGTATGTAGTGACCAAATGTCCATGAATGAATGAATGAATGCATAAACAAAATATGGTAGCCTTTTATTTATTTAGTTTATTATTATTATTTTTAAAAATATGGTAGCCTTAAAAAGAAATTAAAATCTGGTATGTGATACAACGTGGCTGCACCCTGATGGTTTTATGTTAAGTAAAATAAGCCAGACGTCAGGACAGATACTGTGCGATTTCACTGATAGGAAAAACCTAGAGGAGTCAGATTCACGGAGACAAAGTAGAAGACAGGTTGCCAAGGGCGTGGGGGAAGGGAAATGGGGAATTAGTGTTTTACAGGGGCAGAGTTTCAGTCTGGGAAGATAAAAAAGTTCTGGGGGTAGATGGTGGTGATGTTGCACAGCAATATGAATACACTTAAAACCAATGAACTGTACACTTATAAATGTTTAGAATGGTAAATTTTACATTATGTGTATCTTACCACAATTTTTAAAGACTATGCAATGATCGGGAGAAAAAACCTGCATTTACATAAAATTCCCTAAAGCATAACAATGATTCTAAGTTGCTGCTTAAAAGAATAAAGGGCCAGCAGAATAATAAGAAATAAAACCCTACTGGAAAAGCTACTAAAATTGGCTTTACCTGATGGCTAGGACCAACACGAATTTCCCCCTGGGTGCTGTTCAGCCTCCTGTCATGAAAAGAGCAGATTAGGTTAGCACCATATAGTTTTGGCATAAACATTCACACATTTTTTTCAAGGCAAATAATTCACTTAAAATAAACGAGGGATAACACAGGAAGAATTAAGTTCCCCACCATTTCTAGTGCTGCCCTGTACACGCGGACTCCCCCATCCCCAAACACATCTCTAAAATCTCTTTCCTCTAAAAACCCCCTTCCTGCAGCTTTCCATCCCAAGCACCCATACCCTTGTGCCTTCAGACCTCAGAGAGGTATATTCTGACAATACAACCCCAGGAGAGGTTTCTTTTCAAAACATGTCACATGTCCTACCGTAAACCTTATTAAAAGATAAATAAGAGAACTATCGTTCCTAGAACACACACTGGGTCATTCATTCATTCAACAAATATTTATTAAGTACCTAATATACACCCTAAACTGCCCTTGATGTTGGAGATAAAGTAATGAGCAACACAATGCCCCAGCCTTATTAGAACTTATATTCTTATCTGGGTATAAAACAAAGAAACAAATAGATCAAATGATAAAAAGGGCCAAAGAATTAAGGAGATGGTGAACAATGAAATATTTTCACAGTTCTCTACACAAGATAGTCAGGAAAGGCCTTTGGGTGGTGGGGGAGAGGGCAGAGGGAAGGGTAGAGAGAGGATCACAAGCAGACTCCACGCCCATCAAAGAGCCTGATGAGGGGCTCGATCTCATGACCCCAAGACCATGACCTGAACCAAAATCAAGGGTTGGGTGCCCAACTGACTGAGCTATCCAGGCACGCCCCAGAAAAGGCCTTTGTTAATTAGAGAGAGAGAGAGAAAAAAAAAGCAGAGATGAAAAAGATGTGTGGGAATGAGCCCAGAAGGTCTAGGAGGTAGAAGAATTTGTCTTGTTTCTGTGTATGTCATTCCTACTGCACTTGCAAAGCTAACCCTCTCTTGCTTAAAATCCTAGCCATCCCGGGTTCCTTTTAGAAGCCACTGTTTCTGTCAAGCCCTTCCTGATCTCTTTCCCATTTCACCCCACAACTGCCCCAAATCCACAAAATGCTTGTGGACTGTTTTGTCCCAGGCCGTGCACAGGGTGTTCCCTGGGTATTTGGAGACAGACAAAGAAATATAGTCCCTGCCCTCCCGGGGCTCCGTTCCCAACCCCCGGTTACCTCGACTCTGAGTCATGACTAACTGTGGGCGGTCTCGGGCCGTGCTCCCCTGCCCAGGGACAAGTCTGCTGTGTTGCAGAGCCACTTCTGACTTTCCAGCAGTGCCGGGGAGAGGGCCTGCACACAGTGAGAGCTGCCGAGGGTGCCTGGTGGGCTTCACCGTGCTGCAGAGTAGAACAAAGCCAGCCAAGGCCCAGAGATGCTGCACGGTCTCGTGCTTATCCTCCACGGGAGCCGATAACCCCAACGTTATGTGTGAAGTTGTTAAAATGAATTCTGGAAAATGATTATTTCCTCCAGGTCTAATACTTTCTTCTTTTGACCCAGCAATTTCCCTCATGAAGAGTCTTACTTAGGGAAAGTGGGCAGCAGATATAAGCGAGGAAGGGAGCAGACTCAGAAAGGAAAGGTGGGGCCCAGTTCTTAAGGAGCTTACACTGCACCTACCCAGGGAAGTAGATCCATCCCCAAAACACCAGAACACGTCCAATCACTACACTGGTGAGCATAAAACATCTCAAGAGAAATAGAACACAAAAATGCCAAGGGAAATGATCAAAATTAGGCAGGCTTCACAGGAAGAAAACTGCACGCAATAGTTAATTTCCAAAGAAACCCGGGAAGGGGAGCACATCAGCAGGGCAAAACAGGACTTCCCAAGGGGGAATAAAACCCTGCAGAGGCGGGAAACAGTGGGAGAAAAGACTGCATAAGTACTGTCTTTAATATACAAAGCACCTTCATTTCCCCACTAGGGGAATGGCATGTTGAAAAACAAGTCAAAAGATGGACTGCTGCAGTAGGTTGATGTAGGAAGCGCATGCTGTTTTAGAAGGTCTGAGAAGAATCCAATAGGCCAGCAGGCTATTTGAATCATGAGTACTCTCAGAAAAACAAGCAGTCAGTGTTACTGACCATTTTCCTTCCAACTCGTCCCTTTCTGTTTCATAACCAGCTATGGGCAAAACTAGCTGCCAAAAGCTCTCCCCTGTATTTCTAAATAGTTTCCGAATGCTCGCCTGCCTACAAGCAGGTCTAGCCAAAATGTGTCATCTGAGAAGGTTTCAGTTGCAGCCCATCCAGTAACTTGTGCCCATAGCTCAACTTCCAGGCTCTTCTAGAAGCTCTAGGCTATGCCAAGGTTCCCAAGCGGATGCCTATGAAAGCATTTCCCCTTCACTGCTACACACGCACGGCGACGTCCTTGGGAATCCTAGGGCAAACATTCCCAGTCTGTTTTTATTTTAATCTTTTTCCTTTTTTATTTTTTGTTTATTCTTTTAATATTTTCATAAGCCAGTATTATTATATTTAGCACAAAAATGTGCCAAAATAATACAACAGACATCAAATATCTTATATCCTACTGGTTTGGATAAAATAGGTTAAAAATTATAACTAATAACAATTATACAAGAGAGACAAACAAGTGTACTGAGGAACTTAAGAGCCTAAATTGGAAATTGTTTCTCTCATTTTTGTTTCTGTCAATGATGGGTACTAATGATGGGTTAGTAGTTTAAAAAGGCCAAAATAAACATCCTTTGAAAATTTAAAAATTCATTTTTATAACAAAATTATTTCTTAATCATATGCAATTTTAAATATTAAGGTTTCTTATAGCAAAAAATACAACAAAGTTATTTTTAAGGAGGATTAGGCTCCAAGGAAAGCAGACAATGGCAATGGCCTACCATTTCCAGGAACTCCCGAATAAATGGTGGAAACGTTTTTTAGGTCCAAGATAAAAAGAGGCAGATAGCAACAAGGCCCATTAGAGAGAACTAGAGGCATCTGAGAGAGAAACTGTCAGCATACGAAATGAAGATGAGAGACAAGAAGCGAGCTTTGTGGGAAATAGTATCCAGCCACATCTGCAATGCACTGAACAATCAGCATCTCCCCTGCCTCTTCTGACAGCATCCAAACTCTACATTAAACTACATGTCCCTCGGGGCGCCTGGGTGGCTCAGTCAGTCGTTATGCATCTGCCTTCGGCTCAGGTCATGATCCCAGGGTCCTGCTTTGGGCTCCCTGCTCGGCGGGAAGCCTGCTTCTCCCTTTCCCACTGCCCCTGCTTGTGTTCCCTCTCTTGCTGTCAGTCTCTGTCTCTGTCAAATAAATAAATAAAATCTTTTAAAAAAACAAAAACCGTGTTCCTCCCCTGCTGCCTCCCTGCCCCTTTCTTCCTGCATGCTCCTCTTGTGGTCCAAACTGCCCTATCAGAGGATAACACTCTGCTACGACTCACTTGGACATTTCTTACCTCGCCACCCACTATGGGACTACAGGCTTCTGGAGTACAAGAACTGATACCCATCTTGTGTGTCTCCCAGAATCTAATAAACTACCTGCCTTCATGCATTCAGGACAAATTTAAAGTTCCTTAGTAGCATGAATACGTCTAGATTACCAAGTTGCAAAACCTGACAAAAATCACCAGGAATTATTATTTAAATATAGTATCAACAGCCTGTGGAAAACACTCTTAATAATCACATGCTGACCAGTACATATTTTCTTTTACTTAACATTGTAATTCCCAAACTTTTGGTCTCAGAAATTCTTACCAGTCTTTAAATCATTGAGCATTCTAAGGAAGTTAGATTTTTGAGAAATTTCAAAAAAAAATGTTTTTAAATAGCAATAAGCCTATTACATATTAACATGTATAACTTATTTTTATGAAAAATAATTGTATTTAAACCAGAAAAAAAAACTTAAGTGAAAACAGAGGTGCTATTTTACATTTTTACAAATCTAATATAGGACTTAATAGAAGACAGATTCTCATATGTGCTTCTACATTCAATCTGTTGCAATAAGTCATTTTATTTTTTTAAGATTTTATTTATTTGAGAGAGAGAGACAGTGCAAGCAGGTGGAGGGGAAGAGGGAGATGGAGAGAGAATCTCAAGCAGACTCCTCACTGAACACAGAGCCTGACATGGGGCTTGATCCCACAACCCTGAGATCATGACCTGAGCCGAATCAAGAGTCAGATGCTTAATCTACTGAGCCACCCAGGTATCCAGCAATATGTTAGTTTAGTTAGAGTATATGAAGAAAACCTAGCCTCACAAAGATAATAACTGGAAACAGGAAGAATATTTTAATAGTCTTTTTGGCAATTATGGATATTATTTTTGATACTACTCCAAAACTCAACAAAGTGGTCATTTCTTAACAGTTTTTACACAATGCAAATCTAAAACCTCATCTATGATCTTTCTCGACTCTTTTACATTAAAAATCCATTAGTCTGTCTTGGCCTTTCAATGGGTCCTCCTACGCAGACACGATTTTTGTACTGTCATGTGTAATTTAGATGGAAAATATTGGATACCAGGTTTATCCTTCAATTAGTGATGACAGTTAGCAGGTAAATATTTTCTACTGTTCGAGGTGCTCTACAGTCTCCTTTCTATGCATCCGCTGAATTCGTATTTTGATATTAATGAAAGCATTAATAGTGGCAGTCCCAGAAATACAGATCTTATTCCATCTTACGTGTGAAACAATACAGCTACTGAGGAGGTTTCTGCTTGATGTACAGTGCTGCTTAACCACTACAGTAGGTAGGGCAAAAACAGGATGGCCATCAATTAAGGAAGGAAAAGCCAGACCAAGGACAGGGCAAATCCCAGTGCGGTCGGATACAGGATGCTACATACAAAATAAGAAAGACGAAATTCATGTCCCAGGATAATGAAGGACAAATCTACATACACCCTTGTCCTTGCCTCAGGGTTTTCACCTACATTACCCTAAATTCACAAACCTGCAGCTGTATGATAAATACCAGCAAAATAATACTAGTTACCACTTACTAAGTACTATTTGTGCCAGGTAGGTATTATTTTATTATTCCTGTGACAAGTCTATGGAGCAGTATCTCCACTTTATAGATAATAATGACAGTACTAATTGTAGTATTAATAAAGAAACATATACGGTGAACATTTACTATGTATAGGCATTTTAAGCTAAGCAAATTCCAAATATTTTCTGATCTAATCTTAAGGATGACCCTATAAGGAAGGTGCTATTATTACTTATCCAGATAAGGAAACTGAAAATGAGAGAGTTATGAAACTGCCCAAGATTACACAGCTAACAAGGGGAAAGAAAAAAAACAGGATTCAAACTCAAATTTAGTTGACTCCAAAGTCAGAGCTCCTACATGGCAGAGAGATTAAGTTACTGAACCAAAATAATGTAATCACAAATAGAACAAGTATGAGAAACCATATCCTTATCTTCATTTCAAGCATCAAAGAACTACCAAAAAGAGTGTCTTTTTAGTTTGAAAATCATGTTCAAAGAGAAAACCTATAGGGGCGCCTGGGTGGCTCAGTTAAGCATCTGACCCTTGACTTCAGCTCAGGTCATGATCTCAGGGTAGTGAGATTAACCCCCAATTCGCTGAGGGCTCGGCGCTGAGTGTGGAGCTTGGAACCTGCTTAAGATTCTCTCTCTCCTTCTCCCTCTGCCCCCCCACCACCTCAGAAGTACATATTCTATTCCCCCTCTCTAAAAATATTTTTTTTCAAATGAGAAAACCTATCAAAGTTAACAGCCAATTTATAGAACATGGTCGAAATAAAAAAACTATAGAAACAGATAACAGATTAGTGGTTGCCAGGTGTTAGGGATGGAGGATGGGTAGAGAGGTGAGGGAGCGAGAGGTCTGTATGGTAACGGAACAGATATGACGATGGCAGTGGTCACATAAAGCTACACTGACTGACTACACACACACATTTTACTAATGTCATACCAAGGTTCTGATGCTACACTAGCATTATACACAATGGAGAAAGTGAGTGAAGAGTACAGAGAAGCAGTATGTAGTATCTTCCAACTTCCTGTGAATCTAAAAAATGAAAAGTTTTTAAAAGGTCAAAAAAATTGGTTGGCTGAATGATGTATTACAGACAGACTGGAGAGAAAAAAGCTAAACATGAGAAAAGCTAATTAAATGGCCAAAAGATTCCCCTAAGATGTACTATAGACAGCCAAAGAAGTAACAGAAGAAAGAATGCCACAGTTAAGGAGAAAAGACATTCAAGGAACTAACTCAAGTCACATAAATTCTTTTTTCCCTGTATTTACTAAGGATTCTGGTTTGAGGTCATCCTTTTTGAGACATCTCTGTGAATCATACTTAAAAAAAAAAATTGACACCATTCTCAGCAGCAAGGACGAATTTCTCGGTGAGGTTAATGTAAATAATATACGTTTTTCCAAACAGCTGAGGTTCAGTCCCCATTATTCTACAAATCTTTGCTTTGCACTATGAAAATACAGTCCCAGAAGCCAAATTACAATAATGGCAAGTCATTGTGTTTATTCCTTGAGGAAAGAAAGAAAGAAAGAAAGAAAGAAAGAAAGAAAGAAAGAAAGAAAGAAAGAAAGAAAGAAAGAAAGAAAGAAAGAAAGAAAGAGAAAGAAAGAAAGAAAGAAAGAAAGAAAGAAAGAAAGAAAATTTCATTGTATATGAAATCTGATACAAGAGAAATCCATGTAACAAAGCAGTATCCATGGCAACTACAACTTAATATTTCAGTCCTCTTCAGCTGCAGTGGATTAAATAAAATGACAAGATGTTCCCTTTGAAAAGTAACCTGTTACCATGGAAACGTTTTAGTCTAAGAAGTAAACAGGGAATGGACAGAAAGGGGCAGGAAGCCTGTAACTGAATATCAAAAAGGGAGAAGCATCCACGCAAAGGAGATGAGAGAGGCAGCTGGCCAGATGCAGGCTGGGAGAGGCCAGTGTCTGTGAAGGAACATTCACTCAGGACACGCAAATAGATCCAACAGAGCGTGGTAACCGCTTAAGACAAGGACCTGGGTCTACGGGGGAAGAAGAAGGACAAGAGTACAGGGTCCAGGGAAGAAGACACGAGCTGGTAGAACAGAGGCC
Source organism: Nasua narica (assembly GCA_028533885.1). Lineage (NCBI taxonomy): Eukaryota > Metazoa > Chordata > Mammalia > Carnivora > Procyonidae > Nasua > Nasua narica. The sequence goes on from CM052798.1 coordinate 5,300,983, forward strand.
TGTCACAGGGAACTGGCAGGAGTTCCCACCCTCAACCCAGACCTGGTCCCCAATCCAAGCCCAGAACATCACAGCAGTGTGGCCTACAGCCCATTCCCAAAAGGCTGGGCCTGCAGAACTCTCCAGTTGGACCCCTTCTCTGTGACTGGTGTCACACATGAATGAAATCACTATGCAGTCATCCTTTACCTTTCCTTCAGATCACAAAGCTCAGAGAAGAGGTAATTCTTACCTTTTCCATAAGCTGTTCAGTTGAGCAGGAAGAATGACATGAAATCAATACAAAGACTCTAGAAATTCTACTACTCACTAGCTCATTCAGAAAGTGATCAAAGAAATGGACTGTGGGTCCAGAATGAAATAAAACAAATTTTAGAAAACTTGAAAGACAATTTATCAGAATCACTTAAAAAAAAAAGATTAGGGGCGCCTAGATGGCTCAGTAGGTTAAAGCTTCTGCCTTCAGCTCAGGTCATAATCTCAGGGTCTTGGGATCGAGCCCCGCATTGGGCTCTCTGCTCAGCAGGGAGTCTGCTTCCCCCTTTCTTTCTGCCTGCCTCTCTGCCTACTTATGATCTCTCTGTCAAATAAAATCTTAAAAAAAAAAAAAAGATTTTATTTGAGAGAGCAAGAGAGCAAGTGAGTGAGAGCATGAGCAGGGGAGGGACAGAGGGAGAAAGTATAGACTCCCGCTGAGCAGGGAGCCTCATGCCAGGATCATGACCCAAGCCAAAGGCAGATGCGTAACTGACTGAGCCACCCAGGCACCCCCAGAATCACTCTTTTTTAAGAAGGGTTGTGGGCAGGAGTGAAAACAAGGATAAGAAGGAAATCTAGAATAGCATGCTGGGTTTCTCAGATTTCTCCAGCACAAATGCACATTTTCAAAGCAGTCTTGTCTTAAAAAAAATTTTTTTTAAAGATTTTATTTATTTATTTGACAGAAGGAGACACAAGCGAGGGAACACAAGCATGGAGAGTGGGAGAGGGAAGAAGCAGGCTTCCTGCTGACCAGGAAGCCTGATGTGGAACTGGATCCCTGGACTATGGGAATACAACCTGATCCGAAGGCAGACACTTAACAACTGAGCCACACAGGTGCCCTGGTCTTAATTTTTTTTTTTTTTTAATATTTACTCATTTATCTTAGAGACAGAGAGTGAGTGTGGGAGTAGGGGGAGAGGGGGAGAAGAGAGAGAAAATCAGCAGACTGATGCAGAGCTCAATGGCACACCCGAGATCATGACCTGAGTTGAAATCAAGAGTCGAACACTCAACCAACTGAGCCACCCAGGTGTCCCACCCCCACCCCAAAGCAGTCTTTAATGAGTGTGAAATGTCTTTAAAGTCTGACATAGTATCTTAAAAACCCATCTAAATTTTGTATTCTATTGATAATATATTCCCATTTGTTTCAAGAGCAAACAATTCCCTAAACCTGATTAAAATCACTGCTTTATACACCCTATCAGATGTCCCAAGACTCCAGCAGCCCGCTGCTGGGAGGGAGGAGATGCTACACACCCCACAGTCTATGGTCAAGGGCAAGGGAAGAGCACAGACTTCAGAATCAAATAAGCCTGGATTAAAATTTCAGTACCAGTGTTTTATTAGCTTAAATGTGATCCTACGGACACAATTCAATGTCTCTGAGCCTGTTTCTTCATCTAGGAGATGACATTCATAATGACTGGTTAGCAAAGTTGCTATAAAAATAAAAGATGATCTACAGGGAGAAGCAGCACCATCCTGCTGCACAGGAGCCCCTGCTATTATTAGCTCCAAGTACTGGCAACAGACAACACGAGCTAATTCCTCTACCAGGAATTCCCAAAGCACCACCTACCTCTTCTCAACCCTTATCACAGGTGTGATTTTTTTTATTTATTTTGCATGATTTTATATTTATTTGTGTCATTACTTCCTTCAATGTCCTGCCCTTAGACTGAAAGCACCATGCAAGTAAGGGATCAAGTCTGTCTTTACCTCTCCATTATATCTGAGGGCCCACGGGCACTCACTAAATATATTCTAAATGAATAAATGACTCTAATATTTTAATTTAACTGTTGTTTAGCCATAGATAGCAACTAAGCACTTTGGTACAAAATTACATCAAGTCACCCATGATAGAAGGCTAACCTTCCTGCAGGAAGGATATTTTGAATGAATATTGATTTATCAAAAAGAGAGAGAGAGAAACCCGTCAACAGTTGAAAGAGTTAATGTTCCAAGTTCATACACAAATGCAAAGGTCAAGACAGAAACTCTTCAAAATCCCGAATCACAATATTCCACATTTTCTTTGCTGGAAAGTTCCTTAGAGGCCATGTGATCTAATCTTCTAGCTCAACAGAAGGAGCCAAGGCCTGAGGAGATAAAGGTACTCAAGGGGTCATAGTGAGTTAATTATGGAGGAGTCCAGGCCACAGAAGTAGCTCTCCTTCCACAGAATACCCCCTAAAAATAAGTTAGAGCCCAGAACTAAGAATTTAGGCATTGGCTGAGGAATAAGAAGAATTTTCATGCTGACAATAAGATGCAGTAAATGTGGCCTCTACACAAAGTATGTAACATCAGAGGGAAAAATGGTTAAAAAAAAAAAAAAACATATGAAAAAGGATCTCATTTCAAAGCAGTAATCACAGCCCAACACAAAGCTATGCATACATAAATGATTTAGAAAACAGACTTATTATTTTAATCCTACTGTGATTGAAATAATTTATAAAGCAGCAATGTCTGAAGATTAAGCCAATCTGACCAAAAATATTGCTGGCTTTCTACACACCGAAATCAAACTTTATAAAAACAGAAATGCAACATCCCTAGAAAAAAAGGGACATTGGACTCTAAGTATGTCTTCAATGCACATGTGAATGTCTCTTTGTTCCCAGTAGGAAGTCTCTGGGAAACACTATGAAAAACATGACTATTGCCTAATGCCTCTTCACTGTGGTGGTGCGAGTATGGGGGGAGGAGAGGGAGGAGGCGAGGGCAGAGAGGAAGAACACAGCCTTCAGAGGATTCACATACACACTACTACTACTACTACTACTACTACATCAGAGAAGTAAGAAAAGAATGATGCTTAATGCTGAACACACTGAACGTGTCACATGACATGGAAGTAAAGCTTCTTAAAAGAATGTTTTTCAGGAAATATAAAGAAAAATATAAAACACCCAAAGGGCAAGAGAAGAAAGGAGATCAATAAATGGTGGTTAAACATATTGGCCACTAATTACCATAATTTCCAACACAACTCCTGAACTGTATTAAGTAGACTGACCAAAAACTATAGATGTTGTTGACATAACCATACTTATATGAGATTGTAGACTTGGCCTTTGATTTAGTAACAATAATACACTGAGCAATTAAGTGTCAAATAGTTTCATACTGTTTTCACCCCATCTTTATAACAACTGTGAGAAATTATATTTATTTTATTGGAGATAAGGTCATATGGAGATATGGCCCATGAGAAAATGAAAATTCCAGAGGAGTGAAGAAACTCATCCAAAGTCACTAATTAGGTGGCATTTGAACCATAGCATCTAATTCTAAATCTAGTCTTTTTTCTTACAATAAATCCCACTCATTTATTCAACATACTTATACCAAAGGCCCATTTGGCAGGCATTCTAAAAGAAACTAAGGCTACAATCACAGATGTAGCCCACACCCCAGAAGACAATCAAATAGTCACAAATAAATGTATAATTCAAAGAACTTTGATAGAAATAATGTCTATTTGTCTCAACTGAATTAAAATGAGCCATTGTAGCTTAGAACCAAAGTTATCAAGAATATACAACACGAGAATAGATTAATTTTCTTTCAGATCTGCTTTAATATGTTCAGGAACCCGAACCCTCCCCAATCACAAACTGCTCAATACAGATCATCATTAGTTTGGGAGAAGACTCATGAATGCATACAAATTCATGAATTTCATTATTTCAAATCTCCCTTTTAGCCTGTATATTCTATTTTCTCTCTCATTCGAGAAGACATTTTTTTTAATGGCTTTAGAATAAATCCTTCTCTAGTGGGAAGATAGCTCAGTTTAGTAACGACCAAAAAGTAAAGTGGAAAATGAAAAACGAATTCAGAAGGAAAAAAGTTCAGAAACAATGAACAACTGGAGAATCACAAGCATGGCGAACACCAGGTCTTAGGTTTATCAGAGCCTTCCAATCTAACACACCAGACCAGAACCTAGGAAGTGGTCAAAAAGTGGAGCTATGTTACTAGCAGATTCACAGGCTCTGAAAATCTTGTTTTATAGAAGAGGAACCCTTTAAATAATAAGCCTCACCCTTGGATTCTGATTCAAGATTCTAATATGATGATAAGGAAAGCTAATAAAGGATACTATTTAGGTGAATAGTGACCTTTTACTTTTATGTTCTTTTGGAAACAAAAGCTGTCCATATTCACCAACCTTTCCTGATACTCTGAGGTACATCAGGAAGGGAGCAATAAGCCAAAATGAAACTAACAAGCATCTTTCCAAAGTCCAAGCTGGGCAGAGCCTGGACAACTTCACCAACCAAGAGAATGACCTCCTGGGTGCTGTGCCTGTTCCTCTACCACCACCAGGCAAGCACAGAAGCCCCAACGCGAGAGACAGCTGGCCAACAAACAGCACTGTGCAAATGTTCTCCAAGATGGGCAAATACAGAACGAACGCACACTACCCAAGGAACAGCTCTTGTGACTTCCTTTACCTGATCTGAAGCACAGAAATCTGACTCTAAACAGCCAGCAGCGGTCACTACAAGTCCTCACCATCGAAACAGGTGGCTGCATACAAGCTCACCCATGCCCATCTGTATTAGGCCAGGCCACGGAGCCAGAGCAGTGGGAGGAACCTGCCCGGTTGATTCCTGAGTACAGCTTCCTAGTCACACCTTGTTTGTTAAATATAAAAAAAGTTGAAGTAAAGACCCTAGAAAAGAAAGGCAGTCCACAACTGTTTTCTGGACAAGTATTGTCCCGAGTCAAATAAGGATTTTCTGAAACAAGTCTGGAGTGGTAAATGCCTCTGGGCCCAGATCCTCTTGTCTAGAGAGACGGTAATTTTAGACTGAAAAGAGAAAAGCAGAAAGGAAGAGTATTCTAAATGGAGTGATGAAGACAAGTTCCAGAAACAACACTACGCAGAACGGGGAAAAAACTGCCCCAAACTCCCAAATGCGATGTTCAAATAAATGTGATCGTAATTGAGAAGACAGCCCTCGTATCAATGGAAAACAAGATTAAAAGAGTAACAAATGCACTAGTCCTAAATTATCCCTGTATAGTTCATCTCCTTAAACACAATCCCCAAACTGAACCTGCTGGAATCCAGGCGATCCTTCAGTAACACTGTCAGTGGCTAGAATTCACCATTAGCCTTCCTTACAACTTTCCACCCAAACCAGGGTCCTCCCTCCTCCAAGAGGTGAACACACACAGCTCCACATTCATATTACACGATGAAGAGCTTGTGCTCAGCATCTCTCCCTGTCATCACCGATGTCCCATCAATTTCCTCCCTATCCAATGAGCCCTTTTCAGCTGCACATTCTTCCACATCGCGTGCTTCCACTTCCAGCCTCACAAATGCACAAAACCCAAGTGTCACTTCCAAATTTTTTTCCGAATTTCATCAGAAGAAAAAAGGGGAGAGAAAACAGACAGTAACAACGAATACAATTCACCAACTTCACTTACCACCTACTTGGGTAAGAACTGAACTTGTCCTAAACCTCAGTGTTATGACTGGCTCCCTGCGTTAAACCACAGTAAGAGCGATCTGTCTGAGCCCGGGCTACAAACAGGACACACAAAAAGCGTAACTCCCCCAAAGGAAAAGGCCAGCGCGGGCCCATCAAGCAGTGGGCACAGAACCTGGCCTGCTCGGTGCTTCCACATTCTCAAGCACCAACTGCTCTTTGTACTCCTCACCTACAGAATGTACAAGTCACACAATAAAATACACATACACCACAAACGCCATCTTCTGCTAAAACAAACAAAATAAATAAACAAAATACCTGGAACCTTAACTTCTATCACAAATGTCACTGCATACAATTTTTTAATTGTCAGCACACTTCCCATAAACTCTGAAAATGGATTGTTTCCTTTTGAAACAACAGAAAATGATGTGACATAACCTTTTACTTCTTTAAAAAAAAAACAAAACATTTTAAGGTGATAATGCTGCAGCCAGGATCCACAACTACTTCCTGCATATGTCAAAGCGTATACACTATTTCATCTTCAGACTTCAGAAACAGATCACAAGAAATATAATTTGCTCTGGCAAACAGGCTCTCAATCAAAACAAGTTCCACCCACCTTCAAAGCAACCAATAGCTGCCCACCTACCACCCTTCCTAAAACATCCAAACAGAGCTGCTCTGGGGCCCGGGCACTCCCCGCCCGCCGCACGGCAACGGAGGAGCCGGCACGTCCGTCCTGCAGGTGCTGAAGGCAAACAAGCTCAGCGCCAGGCATCCCTGCGGGACTCAGGTTAAAGCTATACCCGGAGAGGAAAGGCGAGGGGAAAGGGGAAAGGGACAGGGACAGCCAGGATCCACAACGTTCTCCATTTGCTTAATGCATCTCCGGGCAGACCCCGTTCTTAGCTGATTTCACGCTTCCCAACACCACCTACATGGCCAGCCGGGGCTGAATTAAAGGCTCTTAGGAACATGCACTATGAATGATGAAATGATTCATAAACATCCTCAGAAGTGAGAAAGAGCAGCAAAAACCATCTCTGTTTCGGGGAGGCCAGAGGAAGACAGCCTACCTGCAGGGGCTGAATGGCTCATCCATGACTAACAGAGGCTCTGGTGAGTCTAGCTGTAGCCCTGAACCTCTACTTACTGTTAAAACTCTGCCCTTTTCTACTCTAACAACTCAAAATGGAGGCACATGCAGTCTGAGAGACCTCACAGAGCTTTCACTGAGCTTGTGCTATGACCTAAGCCTTCACGCAGAACGCAGAAACTTCCCCCTCACACTGACAGGACTGAGCATGTGCTGTGACCCTCCCTCATCCATACACTGTCTCTCAACGCAATCAATCTCAACCCTGCTGTTTCCGTAAATAAAGCCCAGCCAACAGACTCTGCAGCTTCTCCCTGCATACCAAGCTAGTGTGCAGGGAAGTGGGGCCTTAGAAAGGGGATCCGAGACAGCCAACACCAGGGAACTCAGCAAGCCACACCATCCATGGCGAGGCTTCAGAGAACTGCCCTGCTCTGACAAGACAACAGCAAGTTTTGTCTTTGCTTTTTGTTTTGTTTTGTTTTCTTTTCTTTTTTTTTGTAACTGTGGTTTTAAATAGCAAGATCTTCAAGGAGGAATAAAATCAAAAGATACAGATATAAATGACCATACATAGGATTAATTAACAGAAACTGCAGCACATTTATAAACAGTAGTAGCTACTTAAGGGGAACAACGCCACAAATTTCATTTTGAAAACTTTGTAAACATATGGGAAAAGGCCACACAAACAATTCTGGCAAAGCTGTGGAGTTCTGGGTATTGTCACGGCTACAAATGCAGTGTAGACAGTACAGAAAACACAGTATCTAAAGAATACTTTATTCTATGCAAATAGCTTAATCTTTCTTAAATAAGAAGCTCTAAAATTGCCTAAATAATAAGTAAAAACATTTCCCAAAGAAATACTAATCCAGTCAGGCATGTCTAGCTTGAAAAATGTACTTCTGACACTAACAAGGGCAGAAAAGTTCAAATCAAGAGATCAAAGAACAGCATGCCACAAATACCTGGGCATCTAAAAATCGCATTTGAGATCTCCCGATTCAAAGTTTTAGGCAATTCCTTTTTTTTTTTTTTTAAGATTTTATTTATTAATTTGATAGAGAAAGAGTAAGTGTACAAGCAAGGGGAGCAGCAGAGGGAGAGGGAGAAGCAGGCTCCCGGCTGAGCAGGGAGCCTGTCTCAAGACTTGATCCCAAGATCCCGAGATCCCGAGATCACGACCTGAGCTGAAGGCAGAGGCTTAACGGACTGAGCCACCCAGGAGCCCCAAGGCAATGCTTTATAGCACTGAAGATGAAGCTAAATTCATTTAAAATTTAATCAGAAAAGATTTCTAAAGTCGCATCAGCAAGGCCATGCCATGCTAGTCATACTGAGTGCTATGAAGTATTCATATTGTCCACAGTGCCAGCCAAGACATTTTCTGTTAAAAATCTTTAGAAACACACACTTTATGCCTCTTCCCACAACTTCCACTCCAACAAAAGGCAAAGTGGGCTGTCAGCCACGTAAAATAGCCTAGTTTGGGATGTGTACGCAAGCCTAGTTTTCCATTTGCAAACTAAGAGATGATTCTAAGTATGATTATTTAGTTACAATTAAAAAAGAAAAATTAGACCATGAAACTCCCGAAAATGTGTAAAGGACAAGACAGAGTAGAAAAGAGCAGTGCTAACTGTGTTTCCCATAAATGTAACAGTGTGAAGAAATTAAAAACCTGCCTAAGAGAGTACTCTTAGGTATCATCTGTTCAGATGATACCTCAAGGTCCCTCAAATAAATGCAGGATCCATTCCATTTCCTTAGTACTCCTGTTGTTGCTATCAAATAAATTCTGAGACTATGATTAAAAAACTCTCATCATACTGAAAATATCATTTATATAATACAAGAAATGCCAAATACACTTAAGTAAGTTTTGCTTTTGACCCAGCACCTGAAGCAAGTATCTACAGCTTGGAAGACCACTTTCCTTTTGGTACAAATATCATGTCCCCAGACGAGTGAGACCAAAAACAGTCTGAAGAAAAAGACTCTCTAAAACAAAAGCAACGAAATTGCCTAGAAGCCAAACAGCACAAATATAACTATCAAAGTATTTCCTTCAAAAGTGCATTTCTTGGGGCGCCTGGGTGGCTCAGTGGGTTAAAGCCTCTGCCTTTGGCTCAGGTCATGATCTCAGGGTCCTGGGATGGTGCATCGGGCTCTCTGCTCAGCAGGGAGCCTGCTTCCCTCTCTCTCTGCCTGCCTCTCTGCCTACCTGTGATCTCTCTCTCTGTGTCTGTCCAATAAATAAATAAAATCTTTAAAAAAAAAAAGTGCATTTCTTCAAAACTACCAAATCACAAAGAAAATGCTCCCGTGGAGAAATCAACATAATAATTGAATAAATTCATCATTATTGTGAAAAGCCACAAGAACTATTCCAAGAAATAGCATAAAAAATGGTTATTATGATAGAAATTCAAGAAGTGTAAACTATAATTTTGGTCCCACCAAATACCCTGAGTGACACAAAGGGCAAGCCACCAAAACCCTACGACCTTTTCTCCGAACACTGGGTCCCGTGGTGGCCGCCGCCTGCTTCAACACCCTCTTGGTCATCTTTCCTGACACTCACCTCATAGCTGTCCTCCGCAAGCCGCCAGGGCAGAACCCCCCACCCCGCCTCTCAGTGGCGGCACAGCCCAGGGCTCGCCTCACCGCACAGAACTGCCCGCTCCCCCACATGCCCAGCCACTCCCCTCGGGAGAGACCTCCTTACTAGGAACAGCTGGGAAACCTCAGAGAACTTCATTCTCCTCTTGCTGCCCCCTAACTCATGTCAGCTTTTCCTGGGGTGCCTCACCTCTCTTAACAGATGATAAGCTCTTTGGGGACAAGGACAGTATCAAAAGTATCATCTTTACTGGAACTACCCAAATCTCTTCTTCTGTACCTCAAAAAAAACCAAAAAAGCAAAACCAAAAAAAACAAAAACAAAACATCTGAAGCAGTGAGAATGACAAAGTAACACTTCTTCCCTGGCAGAACTTACAAAACCTAAATCTAAAAATGAGGTTTCAGTTCAAGTTTCAAACAAACTTGAACTGAAGGATATTCAATAAAACTGGCTTCTAACTCCTCAAAGATGTTCATGCCATGACAAAAGAAAAAACAGCTAAGAAACACGTGAAAACAAAGAGAAGCAAGGTATATTAAAGAGATCAAACAACTGAATGCCAATGCATGATCACGGGGAGAAATCACTATGAAGGCCAAGATTAGAAAAATTAGCAAAATTTAAATATGGACTATATTAAATGGCATTATATCAATGTCACCTTTCCTGATTTTGCCATATCATGATTATACAAGAGAGTGTCCTGTTCTTGAGAAAAACACACTGAAATATTTAGGGAGAAAGAAGCTTGATGCTGCAACTCATTCCTAAATAGTTCAGGGAAGGAAAACAGAACAATGAAGCAAAGACAGTTAATACAGAGAATAACTCAGCAAAAACAGAAATAATAAAGCAAATCTGTAATAAAGTTAAAAAATATATAATATACAAAATAAAATCAGTAAGAATAAATTAATAAAGCAAATATTATAAAATGTTAACTGGTAAACTGTGTGAAAGGTGCATATAGGAGTTACACGTAGTAACACCATAACTCTTGAGTTATATACATAAAATATTTATAATTTTACATACACACACATACACATATATATAAAACACCTACTTGTACTAGTTAGCCTTCAATCATCGGAGACTGGACACATGATTGGCACCAAGTGGCCTGCCAGGCTATCTGCTTCCACAGCGCTCTACCCCGCAGACTGAATCACTTACCACTCAACTCTGAGTTCAATCCAACCTCGGAATATGAGGTCAGTTCTCCTCAGAGAAAATCAAGGAGGCCTGAAACCTAGTGGTTTGGTAATTAAGTAAGCCAACCTGCCACTTTAACATAAATTCCAATTCTAGAAATGGGCTCTGTTTCCATTAAGCAAGTCCTATCTTACACTGAGGACAACCCTGTGACTCTACTCAGTACTTCCAAGCCCCTGAGACCTGGGCCTTGTTTTCGCCACAGTTGTCTTGACCACTAGATGTCTACTTACTGCTGCTGACTCTCTGCCTAGACCTCCTTCCTGCCACATTTCCCTGCCAGCTGGCTGCCTGCAGGGATATGCACACACACCTTGCCCACAGGCTTTCCACGTGCTTCCTTCAGTGGCCTCTAACCTAGGTCTTCCCTAAAGTCCTGTGATCCCAAGTACTTCTACACCGTCTCCGGACCTTAGACCTCCCTCTCTCCTCCAAGTCATCCCTTAGCAGACAACGGCTGAAGGATTAACGTTTTTTAATAGCTTAAAAGGGAGCGGAGAGGGTGAAATGAATATACTACATTAATGGGTTCTTTCTAAAATTAAAAAGGTTTATTACATAAAAACTGACTGAAAAACCATTTTGTCCACTGTCATACTTAGTTTTTCATGAGCAGAAAATTTGTTTCTCAAATGTAAAGAACTAGAACATGCAAGTTTCCTAGATTTTAAAGAGTTTTTTACTTACCAGAAATAGAAAAATGTTTAAAATGTTTTATTTACTAACAACTAATTGTAAAGCAAAAGCAGTCAATGAAAAGTTAACATTCAGGCAACTCTAGAAAAAAACACTTGTTGGAAAAAAAAGATTTTCTATTTGACTTTTAATTAGTACTAACTTCACATCAAGAGAAGGGAAGCATTTAGAAACAGTATGTTTAAATTTTATTTTCTAACTGTCGCTCGTGTTGTGAACATGAAGCTAAGTGTTACACAGACTGCTCTGATTTCCAACAAGCTGGTTTATCCCATCAGTTCTAACGATCTATCCGTTCACACACTTTCTCAGAGTCTCTACGGCAAAAACTATTATACCATGTTAACAAAGATTCACTTCTTCATCCCCAGTTCTCACACATTTTCATGTCTTAATGGACATGGGACTCCTATTTTTTTCTGATATTAGAGGGATACTTCCAACACTCTGCCTTTAAAGTGTAGTGGTTGTTGTAGATTTCTATGTAATTACTCAGTCACAACAGGGAAGTTTCTTTCTACCGTTAGTTTGGTAAGAATTCCCTCCCCCAACAAGGACTAGCTGTTGACATTCAACAACTGTATTCTCAACATCACGATGAGTATATAGTTCTTCTTCATCATGTTAAAGTGGTACTCTATGTTAACAGATAAATTTTTAAACCAGTCTTGTGTCCTATAAATCCAATATGGGTAAGTAGATTTTTCATACTTTGCCAGATTCCATTTTCTATTATTTTATTTAAACATCTTACATGCATGTTACTAAGTAAAACTGACCTATAAATTTTACTTTTTTTTTTTTTAAAGATTTTATTTATCCACTTGAGAGATAGAGAAAGTGAGAGAGAGCACTAGAGGAGAGAAGGTCAGAGGAAGAAGCAGACTCCCCATGGAGCTGGGAGCCCAATGTGGGACTCGATCCCAGAACTCAAGGATCATGACCTGAGCCGAAGGCAGTTGCTCAACCAACTGAGCCACCCAGGCGCCCTAAATTTTACTTTTTAATCTGGTTTCGGTATAAAGGTTTAACCTGCTTCATAAAATGACTCGGGGAACCTAAACCATCTTTCTCTGTTCCCTGGAACACTGGTAAAATTTACCTATAAGAGTATAAAAATTTTTTTATTTTTTGTCTAATGAGAAGAAAAGAAAACATCCTGCACAAATTATGGAAATGCCTTTAAAGGAAGAAGGTATTCTTTTTTTTTATCTACTTCCTCCTTCTTCCAGGGTGAAATCTGGATGTTACAGCTACCATCTGACTGACACCTTGAGTACAAGGTAAAAGTTGAAGTTAAGGATAGGTCCCTGGTGGTTGTGGAGCCCCACACCCACCTAGGATTGCTTCTTCTCAAACTATGCTTACGTGACAGGGAAACAAAGCTTCTATTTTGTTCCAGTCTGTTATATTGTCTCTCTGTGATAGTTCTACTGCTGAAGTTCTCAGGTGTACATCTTACCATTTGTTTTATCTGGCTCAAGTTGATGGCACATGGTTTCTTCCAACATTTTGTAATTTTTAACAGTGCATTTGGCATTCAAAGAGATACTATCTGTAGGTATCCTACAAGTTCTTGAATGAGAGTATGCCTCTTGGAGGCTCAATGGCCCAAGACCACTTTTTACATTATCTTCTTATCCTAGAGTTCTCATATTTTTCAAGAATATAAAATTCACCTCCTAACTATCATGGGGGCAAAGTCCAAAAGTTATGAATTATAAGGGAAATTCTCCCTCTATTCCTCCCTCTTCTTCTTTTCTGTGCTTAGAGTCCCAGTCCCACATAGGTTTCTCTATCATTTTTCTCTAATTCTGGATATATCACCTAGCCCACCCTTTCACTGAAGAACACTTTGATGGCCCTAACTTGATAGAGGGCTCTCAGTTCCAATTCCCTAACCCCCTAAGATCAAGACCCCATCTCCTATACCTGGCGGGTATTAAAGGCAAGACCCTTCATTTAAGGAGACAGTAACCAACCCAATCTCCCCTCACCATGGGCTGATGAAGGATCAGCTTAATGCTTTACTTGACAGTTTCTCTTAATTCCTGCAAGTTCAGCTCTGCATTTAGAAGTTCTGTTATATTTTATTCGACATTGGTAGATGTTTACTGGCAAAGCATTTCAGAAATTATCAAATCTGATTTTTTGCCCTGTCTTATTAAAGTTCTTGTATCAAAAAAAAAAAAAGAGTTCTTATATCCTCAGTAGGTTCGTGTGTCCAAATATACATGCACTCTCCACCGTTTCCAACATTTGCCATCTGACATAAACCTTGAGAGTTCAAATGTGATGGCAGAGGAAAAGCAAACAAAAAATACTGATATCCAGCTCGGCTGCTTGTTTTCAACAGCTATACAGACACCATGAACTGTGATGAAGAGAAAAGACAACCTCACTAAACCAGAAGTAGATTTGGAAATGTCTGTAATCCAAATTAACTGAAATAAAGGAGATCTAGATTGTTACTTTTCAGCTGAAGTATAAAGATTTATGTTGAAAAAAGATGGTCACAATGTTATTTAGAATAGCCAAATACCGGAAAACCATAAATGTTCAACAAGATCCAACAGATAATTATGAGACATCCACACGATGGTAGATAAAGTGTTCATTACAAATGTTTGTGTAAAACGTTTAATGACATGGTACTATGTTCATAATAAAAGAAAATGAATAAAGGAATGCATAATTATATGAACATTATGTGTAAACAATATTTTAATTATAATCTTAATACATACACATACACCTGTATACACAAACGCACATAGATGTAAACTGAAGGGGAAAAACACAAACATGGATTATACTATTATGTTTCACTTCACTCTGCTGCTTTAACTTTGTATTTGTCAAGTTATTCTCTAGTGAGCACACATTTTTCTCTTCATCAGAAAAGCTTCAAGTTATTTTCCAACACAGCCAGAAGAAACTGAGGTTGTATATCAGTCAGTCTCTGATAAAATCATCAATGTTAAGAGCACAGGCTTTGAGTCAAATAGGCTTGGGGTTTCCTGTTTAGTAACTGTATGCCTTAGGGAATTCTTTAATATAATACCAATTTTCTTATTTGTAAAATAAAGGTAATGCCAACCTCACTGAGCTTTTATGGGAACTGAACAATCAAGCACAGAGTAAGCACTCACTACGCGCAAGTAGTAGTTGTTCTCCCCTGGGCCCTGAAAAGATGATGTTATAAATTTGATTCTTTGGCATCACACTTTAACAAATACCAAATGCTAAATCTACCAAAGATACAGTTCAAGATATAAAACCTATCCATGTGGGGGAGAGAATAAAGTCAGTGATAGGAAACTGAAGTAAAAGTACTAAGGATTGGGGCGCCTGGGTGGCTCGGTTGTTAAGCAACTGCCTTCGGCTCAGGTCATGATCCTGGAGTCCCTGGATCGAGTCCTGCATCGGGCTCCCTCCTCAGCGGGGAGTCTGCTTCTCCATCTGACCTCTTCCTCTCTCTCATTCTCTCTCTCTATCTCTCAAATAAATAAATAAATAAAATCTTAAAAAAAAAAAGTACTAAGGATTATGAAATAAGGTTTCTCACTCTTAAAGATGAGAATTACAAATAAGGAAAAAACTAACAGGAACCCTATGGTATTGGATTAGAGGTGAAGAATTGCCTATGAATGCATGGATACACACTGACAGAGAAATTTAGATGTAAAAGTTTGCATACTCTCCCCCTCCCTCACCTGACGCAACCTAGCTGTTTACTCCGAGGCCTGACAGCAGTGACACAAAGTAATGACCACACCTAAATATCATTCTCCAAAATCTAGAGCAATTTTGACCTAAAACTGAGTAATAATAGTAAGAGATTATATAAACAACAGAATAAAATAGGAAGCCATTAATCCACCTAGTGTAAATATATGAATAAAATGAAAGTTTTCATGGGAAGAGGCTATCTACACACAGTCTCAAAGCAACCTTCCACGAAATGGTCATTAATTATAAAAGGAAAAAGAGAAATTCTACAATCGCCCAGTCTGGCAAATAGCACCTTATTCAACCGATTAAAGTAAACACTACCAGCCATGAGACAAGTTGTGATAGGATGTAGAAAGAAAGAAGACACGGCTTCCGCACTAGCCCTGTCCAACACACAGGATCTGAATCGAATGAGGAAACGTCATAAAACCTGAGAGGCAGTCTCCACAATACCCTAGAATGTTCAAAAGTACCAAGATCATGAAGTGAAAGAAAGACGGAGAAACTGCTCCAGCCTGACTGAACAGCCGTAAGACAACGAATCCATCAAACTGGCTCCTTTTACTATAAAAGTCTTTATTAGGAAAACGGATAAAATCTGAGTGGGGTCTGCAAATGCCATGGCAATATTTGAACGTTCATCTCTCGAGCTAGAGGAGTGTATGGTGGCTGCGGAAGAAAAGGCCCTTGCTCATAAGGAAGACCCCGTGTTCGAGTGTGGGGCAGCCTCACGCTGACGGCATGCTTGTAGATGGCGCGGTTAGAAAAGATCCACTACACTTGCAAGTATTCTGTAAGCCTGAGGCTGCTTCGAACCAAAGTGAAATCAACGAATTATGCAAGTAAAACTCAGTAGTGCTGGGCATGGTAGGCCTCGCTACCCGTAACTATTAGTAATATTATGGCCACTGTCAATGGGGGAGAGATTACTCATAAGTCCTTGCCAGTGCCTCAGTTTATGATTGCTGCTAAATCTAATGGCAATAATCCTTAAGCTTCAATATTGCTTTAAAAACTCCTCAGAAAGGGGCGCCCGGGTGGCTCAGTTGTTAAGTGTCTGCCTTTGGCTCAGGTGATGGTCTCAGGGTCCTGGGGTCAAGCCCCGCACTGGGTTCCCTGCTCGACGGGAAGCCTGCTTCTCCCTCTCCCACTCCCCCTGCTTGTGTTCCCTCTCTCGCTGTCTCTCTCTCTCTGTCAAATAAATAAATAAAAACTTTAAAATAAGTAAAAATAAAAACTCAGAAAAAGAAAAGCAGAGAAGGCACAGATGATTGATCACTGACATTCTCTCTTGGATGAAATCTGAGCTCTCAACAAAAACAGTTTTCCATCTGACTGGCAAGAGAAGACTCATTTTCACAAAGCAAAAACAAAAAATAGAATCAGATGTTTCATGCTACAGAGCAAGTCTCTGAAGAGATCAGCAACACTTGTATAAGACAGTATGGGTGGGAGTGGAGAGAAGCAACAGGTCAGTGACTATCAATACAAAATGTTACATTTTACATGTTCTCTTCACTATCTCTAGTGTACTTTAGTGACCTAGAGAACCCTTTTCTAGCAAAGGGAAACAAACGGACTGACTGGTTCCTGGGAAAATTTGTGTTTCATAATTTAAAGGTAAAGGCATCTTCTTTCAATTGGCCACTACCAAATCTTTCATTCTTCTTCAGACTTCACCCTTACTCCCTTCCCTCCCTCCCCCTCCTAACTCACTGGCCTGAGGCAAGACATTTAGAACTTTTCAAAGGAATGAAACAGAAACCCAGAAAGGGCCAGAAAGTATACTGGTACTGGCCAATAGGCTGAAGCTGCTGAGGTGAGGGGATAGGAAGGAAGACGGGGAAAAGGACATCCAAAATTCAATAAAGCCTACATACTATAGAGGGGCACAGGTTCACTTACTATAAAAAGCTCAGATGTCTTTCTCAAAAAAAAAAGTTGGGGGGCGGGGGGCACCTGGGTGGCTCAGTCGGTTAAGCAACTGTCTTCAGCTCAGGTCATGATCCCAGGGTCCTGGGATGGAGCCCTGCAATGGGCTCTCTGCTAGGCAGAGGGCCTGCTTCTCCCTCTCCTCCTGCCGCTCCCCCTGCTTCTGTGAGCTCGCTCTTTCTCTCTCTCTCTCTCAAATAAATAAAATCTTTAAAAACTTTTTTTTTCAATTTTGGTTCTCTCAAATTTTTCATTGAAATATTCTGACCATAGAGATGTATTATTTCACATTAATACCACTTACACATTCATTATAATTGTTATGTCAGTTTCATCAGAGGCAAGAAATTTATCTTTTATTTTTAGCAAGTGTATATTTTCCAAAAGAATTTTATAATCAATATTCTAAGCAGAGTCAAAAATCCCCAGTGTTCAGACTTCCATATGTCAGCACAATCAACCAGATGGCTAATGATCTACTTGATTAGAAGAATCAAGACATCTTAGGAAGTACTTTATGTTTTGCTTTTGGACTTAACATTTTATGGGGTTTAAAAAAAAAAACTTTTATATTTTTCAACCAAATTTATAATTCTTTTTGCAATTCCCAAGAAGCAAAAAAAACAAACAAACAAAAAAACCCTGACAGTTTACACAAGTAACCTGCAGGGTAACTTGTGCCACCCCCATTTTATTGAAGTAGAAACAGAGTCCAGGAAGTAGCAGCCTCAGCCCTGGACACAACGATGAAGTGACAGCCCAGAATCAAAACCCAGGCTACCGAGGTCCAAGACGGATATCAGTCTTAACAAAAAGATCAAGCAGTCAGATTAAATGGCTATGAGATACTGGATAAATAAAAAAGCAACTAAGGACAGCATATGAAGGCAGCCATGTCCCTATAATTATTTTTATTTTACTCACCAAATTTTTTTACTCAAGTAAGTTTTGTTCCTTAAATGTCATGGCTAGCAAGAATACAGTATCACCATCTCTAATCAAAGATCCTAAGGGTCATCATTCATAATTTTAGAATTCAGAATGTTCTGGATTTAGAAAGGTACCATAGGCATATACTATATAGTATGTGACACTCCAGAAGAGTCTGAGCAATGACCCTCTACTCTATCACACTGGTACTTTTACAGTAAAAATTGTGCAAACTCACTCAACTGAAAAAGAATATAAATAGTCTCATCTCAGTTCAGGCTAAGTATGACCATCCAATGAGCTTCAGCACCAAACTTAGCATACATTTTTTTTTTTATTTTTCAGAGCTTTCAGATTTCAGAATTGAGTTTAGGATTTCAGAATTAAATACAGAATTTCAGAATAATAAAAATTCCATGTCAATTACCAAGAAATCCACCCTCCCTGAACTTTAAAGGCAAAGCACCAAAAAATATAGAAGTCTGTTTGCTACTGTCATACACATGTTCAATAAAGTAATCCCATCAAAAACTAGAAGTCTGGAAAGGTCAGGTCTCTGACAAGATGAAACGTTCAGAAATATAATAACCAGATTAGGGGAACATTTTTAAAGTAGCCAAACACTGAGGCTTAAAAAAGAAGTACGCAAAATATGAAAAACCATTCCAAACTTTCAGTGCAGGTGAATATGCTAAATAAAGTACAGAAATCATTAAATCAGCTTTTAACTACTATCAGAAAATGTGCTACGAGAAAGAAACAATCCCATCTCAAGCTTCAGTTTCAACTGCTCACTTGGACTAAAATTCCTGAGTTGTTTCAGGGGAGGGGAATGGTCATCAAAGTCACCATTCTGTCATTTGTAGCTGTCTGAGCCATATATGTGCTGTCTCACAGACGTAGAACAGTTTGACGTTTCCTCTCCTAATGACTCAGGGCACTAAGAGTTAGCCCAGAGTGCCACGCGGCCACCACTACATGCCAGTACTGCGCTTTCCAGTGGGGCAGAAAGACACCAGAAGCCCGCTTTTCACACAGCCCCATCCCTCACAGACTTGAAAGAAAGACACAAACAGAGGTAAATTCTGCAATGGTATGAAGCCCAAGCATTCTAAGGATTAGGTTGTGTGCAAGTCAGGTGGGAAAGCAGGGTCTTTTCTACACTCCTATTAAGTCACACATGCTCTTGTGACAGTCTGAGCAGCTGTGGGAACTTCAGAGTTACAAAGTGGTATTCAGGGTGGAGCCGGTGAGTGAGGGCAAATTTTTACACTCACTTTGTGAGAAGTGTAAGATCTGCCGCAAGCTTTACTTTTAAGTAGACATCCAAGTCTTTTTTTCATTTCAACTCATCCAACACCCCTCCAAAACCCACAACATATCAAAGCACAAGCTGGACAAGGAGAATACAAGCACGGAAGTGAACAAGTGGCCAACAGGAAGTCAAAATAGTAAAGAGAGTGACTCAGGATGAAGAATCTAGAGACGTCCTGCCATGGGCATGTCTCAGGGTTGTGTTTTCAGATGAGAGACGGATATCCTGCTGCTGCACACCTAAGCCACACTTTAAAACATAACTGATGGGAAGAATCACTGCGAATGACTGGCAGCAACAACCATTGAAAAATTAGACCAGAACCTGTGTGAGTCTCTATTTACACAGTTAAGTTACATAACATCACTTTTAATAAGCACTCAGCAAAAACAGACACATAACCAAAACTAGTAAAAGAATTTATTTGGTTGCTTCTTATGAACCCAAGAGCTAAACATTTTAAAACACCAAAGCTATATAGTCAATTCACTGATACAATCTAGCTTGTGCAATGTGACCACCACTGATCAAACAATTAAATCAACATGGCATCACTGAAGTCCTGGACTACTTCGTATCCAAGACAGAAATCCAAGATATGACCAGGGAGTCAAATAAATCCATATGTAAAATGAACATTTTGAAATACAGGATGCTCTGAAATACTATCACTGATCAACTTCTTTGTCACTGGTACAGGGCATACTTTTGAAAAAGAAAATAAAAGCTCAAATATACTGTTCTCTCTCTTTTTTTTTAAGACTTTATTTCTATGTCAGAGAGAGAGAGAGAGAGCACAAGCAGGCAGAGAGGCAGAGGCAGAGAGAGAAGCAGGCTCCCCGCTGAGCAAGGAGCCTGATGCGGGACTCGATCCCAAGACCCTGGGATCATGACCCGAGCCGAAGGCAGTGGCCCAACCAACTGAGCCACCCAGGCGCCCCTCAATATACTGTTTTCTAAAGGAAATAAAGGTAAGTTTAAAAAAAAAAAAAGGTGACCACTGCACATAAGAGTGATGAATCACCTCTATCTCTGAAATAAGTTAATATATTATATGCTAATTGAATTGAATTTTTTTTAAAGATGACCATTCATTGCACTATTACCCCTATAGTTGCTGTCTACAATATACAGAGAGAGACACTAACAGAGCTTTTAGGCAGCCTCTCAGGATCATGACAAAGAATATATTGCCCTTTATTAACTTTAGATTGATCATCTAAACAGTAACCTTTTAATTTTTACATATAATTTCTCAGCTTCTCTAGGAAAAAGTTTTCTCTAAAGTAATACCCACCTTCCAATTATACTGAATGCAGTTCTTCCACTACCTTCCTTTGGCCAAGCAGCTTCTGTAAGTCCTTATATCTGTAGATTATGTCTCGGATGTCCCGAGCACAGACTACTTGATCACCAGCTAACACTCTTTTTCTTTTTAAATCCTTAATCCATTGTAGTTGCATGATCAATACAGAATAAAAATGATGCACATACTCTTAAAGTTCTTCCATGTGCTAAGTTAAACTACAATCTATTACAGACATAAAGCATTTTTTCTATTAAATTATTTTGATTCTATTGGTTCTCCCTTAAAAAGTAATAATTCTACCTATTACATAGGTCTTACTGAGATGGTTAAGAACTGAATGTATCCATCTCATATCAGTAATCTTACTAAAGATATTTCTATGAGTATTTCTGAGGTTTTACCAAATGAATAAAACAAATGACTAACCAACAAACTTTCCATAATGTCCTAGTGTTTTCAGGGGCACCTAGGTGGCTCAGTCGGTTAAGTGTCTGCCTTTGGCTTTGGTCATGATCCCAGGGTCCTAGGACTGAGCCCTACATCGGGCTCTCTGTTCAGCATGGAGTCTGCTTCTCCCTCTCTCTCTGCCCTTCGCCCCCGTTCATGCATGCACACATGCGCTCTCATTCTCTCAAATAAATAAAACCTTTAACAAAAAATGTCCTAGCTTTCAATATGGTATCATGGAAGGCTTGACACAATGTGCAGTAGGGTAATAAACTACCAATTTATAGTTAAGTTCAAAACACAATCAACTAAATGCACATTTACATTTAGTAGTACATTGTCTTGCCCTCTCAAAACCCAAATTTTCTCACTTTTCCTTTTCTTAAGAAAATCAAGAGCAAATAAGCTGTTTTAGACACCAAAGACATTAATTAGAACTCCTTCCAAAAGGTTTACTTTGGGTTTTGGACTTGTTTTTTTAAAATCTTACTAGCATATACCCAAATGTGTAAACACACATAAAGGCACGCATGCACGTGAGAAAAGCAAAAGTTCTCACTGAGTGGGCCCAAGTAACTCACTTACCTTGTCTCAGGGTTATAGCCTAATATGTAGAAAAATGAATCCACTCGAGCTTTAAACTCTCTAGCAGCAAATATGTCAGAAAAATGGGAGATGTTACACTTCCCTCTGAAAATAAACAAGCATAAAAAATACATTAGTATTATCGCAAACTACTTTGCAAACCAAAACACTACTGGAGGGATAGAGGCAGAGGAAGATAAAACTAAATCCACATTCCTCTAAAAACATGTAGAATATGGCTCCAGACTCCATAATTACCAATTCAGAAAAACGGAGAGTTCCCAAAAGAACTAAGAAAATGTCCAAATGTTGTACTTTTTGTTCCAATACTTCTTCAACCTACAATTTCACAACTCAACTGCATTTACCTCAGCATTTTAGTCATGGAATAGAATTAATTAAACCACAGAGGTAAACTGAGGGCGAGGCTGTGATGAAAGGATATTAAACTAGAAACAACAGGAAAAATTTAAACCACGGTTAAATTAATTTACAAAAAATTACTTTACAAAATTGTAAAGTAATTTGTAAATTACTTTACAAAAAAAAAAAAAAATCCGCCTAAAGCCCTTCTACATCATCAAAACAAAATGGGCCTTCTCTTCCTCTTACTTTACTATAGGCAGAACGTAAACCTGTCAAATATTTTTCTTCTCTCTTTTAGTGTGCAGGAAGTAAAAACTTGGAACTTAAAACCGGAGAGACTTTAACTGTTTAAATACATAGATGGAGCTCTAATAGATAAACACACATTTCCCAAATTTTCAGATCATGTTAAATAACCTTAAGTTGGAAAATACCTTCTCACAGAAATATTGCAATAAAAAGAACAGTAATATTTCCAGATCCGTCTACCAACACAATTTAAACCACAATATAGCTGAAAACTCTATAATACAACCAAACTCCTTAAAACACACACACACACACACACAGAGAGGGAGAATTTCCAGGGTTCCCACGGAGGCAGGGAGGTTTTAAGCAATTCCCTTAGTGGTCAGAGAAAGGAACTTTAACATCAAGCGGAAGCCAAGGGCTGTGAGCACAGCAGA
Organism: Nasua narica; assembly: GCA_028533885.1. Classification (NCBI taxonomy): domain Eukaryota; kingdom Metazoa; phylum Chordata; class Mammalia; order Carnivora; family Procyonidae; genus Nasua; species Nasua narica. Next base: position 5,323,659 of record CM052798.1, read on the forward strand.
TGGGACTGGACAATCAGCAGCACATCAGCTGCCCACGCGGGATGCTTCCAGGGGAATGAATTCCTACCACTTCCGTAGGCGTTCCATTCCCACAAGGACTCCGTGAGTTGGCACATTAACAACATACACACCAAGGTGTTAAGAGAAAGAAATTAGCTGAGGGATAGCAACCTGGGGATGACATTCATTGGCTTCCTCTGAAGAAGTCAAAAAGCAACGCCCTCCTTCTCCACAGAGTGTAAGCCTCAGTAATGGGCAAAAGCTAAGATGCGGCTCAGCCTTCATTGTAAAAATGAAACAAAACTGCTTTTGATTTATTGAAGTTCCTTTGGGGACTACTTGATAACATAATGCAGGGCTGTTGAGCACTTGAAATGTGTCTGGCCCAACTGAAGAGAACTGGATTTTAAATTTTATTTAATCTTAATTAACATAAATTTAAATAGCCACATATACTGGTGGCTACCATACTGAAGGGCACAGATTTATGTAACATTTCCATCACCACAGAAAGTTCCACTGGAAACACTGATTTGTAAGTAACAAGATACAACTAAAGGGAAATATGGACTAGGAATCAATTTTGCAGGCCAAGGACCTATCTCTAGTATGTAGCTGGAACTAAATGAGCTTCTGGAAAAGAAAAGCAGGTAAGATTACGGATGAACAAAGCAAGCACTCACTCTGAAACTAACTACCCATCAGTCTGACATCATTTAGTTCCTGAAACCTAGAAAAAATAGGTAAGTTCCTTCGTCGGCTAAACAGGGATGAGGACGCCTGCTATACTCATCTCCTATTAAGGAGATCAAATAAGAAGTCTATGAAACCTTATACACCAAACTGCTACACAAAGTGAGTTATTTCCATCACTGTCTGTAACTAGAGGAAAGTGATTCCTCTTCTGCTAGTCTTCATCGTTACTCACGTTCAAGTGCACCCTATCGGGGAACCCGATCAACGTACTCGTGAAAGGGAGACAAACCCTACCGACCCATAATTCTAAACACAGGCACTGGAAAACAGCTATGTTTTGTTCGGGAAAGGGATTCTCAGTCTCAGCACTACTGACGTTTTGGACTGAATAATTCGTTGTTGTCCGGGGCTGTCCTGTACGCAGCAGTACCTCTGGATACAGTACCCCACCGCAGCCACACACATCATTGTGACCATCAAAAATATCTAAAGACATCGCGAAACGTTCCGTGGGGACAGCAACACAACTGGTTTAGGGAAGCCAGCCGCAGCAGGAACAGAGGCGTATCATCTGATAAATGAACCTGAAACTGTAATAAAGGCACTGATTTTTGTATATCAATTTTATATCCTGCTACCTGGGCACCTGGGTGGCTCAGTTGGTTGAGCGACTGCCTTCGGCTCGGGTCATGATCCCGGAGTCCTGGGATCGAGTCCCATATCGGACTCCCGGCTCTGCGGGAAGTCTGCTTCTCCCTCTGACCTTCTCCCCTCTCATTCTCAGTCTCTCGCTCTCTAATAAATAAATAAAAAATCTTATATCCTGCTCCCTGACTGAATTCTTTATTATTTGATACAGTTTAATCATTGGTTTTCTGAGGTTTTCCAGGTACATTATTTGTTGTCTGCAAATAAACATAGTTTTACACCTTTGTTACTCTTTATTTTTTTAAAAGATTTATTTACTTTACGAGAGAGACAGAAGGAGAGGGAAAAGCACACTCCTCACTGAATGGGACCCCCATATGGGGCTTGAACCCAGGACCCAGAGATCATGACCTGAGCCAAAGGCAGGTGCCTAACCATCGGAGCCACCCAAGCGCCCTTTTTTTACTCCTTCTTAAGACTTGAATTGCATTGACCCCTTCATACAATGTGGAAAGTAATGAAAATAGTGGACACCCTTGCCTTCTTCCTGATCTCGGCGGAAATGTCTCTCAGGTGTTACTATTAAATATGATACTAGCTTTAGAAATAATCACTGCTTTAGAGATACGGGGTTTTGTATCCTCTTAATGTAACAATATGGTATACAATATTAAGCAGAGTCTCTAATAGTAAACCTACCTTGCATTCTTGGAATAAATCCCAATTGGTCATAATGTCATTTTTAATGAGATATTAAAATTTTACAGGATTTGATTAATTAGATTTAATGTTTTTCTTCATTAATTTTTTTAATTCTATTTTCCTTCTCTGTGCTTTTTTGCTGTATAATAGCTTTTATTCATACTAGTCTAGAAATAACCCAAATGTCCATCAATAAGGAAATGGGTAAAATATCATTATATATTTATAAAATGAAATACTTCACAAAAATATAAAGGAAAGAAGTACTGATAAACTTTCATGGAGAAAAAGTCTCAAATATTTAATGCTGTGTAAAAGTAGCCAGGCACACAAAAGGCACATACTGTCTGATTCCATTTCTACGGAATGAATTTCGAGAACAGGCAAAACTAATTTATGTGAGAGAATTCAGAATAATGGTTGCTTCTGGGCCGGAAGTTTTAAGAGGAAAGTAGTTTAAGAGAACTTTCTGGGATGATGGGACTATTCTATGCCATGTTCCGGGTCAAACAAATTTATCAAAATTCATGAAAATATAAACCTAAAACGTGTTTTCCAGTATAAATATTTTTAAAGTATCAGGGGAAAATAAGACAGCAAGAGTCACCAGCATGTAACTACGGCTGTTTAAAGTTGCTGTTCCGGGGGCGCCTGGCGGCTCAGTCAGTTAAGCATCCAACTCTTGTTTCAGCTCGAGTCCTCAGATGGAGCCCTGCGTCAGACTCCACGCTCAGCGTGGGGTCTGCTCATCTCTCCCCCACTACCTCTGCTCGCTCGCTCTTTCTCAGATAAATTAAAAAAATATTTTTTAAAAATAAAAAAATAAAGTTGCTGCTCTTGGCAGTTAATGAGCCGTCCTATACATAGCCCTGAGAACTAAGTGGAGCTGAAGATAGAGTATGCAAGCCCGCTATGGCTGGCATCCACTTTGAAATATTTTTCATGTCACCTGTTGCTGAAGAGTAGAGCTTATAAAGACTAGAGATTACATTTTAAAAGTATGTGCATGGGTATCATTTTAAGCATTCAATTTTTTTCTCTTCAAAGCACTCTTTTTATCTACTTTCTCAAAAGCAGCACGTTATTGGACAGTGTTTGTGGAATCAAGGAGGAGCCACTGTCAAGAGAAAATTGCCACCACTCTCACCTTGCTCAAGTATCTCGTTTCAAAGCCTCCAAGGTCCCATACACCCCATTGCTAATGGGGTACTTCACTGCTCACAGAAACATGACTAAAGACTGGGAAGTGTCCTATTTAAGGGGACTTTTTTTTTTTTTAAGATGTTATTTATTTATCTGAGAGACAGCGAAAGTGAGAGAGAGCACGAGGGGAGAGAAGGTCAGAGGGAGAAGCAGACTCCCCATGGAGCTGGGAGCCCGATGTGGGACTCGATCCCGGAACTCCAGGATCATGACCTGAGCCGAAGGCCGTTGCCCAACCAACTGAGCCCCCCAGGCGCCCAAGGGGCCTTTCATTCATCAGAAACAAAGTCTTCGTGCTGGACTCACTTTGGCACTCCTTGGTGCGCCTTGGTGTTCCTCAGTGCGGCGCCGCACGGTCCGCCCTGGGCGCTGCGCCACTTGACGAGCGCCCCACCTGGCGGGAGGCGGCCATCAGAGGGGATGAAGGAGCAGGAAAAGAACCATCTTACAAGAGAGAATATAAATGGAAATACGGCTCAGAAATTCATTCCATCAAAACCATCCATGACTGGGAAAGTCTGTAGATTCCCAGGCACATGCAAACCTTGGAGACACTTGCCAAGAGGCGCACAGGCAATGTGCGGAATGCTTAGAGCAGCAGGGCTGCCTACAGCTTCGGTCACCACCCTTGCCTGAGCGCAAAGGGAAAGAAAGGAATTGAGATAGAGTCAGCATCTTGTCAACTGTGAGCCATTTGACTAATGACAGGTACAGAATTTTTTTAAAGTTTCTTTTCTGTTTTTTCATTCTTCTGTTTCTCTTGCCTTCCTAGGGGTTATCTGAACACTTTCTATGATTCATCCTGACTCATTTGCGGTGTCTTGAGAATATCACTCCACAGTTTTCCTAAATAGTTGCTGTATGGGTGATGACTGACGTCGCTTCCACGTCAGTGCCTCAGCCTCCCCACGGTCAAATGGAGCTGCTTTAAGCATCTCTTCTGCATAAGCTGAGCTGGACATTAGCGAATCCTTTAGATTTATTTGTTGTTCTTTTTATCATTTAAGCTGGGAACTCAACCATTTAATTTTCTTTTCTCATTTAAACTGATGTGTTTAGTGTAACTAGCTTTCCTTTGATCAGTGTTTTAAATGCATGACACAGATTCTAGTACACAGTATTTTTACTGTCATTTTTAAAAATTTCTTTAATTTCAGTTTTCATTTCCCCTTCTACTCAGGAGTTGTTTTAATAGGAAGCTTTATTTTTTAAGTTTTTAATTTTAATTCCAGTATAGTTAATATGCAGTGTTATATTAGCTTCAGGTGCACAATATAATGAGCCAACAATTCTGAGGTTCCTCAGCGCTCATCATGATACGTGTCCTCTAAATCCTCATCACCTATCCTGCGCCCCCTGTCCGGTGACCATCAGTGTGTTCTCTACAGTTAAGAGAAAGGAAGTTTGAAATTTTCAGGTGAAAGGGCCTTTCTGTTCTTTATTTTTATTTGTAAATTATAGTTTTATTGCCTTTTAATCAGATAAATGTTTTCTTTGTGTTCTAACATATGATGAATTTGAGAATGTGCCAAGGTACATAAAAGAATGTATTTTTTATCAGTACGGTATAGAGTTCAATATATGTCTATAAGGTTAAATGCATAGAAATAAATGTGTAACAAGAATGGGAATATCTCTATGAAGAAAATTCTTTACTCCTGAGCAACACAAAAGTAAACATGAACAAATGGAAAAACATCCCCTTGTTCTCAGATAGGAAAACTCAACATGGCATTTCTCCATAGTCTGAGCTATAAATTCAATGCTATCAACTAGCTATTTAATGGAATGAAACACTTTACTATGAAGTTTCACAGGAAGAACAAATAACTGAGAAAGGGGAAATTATTACAGTCAAAAATACTACAATGCCTCTACAATTAAAAAAGCGTGGTGGTGGCCCATAAATAGACAACAGATGACAGAATAACAAGCCTGAAATACACACGGAAAGTAATCTTTGGCAAAGGTGGCATCTTGAGGCACAAGGTAAAGCTAGGCTTTTGGGTCTATACACTGCTGAAGAGAGCAAAAGACAGGTCTTTTAATAAACAGCACTGTAAATCAGGTGTACGGAGAGATTTTCTAAGTCGGACTTAAAGGCCTGAGGGAATAAATGAAAAGACTGCCAAATTTAACTAGTAAAAGTAAGTTTTGCAGAATCTTTTTTTTTTAACCGTAAAAGAAAACTGACGAGTGGGAGTAAACATTTGTAGCATATATAAAAGAAAAGTGTAAAGAACTTTTATAGACAGAAAGAAAAAAAAATCCCAAAGGAAATGACATGAACAGATAACTCATTAAAAAAAAAAGACAAAAAATATCCTTCAAACATAATGAAAACATGCTCAAACTCAATCACTGTTAGCAAACTGAAGTAGAATACCAAGATACAATTTCTCACCTATCAGACTGGCATAATTTAAAATAATAAAACCACATGTTCTATTGGGGAAACTGAGGGAACGTAAACTGGCATATGCCTTCTGGAAGAAAACCATGTATACATATAGGCCTTTCTACCCAGCAATCTCTCTCCGACGAATCCACCCTGAAGATTCATATCCAACAATAAAGAACTACATCCGCATTAGGATATTCACTGCAGCATCATTTATAACTGAAACATCCTGGAAACAACCTAAATGACCATTCACAAGAGAGCAGCTAAATAAACTATGGTCCAGCCACACTGTGGAGCTCTGTGCAACTGTCAAAGAGAATGAGGAAGGTCTCTATGAACTGATATGGAGCAATTTCCAAAACATACCGTTAAGTTAAAAAAAAAGAAAAACAAAAGCATATCTTCATATAAGAAAGAAGAGGTTATAAGAACAAACATGTACTTGCTCATTTGAAATGAAAAGGTGCAGGAGAGATGTTCATGTCATTTCCCTCTGCACTTCCTCCCACTTACGTGCTCATTTTCTCTCTCTCTCAAATAAATAACGAAAGAAATCTTAAACAACAACAACAAAAAAAACTGAAGTCTTCTCATTTCAATCTGGTGGTTTTTTTCTATTTTATCAGCATGGGCCAAAAACACATATGAGGAAGTAAGGAAAACTCAAAAACACTTCTTTCGAGATACTAACTTTACTGTATGGCTACTGATAAATGTAATGAAGAAAAGAAAACTAACAGCAATAGAACCTTAGCCTGAAAGGCAGGGAGGAGGGACAGCCAAGGCAAGAATTTAAAAACAGCAGCCAAACAGTAATGCTGGATCTCAACACAGGTTTCTGTAACTGGGGGACCCAAAGTCTCCTCTGAAAGTGAATTTTAGGTTGGATAGGGAAAGACTATAATCTCAACATGGAATAGGCTGCAGAGGAATTCTGTCTTCTGTCTGATTCATAATGGCTAAAGGACAAAAGCGCTGTCCTCCCTTGTAACACAACCCTAGCGCCAGCTTGAAAGAGAACTGTCTACACCAGTTTCCTCCTGAGGGAATGCGATGGCAGGAGCTCCCTCAGGTTCCCTGAGTCCCATGAATCCACACAGCTGAGCACTCTGATCTTTGACAAGAAGAGCACTACGTACTAACACAATCAGCCTTTCGTTTTCTTATTTCTCCTCCACGTTTTTTTCCCCATGTTCATTTGACCCTCTTTCATGTGTCTATGGACTGTTTTATTTGTCTCTTTCAAAACTGATTTTATTTTTGGCAGAACTGCTTTATAGCTATAGAGAAAAAAAGAATTCTTTCTGTGGTAAATGAAGGAAAAACTGGAAGAAAAGTTAAAGATTGGGGCGCCTGGCTGGCTCAGTCAGTTGGGTGTCCAACTGGGTCATGGACTCGGGGTCATAGAGTCAAGCCCACATCAAGCTCTCCTTCCCCCTCTCTCCCTTCCACCCCACCCCACCACTGGCACTCTCTCTCATAAATAAAATCTAAAAAAATAGTTAAAGGTTAATTCACTACCGCCCCCTGCCATATTATAAAATTAAAGTAATCTGGGGGCTCCTGGGTGGCTCAGTTGGTTAAGCATCTGAATTGATCTCAGATCATGATCTCAGGGGCCACTGTCATGTCAGACTCCATGCTCAGTGGGGAGTCTGCCTGTCCCTCTGCCCCTCCTTCCAGTTAAGATTTTATTTGAGAGAGACAGGTTCTTATGTGCTGTCTCTCTCAAATAAAATCTTAAAACTAAATAAATTAATCAAAATAAATTAAATCAAATCAAAGTAATCTAGTTTTGGGAAAGAGAAAAGAAACAAATAGGGATTTGGGGGCAAAGGGGCGCCATTCAATGCTGCTTTTATAGGAAATGATCTTACAGCAAGCACTCTAAAACTGAGAACCAGGCAAGATTACTAAGTAATGGTAAGAACACCATACATATGAGCTCAGATACAGACAAATGTCAATACCTGTACAAGTATTTACTGAGCACCTACTAGGCCAGTAAAATAATTATGTGACCACTATCATCTGTTATCTTTAAAAAAAAAATCCATGTCAAGGCACCCAAAGAGCTAACAAATCAAATATAAGATGACAGCTATAATGAAACCACCTCATGGCCACTTCAAAGAAAATACCACAAGAGGGGATGCCTGGGTGGCTCAGCCGTTAAGCATCTGCCTTCGGCTCAGGTCATGATCCCAGCATCCTGGGATCGAGCCCCGCATCAAGCCCTGCATTGGGCTCCCCATTCAGCAGTAAGCCCGCTTCTCCCTCTCCAACTCCCCCTGCTTGTGTTCCCTCTCTTGCTGTCTCTCTTTGTCATAAATAAATAAAATCTTAATAAATTTTTTAAAATCTTTAAAAAATAAAGAAAAGAAAGAAAAAGAAAGAAAAGGAAGAAAAAACTCATCAGTAACTAGTCACATCACAGTAGTAACTAGTCACTGGGGTTCTAGTCACATCAAAGGAGACAGTTACCATCAGCACTCCAGCCCTTCCGTTGCCAGGGAAGGGGCAGTCACACATCTCCAGAAAGTGTCTGATTATAAACCTAGTTAAAGCACGTTCACTAGGTCCGGTTGGAATTATGTGGAACAACAATTTTACCCTTTGGGTAAAATAGGGGCTCTGAAGAGGCCAAGTTGGTAAAGTGTCTAACTTCAGCTCAGGATAGAGCCCTACATAGGGCTATTCCCTGCTCAGGGGGGAGTCTACTTGTCCCTCTCCCTTTGCCCCTTCCTCTGCTCATGCTTTCTTTCCATATCTCTCTCTCTCAAGTAGGTAAATAAAACCTTAAAAAAAATTTTTTTTTAAATAGAAAGGGTAAAACAGTATTAAATGACTCCACGAATCTGAAGAGCCATAATAGTTAAATCTATTCATTTTATTTTTTTTTTTAAGATTTTATTTATGTGTTTGAGAGACAGAGAAAGTGAGAGAGAGCATGAGAGGGGAGAAGGTTAGAGGAAGAACCAGACTCCCCGTGGAGCTGGGAGCCCGATGTGGGACTTGATCCTGGAACGCCAGGATCATGACCTGAACCGAAGGCAGTTGCTCAACCAACTGAGCCACCCAGGCACCCAAATATATTCATTTTAAACAAATATATCAAACATATTAAATAACCAGAGTTTTGTCTCACATATTCATTTGTTTCAACTTCAACTCTACATTGCTTAAAATCATGAACCTCAACCAAAGACACAAGATAAAAACAGGAGGGAAAAAGCATACAGCAAGTTAAGAAAGAATGCCAGGATCAAGCCACTTGTCTTCAAAAACAATTTAATGGCTCCATCCATCCATCCATCCATCCTTCCACTAACTTGCTTTGTTCAGCATTTGAGTTTAAGATTGGAAAGTCACTGCCACAAAGACATAAAAAGCTTGCAGGAATTTTGGAAGACACCATAGGAATTCTCTAACTTTATCTGAAGTCCTGTAAGAGGCCATATCTAATCACCTACACCCCTTCCCATAAAGCAGGGATTGGCAAACTATGGCCCCTGAGCCAAATCTGGCCTACTGGCCAATTTTATACAGCCCAGAACTAACAATAGTTTTTACATTTTTAAATGGCTAAAGAAAGAAATCAAAAAAAGGGTATGTGGAAATTAAATGAAATTCAAATTTTAGTGTCCATAAATAAAGTTTTATGCATATGCCACCTCATTTATTTACATGTTTCTTCTGATGTTTGTGCTACAGTGGCTGAGCAGAGTAGCTACACAACGGGGACCATATGAAAGATGATCTGGCTCAAAACATCTACCCAAACCTGCCCTAAAAGTTGCTACTAATTTGCCTTAAAATAATGGCTTTAGTTCGGTAGCTTTGGAGAAGACTCCAGATGGTTTTACTGAATACCAGCTGAGCAATATAATAGAGAAACGATTTTATCTTATTATAGCTAAGCTAAAAGCAAGCAAATCCCTATGACTTTTTTTCAATTACATTCTTTAATGAAGAAAGTAGTCTTTCACCGCTTTATTCTTTCTAGTTGGGAAAGAGTTATAAGAATACTACTTATGAAGCCTAAAGTCTTCCACTTATATACAAAATAAACCAGGATGTATCTCAGTGTTCTTTTCCTGAAAGGGACAGAAAATACATAAAAGTTCGAAAGCAGTGGCTCATGGCCACTTTTTCACATAATTACCTAAGACTACCTGCAATACCACCTCCTTACTCAGAATAAAATCTTCAATATATTCTCCCTAACTCAAAGCTTTTCGGTAGAAAATTTTTCATACATGCAAAAAATTCAAAGAATAGGTCAATTCCCATAAAATTTGCCTAGACTCTCAAGTACATGCTGCCATACTTGTTTCACCCATTTCTCTTATCTTTTCTAGTAGAAGTAACTGATTCTTTAAAAAATAACCTGTAGACCATCATAACACTCCATCCTAAGACTTTAGCAACCAGTGGCAGGACACTAGTTTTCAATAGCAGCATACTAATAAGGAAACAAAGGTGAAAAACTACAGAGAAGGTATAAAACAACTTTTTTAAGTAGTTTTTTTCTCTCCCACAGAGATTAATGAAAATACAGGTAACCTCTAAAATCCCAATAATCCACAACGTTACCCTGGAGTGTGAGCTGACTGAAACCGTAAAAGTAGTCTGATTAATATCACGACTATCAAGCGACCAGGACAGCCTAGACTCTCTACCCGCCGTGCTCACGGACTGCTCCTCTGCAGGAAAAAGCACGGCTCTGGGCGCTCACCTGAGGGCAGCAGCGTGGTACGTGTCAACGTAGTCAGAAATGAAGAGCTCTCGGTTCTTGATGACCGGGTCTGTGATGACAAGCTCTCTTCCAGAGTCTGTCAGAATAATTAATTAAGAAGATATTACAATTGAGCCTCCCAAAACAATTAAAAAAACTTTTGCAAAATCTTTCTTTCAGGTTCACCTGCCACTAAAGAAAGTACAATAAATAACCACGTCTGGTTAGGAGGAATAATAACAGGAACAGTGTCCTGGTGGGTATGTCTTACACCATTTACTAAGTCCCCGCACTTCGCTGAAACGCATTAAGCAATTAATGAAAAAAGAAGGGGAAAAAAAAAAGAAGAAACTACTATCACATTTTAACAAACTTGTAAACTACTTGAAATATTTAGTGATCCTATCCATTTTACAATTTTTTATTGCTATATATTCCAGGATGGAGTGAAATCACACGATTTCTGTTGAAAAAAATAACCAAGTTACTATTTTTAATTAGGAACCATAATTCAACTGTTTTAACAGTAATTGTTATAGTTTCAAAGAAGGAAAAAACTACTGAGTTATAAAAGAACATCATTCCTGGGGCGCCCAAGTGGCTCAGTCGGATAAGCTCAGTCGGCTCAGGTCATGATCCCAGGGTCCTGGGATGGAGCTCTCCATCAGGCTACCTGCTCAGCGGGAGGTTCGCTTCTCTCCCCCTCTGCCATTCCCCCTGGTTGTGCTCTCTCACTCTCTCTTTCTCAAATAAATTAATAAATCTTTAAAAAAGAAAAAAACAGAACATCATTCTTCAAAACTGTGTTTGATTACTGCTTTTTTGACTCAAAACCTATCACCAAAAGCAGTGTGGATGAGTGGGAAGAGTACAGACACCAGGGCCGACCAAGCTGGATCCCAGCCTGGCTGGCACCACTTAGAAGACATGTCACCTGGCAAGTCTTTGAGCAACTCTATCTCGATTTCCTCACCTGAAAGTGGCAGTGACAAACTCTAACTCATACGATTAATGGGTAACAAATGTGTATCAGCTAGCACGAAGCCCAGCACTGCTCAGAAGAATCAATAAAAATGCACAATTACACATCTGAACAAATGTAATACACATTTTATGTGCATATCTCATGTGTCAATAAAATTATTGGGTGGAAACTACAATGCCAGAAAAAATAAAAGATGCTCTGAACTACCTTCCTGATTATTCTGAAAGTCAAGACGCAAACTGAATCCCAAACCACTCAGGAAAGTCATGCTTTCAAAACTGAAGTTCACAGCCCTGAATGCAGAAGTGCCATCATACAGATTATTGAAAAGGAAAAAAGAAATAAAATGTAACCATCATGTTTTAAGTATTATTGGCTCATCATCAGGGGAAGAAAAGTAACTTAAAAAATGAAATTACTATTATTTCCAAAGAAGACCTATCTCTATTCCAAGTTTAAGGGAAAGATGTTACTGGTACATCTCTCTGGTTGTTCGTTTTTTTGTGTTTTTTTTTTTAAGGCAAAATAATGAAAGAACTCAGCAAAAGTAAATAAATAAACATCCCAGTAATGTCCTTAGTTGTGAAAAGCTTTCTCTGAGACAATTTTTCATAGTGGTTATCTACATTTAGTAAACATCTTTTGAAACAGCCTGTCCAAAGCTAAGAAAATGTAAAAATTAAACCAGGACATATTTACCATTTTCATTATGCCGATCCTGAACCAAATGCTGGTACACAGAATCTGGAACTTCAGACTGGCGGTAGTACCATTTGACGTTCATGAGTAGATGGTCCCTCTTACTCTGAAAAGGAAAATCTAACAGCATTAGGAATAGGATTGCAGGTGCCCACAGGTGTATACCATACCCATGATCAAAAGCCCCTGTAAACAGGTGGAGAGGCAGAGAGGGAAACTCACAATTACCACCAGGACCACAAAAGTACGTAAGTCAATGAAGAGGTCAAAGGTGTTTTTAATCCGAGCCAGAGCACCCTCTAACCCTATAGCTCACAACACTTACTCCAAGAAACCAAAGGAAACCAAACTTGAACCTATACATCTCCTGAGTTTGATTAACTAATTCATTCAATATTATGTTATTTAGCATTATCTATACAAAACTACATGAACACATCCTTCTATCTGAATTCTTAATCACTTTGGTAAATATTTATAAATTTTGTCAGCACAGTGTCAAGGCCATTTAAAGGGCAATCAGTTAGAAAAAACTTACCCTGCAAAGCCTGGCACAAAGTCGTCTCTCCAAGGTGTGCCAATCTCCCAGACTGAACTACACCCCCCTCCCCGGTACTGCCACCTGACCTACAGGAATTGCTATGAGGCAAACTAACACACAAACTGTGGGCATTGGTGAAGGTACTAGCCGTCTGTGGAGCAGGGACCCTATCTTATTTATCTTTGAATTCCCAGAGAATGGAATAACTTGTCCATAAATATTTATGAATAATAAAGTTTTATAATGACCAGGGGCCCCTAAATGTCTGTGGGACACTGAGCTATGTTATCCCCAGAAGTCAACTTTGCTCCTGGTTCATTCATAGAATAAAGGAAAAAATACTGCCTATTTGAAGGCTATGGGGCTACAGCCTGAGGGAGATTGTCTCTGTGCACCTGGTTGTGAAAGAGCTGAACATGGCAATGCACTAAGGCTTCCCAAGGCCTCTTAAATAATTCCTAACCCAGGTGAGGGCCTTAAGAGACCTCCCCAAGGTAAATGCAGTATCATTCCTCTTAGCAGTGTCTACCTTCTCAACACAGGTCAGGAGTGAGTCAGAAATGAAAGAGAACTAAAGACACGTCTCATGTTTATGGAGGAGATGACCAAGTCTAAAATATGTCAAAGGAGTCTTCTTTAATAAAAATGCTTTCTGCTTAAATGAGAGGTATGTATATAGTCTTCACTGAAAGGCTCCCCCCCCCCCAAAACAACAACAAAAACCTTCACTGAAATACTTAAGCCATTTAAACTATTAGAAATAAAAGAACCTCCAAAAGTCCTGATGAACTTGAACGTGAAGAAGTGCTATTCCGAAGTGAGAATCCCTAACACCAGGCTTCATACTTTATAATTGACTGTGTCAAACACACAGGCCTACAAAAACAAGGCATCACTACTGGTTTGACTAAAACAGACTGTACACAAAAAATAAACCTACATAATGGGTACTTATTGGTTTTTATCCATTTTGCTCTATTATATTCTATGCTGTTTATACAAAGGTAGGAAAATGAGGATGAATCAGCGTTACACAAAAAGAATAAACGTTACGTCCAAGAGTTTATACACAAGAGCAATTACTCCCTGCAGAGGATTATGAAGGAGGTAATATCCAAGCTGGGTGGGGGGGAAGATGGGCAAGATTTCAATGGATTCTTTCTAGGCAAAAGAGACGACTCTTTGAGGAAGACACAAAGCAAGAGAAAAGAGAGAGGAAGCACTAGACATCCCCACAGTCCATCTGCATGTGGCACAGGAAAATTTTATGCAGGGTATGGAGAAGAACTGGAATCCTGCCTTTAGTGGGTTTTTCTCTGGCAAGTGGGGTTCTCTATCTCTACTGCTGACCAAATACACGGGCAGTGAGGGACAACACACCAGGGCCAGGATAAGGCAAACCAGGGGGGAGGGGCCAAGGCTGTTCAGAGGTCAAAGAATAAACTCGCCAAGTTAATATTAATACACCATCTCATAGGAGGGTTCTCACCTTCAGCATTGCTGATATTTGGTCCAGATCAGTCTGTTGTAGAGGCCTGCCCTGTGCAGTGCTGCGTACTGAGCAGCATTCCTGGCCTCCAACCACTAAATGCCAGGGCACCCCTCCCTCAGTGCGACAAGCAAAAAAAAATCTCTCCATACCTTACCAAATGTTCCCTGAGGGGGAAAAATTACTCCCCTCCTCCAACTCCTGTTGAAAGCCAATGGTCTAACAGTTTCTTTTTTAAGGAAAGCTAAACCAGAGTGGTGAGAATAAAACCTGCTTGAAGTACTACCATAAGAGAACATGGAATGTAGGTAAGAACATGGTAAAGTCTGTCAAAAGTCAGGTTCGAACCTCATCTTCACCACCTCCTAGATACATGACTGGAGGCGTGTTAGTTAGATATTCTGAGCCTCCCTTTTTCTGTAGAATGGGAAGACTGAAACCTACCTAACAGATGACTGAAAGAAGGAGAAAGGTGGAAAAGAGCCCAGAATGGGGCAGGCACTCAGTTTTCTGTTAGTAGGTGACCATAACCAGTGCTTCACAGAAAAATCCAGGAACTTTGCTGAGGATCACAGGAGTTACTTCTAGTGAGAATATGAGATGACAGAGATTTGCAGTCCCTTAACTACTAATGGATGCCTCAGTGCTCGCAGTAATGAACTACCTAACAGGGCTCAAAGGAATTCGGATCTACTGGCAGTCTTAGCAACCATGTTCTGAAATCTCTATTTCCATGTATTTCCTTAACACATCTAAGATGTCTGAAAACCTGAGGGACAACAGAAATAAACTTTAAAAGGTACCCTAACTGGCAATCGTACAGTGTCTATTTTTTTTAAAAGATTTTATTTATTTATTTAGTTAACAGAGAGAGAACACAAGCAGGCAGAGAGGCAGGCAGAGGCAGGCAGAGGAGCAGGCTCCCTGCGGAGCAAGGAGCCCGTTGCGAAACTCGATCCCAGGACACCGGGATCATGACCTGAGCCAAAGGCAGCTGCTCAACGAACTGAGCCACCCAGGCGTCCCAATACAGTGTCTATTTTTAAGAACCAAGCCAGGGGCGTCCAGGTGGCTCAGTTGTTAAGCGTCTGCCTTTGGCTCAGGTCATGATCCCAGTGCCCTGGGATCAAGCCCCACATCAGGCTCCCTGCTCAGCAGGAAGCCTGCTGGAGCCTGCTTCTCCCTCACCCTCTGCTGCTCCCCCTGCTTGTGTTCTCTCTCTCTCTCTCTCTCTCTCTCTTTCTCTGTCAAATAAATAAATAAAATCTTTAAAAAACAAACAAAAAAAAAAGAACTAAGCCAGCAATTCTGGCTACCCTTTGAGGTTTAATATCTATGTTAACTTCTGACCCTTGTAACTTAATGATCACACACATACACAAAATTACTGCTCTGGTTTATCTGTACCTAGATTTAGGACTCCTAATACCAGTGGCAGTTAAAAACGCAGTCGAAAGCCTATTGGCTATCTTAATGCAGTACTACCTAATCACCGGGGAGCGGCAGCATTGCGTTAAAAAAAAAAAGCCTCCAGAATCTTAATTCCGGATACAATAGAACAAAAGGTAGGTTCAAAGTAAACAAAAGTTTTGAACAAACGTTAAGTAGCTGTACCAGACATAATCTTCCTAAACAGGCCTGGAAGTTAAAGATTAAATGTCTATAAAAGGAAGCAGTGTGCTGTTCCAGAGTACTAGACTAAAATTAATCCAGCCTTCTAGCCTTGTCTCCAATCACTAGTTAGCTGGGGACAACCTTAGTAGTCACCTGGCCATCTGACACATGAAGGGGGTTCAGAACAACATGATTTCTAGGGTCACATTTCATTTTATATGCTTATATCTAGATTTCTTCCCCAGACAAAACCAGTAGATAAAGTGGGGTTGGGGGAGAGCCCTTCCTGTTTTCTCTACATCAATATAAGGCATCAGCTAACATTACCATCCTAAAGTTTTACAGATTAATTAAAATGCCATCTTTCCCGGAAGCCACTGAGCAGTGAGGAACAGCAAAAGGGAACAGAGCTGCGCCCCCGCCCCCAAAACGCTCCCAAAGCCGCCTCACACCCACAGGTGCTGCCCAGTATTTATCACAGGATATCTGCGTGTTCTTCCCACTATTCGCTAGACAAAGCCTGCTGCTCAGAATCACGGAAAACTGAAAGTAAAAGGAAGCTTAGAGATCATCTGATTTAGCCCAGACCACCGAGGTATGAATCAGGGTTCTGCAAGTGATTTGAGCAGCTGAACTTCTCCAAGTCTCACTTCTCTCATACATAAAATGAAGGGAAATTAACAGCATCTACCACACTTAGTTGTGAGGGTTAAATAAATGAACACGAGTAGAGTGAACTGGCTCTCAGTAAGTGCTGGCTATTACTATCACTGTTTTACAGATGCAGACAGGAATCAAGCTACAAAAGGTTTACTTATGTATTTTGCTTTTCCACAGATTCAAAATTAAGCTGGTTAAGAGCAACATAAAAATAAATCATGTAGCAAAGTAGGTGGGAAGAATCTCCACTTCTGCAACAATTTGAGAAGCATATCAAGTATTTTTAACAAACAGGCCTCCTTACCAACTAGTGATATAATTGTACAATTTCATAAAGGTCAAAGTGGTTATAAATGACACATTTTAAACAGAATGCTGAATTAAGAAGGAAGTGGTGAGAAGGGTGAAGGCACCCTGGGGTGTCTTTCTGGGTGCAGAGAAGAGCCCACTGAGAAGTAAATAATTTTCTACCATTTGTCTTGAGAGAGAGAAAGAGAGAGAGAGAGAGAGAGATCTGACTGACAGACTGACAGGGAGCAGGAAGCAACCAGCTCTAAGAAAAAACACACACTTAGGAACATGTCCAATGTGCTTACAGTAAGGTTTCCCAGAATGACTGTGTAAACAAGGAGAGTAGTTGATTCTGGGTTAAATTAATGGATTCTTCCCAATCACTGGCCTAGATTTCTCTGAAAGGAGAGATGTGTGTAAATTTAAGGAAATAATTTAATTGAGGACAAAATCCATCCCTACCCGGGTTTAGAAAAAAGACGAACAGCTTAATGCTGGGTGTCTGGGAGCAGAACAGGAGGTTTTGTAGAGCCGTGAATATCCGACAATGGATTGAAAAGTAATGAACTAAAAAGTCAGAACTGAAATTAAACGTTCAGGATGAGGTAACAAAGGTTGACTAGGAGAAAGGGAAAGCAAACAGGAGGCTGTTGTTGAAGGGACTGGTTCATTTTATCAGAAGCACAGACTCTGACCATCCCAAAAAAATATAAGATCCAAGGCCAAGAAGTAAATTTCCCTTCCTAGAGATCTTTCAGGATTATTAATAAAGTACCTCCACTGATTAAATAGCCAATCTGAATCTTTCCTAGGACCAGTCTTGATATCATCTGAAAAACATTTTAACACCACATTAAAAAATAAACAAAGTATGGAAGTATGGGGGGGTGGAGGTCATACATGACCAACAGGGCAAGTGCAGGCTGTTTTATACAATATGGAGGAGGACCTCAACCCAGGATGAGAACAACAATAGTCTTAAACTCACCTGCATTATACAGGAAAGACCTTCTTTCTCCCATCCATCACCTCCCAGCTCCTGGCTCCCAAGCCCTCCAAACAAGCCCTGCTATCCCTCCACCATTACCAAATAGGACAGAGAGTGAGGCCAAAGACAACGAAGCAAGATATTAAGATGGATACCATCACAGAAAACTGGGCAAAGTAAAAATAATCTGCTAGAGGTAATAATTGGGGAACTGTCTTCAAATTTGTAACTGCTCAGTTCTTGAGAGCTTGAATTTCAAATAACGGAAGATCTAGATTCAGAGTCAGATGAAATCAGACCAAAATTCTTATTTTCTAAAGCCAAAACAGCCAATCAAGTTTTTCCAGAAATTTGGGAAGTAGAAGTATATTTGTATACTAGATGGCTTAAGAAAATATCTTTTGAAGAAACTTCTCATGCATTTCCATAAAGTGGCGATAATAAGGTTAAGAGTTATATGAGGGGTTCAGTCGTTAAGCATCTGCCTTAGACTCAGGTCATGATTTCAGGGTCCTGGGATAGAGCCCTGCACTGGGCTCCCTGCTCAACGGGAAGCCTGCTGCTCCCTCTC
>CM052798.1:5341987-5450321 GCA_028533885.1 Nasua narica
AGACGAGACAACTTAAAAAACATAATAATGATAAATAATAAAGTTTAAAGTGGTATTCCAATCCTGCTGGGTCCCCCTTCAATAGGACATGCCTATTGGGAAGAATGCCCTCAAAAGGCCTTGGGGACACAGTCTTACTGGCTATAATATACCTGACTCTGAGGGTGGGGAGAAGGGGCAGACAATATGGTCAAGACCTACTGTTCTTCTCCAAGGCCAAAAATAAGTCCAGGCATATGCACAGATGAATCCAATCTAAAGACAAGCTTTCTGCATCAGAAGATCATACTGAACTTTGTAGATAAACATCAAGACTGAGATCAATCAAAATGAACTCGGGTAGGAAATATCTCTTAATATTTCGAGCCACTGCTCTATTCCTAACATGACACATTAGGAATGTAACAGTTTCTATATTTATATCTAAATGGCTTTATAGTCATCACAGCTCAAAATGCCATGAAAGAGTTATAGAAACATGTAACGAGTGCCACCAAGAACCATCCATGGTGCTTTGACCATCAAGGTCCATCCATCTCAGAGTTCTGCTCTGCCATGGGTACCAAGAGAGAAAGCTAAAACACTGATTCCAGAATCTTGTTCTCAAAGAAGAAAGGGCTTTGAGAATCTCCTCCTACCAGGCTATCATATACAAATCTCCCAAATGTACTAAGACGCATTTGTCTCCTTTTATTTGAGAGGTTGGACTAACGGAGAGCAAAGATTTTATTGCCACTGAGTAAACAAAGTATCCATTCTTGTTTGGTTGGTTTTTTTTAAGATTTTTTATTTATTTATTAGAGAGAGAGAGACTGAGAATGAGAGGGGAGAAAGTCAGAGGGAGAAGCAGACTTCCCGCAGAGCTGGGAGTCCAATACGGGACTCGATCCCGGGACTCCGGGATCATGACCTGAGCCGAAGGCAGTTGCTCAACCAACTGAGCCACCCAGGCGCCCCATCCATTCTTGTTTTATCTTAAATGCCTTCTTCCGACTTTCTTAAGCATGCAAGAGGGCCTGAAGGCTACAGACTTGCAGGAGTCACGCTCTATCCCCACTGCCCACACCTGGGACTGAGCACATCTCCCTTCTGGTTGCCACACCACTTGAGTTTCACAGTCCTGGTTAGTGGGGTAATGGTTATAATTTTATGTGTCAACCTGACTGTGCTAACGGATGCCCAGGTAGCTGGTAAAGCACTTCTGGGTGTGTTCAGGAAGGTATTTCTGGAAGAGATTAGAATTTTGATTCAGTAGACTGAGTAAACAGATCTGACTTCAATGTGGGCAGGCATCACCCAATCCGTTTGGGGCTGAACAGGACAAAAAAAAGGCAAAGAAAGATACATTCACTCTCTCTTCCTGAGCTTTGACATCCACCTTATCCCACCACGAGATACCGAAGCTCCTGGTTCTCAGACCTCCGAACTCCAGGACTTAGACCTTTAGCCTCAAACTGGGAGTTAGACCACTGGCTCCCCCGACAATCAGGCCCTTGGACATGGACTGAACTATACCACCTGCTTGTTTTCTATCTTGCAGATAACAAATTATGGGACTTCTTTGTCTCTATAACCTTGTGAGACAATTCCTATGGTGCGTATATGTGTATGGATGTGTGTGTGTGTGTGAGAGATATATATATATTCCCGAGATATCTCTCCTATTGGTTCTGTTTCTCTGGAGAACCCTAATACAAATGGCTATTTATCATTTATTGGCATTTCCAAAGGGACATACCCTGGAACTACACAGGAGTCTACTCGGAACTAACATAATGAAAACTCTCTTTAAAGATAAATAAATAGAGGAAAGAAACTAAGAAACAAAGCATATCCATTTGACTAAGGTGCTAACTGGCTATAGGCACCAGAATCAAGGTTACAAGCTCATTTTCCAAACCTCAATCCAAAAGAATGTTTCAAGAGATTGCATCAGCATCTGGATCCTGTAAGAGGATTTAAATCACCTTGTATCAGAGGAATCAGGTGAAGCAAGAAGGTGGTTCTCTGGGAGTGAAGATGACTTCTTAAAGTGTTTACAACCAAGCTGTGCAAGTAACTGGTTACATACAAATCCCCAGAAAGATGATGCAACCAAAAATGTTCTGAAACCCAGGCTCTAATGAGTAGAAGTCATTTCTAAAAATCACTGTTTCTTGATGACGTCTTATTTATTAAATTTCTATTTTAGATTAATTATTTTTACAATTTAAACTGGACAAAAGGCAGTCAATATTTTGGTAGAACCAAAAAGGTACATGAAAATGAAATCATCTCCCACCTGCCAACTGTGGAATCCAAGCTTATTAAGGTATTTTCCATCTAGGATTACACTGTGTAGAAACAATACAATTTTTAGAAAACAGATTCCTTTATTTGCAGTGGAGAGACCAAAACTGAGCATAGGGGCCACCTGGGAGGACTCCTACCTCTTGGTCTCCCTCGTAAGACAGGAGGCAGGGTTGCCAGGTGGTGTCCACTATCCTTGTCTTCTTAGACTAAATAACAAGTTCACATCATATACATATGAATAAGCTACGCTTAAAGCGAAACTTTGTACATTGGGAGAGATATACCAAACTACAGGGCATTTCTGTCATTTCCCACATGTATCCTGTGTATTACTGTGACGAAAATACTAAATGTCAGATACCAGGACTTAAAAGGTCTCAAGTTTGGGTTGACAGGATCAAGTTAGGAAGATGAAATTTCACAGATATATTGGGACTCTAGAGTTAAATTACCAACATCTACTGTCCAAACCCAAAATAAATTCCTTCCTAAGAGCCAGGATTCTTTCCAGTAGCTGTGGTTTTATCAGATAAATTTATAACCACAAATTTTCTATCTGGCTCCAAATATTTCCCCCATAATGGAGGAAAAAACAGTGCTTCATAGGCAGCACCA
Organism: Nasua narica; assembly: GCA_028533885.1. NCBI lineage: Eukaryota > Metazoa > Chordata > Mammalia > Carnivora > Procyonidae > Nasua > Nasua narica. The sequence continues at coordinate 5,344,895 of CM052798.1, forward strand.
TAAGAAACTGCCAAATTGCCTTTAATCTATATTAAATAGAATTAAACAATCTGGTGAATTTCTTTTTTAAAAAGTCAAACTCCAATACTATAAAGTTTGACATCTTTGCAATACTTTGGTTGTTCTCTGTTGATGATTGTGACAGCGGCAGTGATTCTACGCACTCTGGGGATTTTACTCAATTCTTCTACATGACCTAGCTAGGAAAGTTAGAGAGCTCTATCACAAACCAACAATAGTGTCAGATGGTGGAGTAGTGAAAAGAAGTTAAAGAAAGAGGGGTTAAAACCTGGGTTATCGGCTTCCAAATTTCTCTAGAAGTTTCACAAATGAAACAAATGATCACTTTCATTTTTAAACAAAAATTACTAACATGATTAAAGGCACATCACACATTTTGTTATTAGAAAGAGATGCTGAAATACCTTGAAAAGATTTCACTGAGTCAACACATGCTTTACAGAAGTGGTTCTCAAATTTTTTAGATTACTCTCTTCAAAATTATTGAGGCATTCAAAGAACTTTTGTTTATGTGGACTATATCTTATCAATACTTACTATACTGGAAAATAAAAATTAAAAATTTTCAAGATATTTTTTACAAAATCATTTAGCAATAATAACCTACTACATGTTAACATAAAATAACTAAAAATTAGGGCGCCTGGGTGGCTCAGTCGTTAAGCATCTGCCTTCGGGCTCAGGTCATAATTCCAGAGTCCTGGGATCGAGCCCCATGTCGGGCTCCCTACTCAGCGGGAAGCCTGCTTCTCCCAATCCCACTCCCCCTGCTTGTCATTCCCTCTTTTGCTCTTTGTCAAATAAATAAATATTTTTTTAAAATAACTAAAAATTTTAAAACAAAATTTAGGAAACAAGTAATATATACATTTTCTTATGTATAGCTTAAGATGAACAGATTCTCATACCAGATACTTGCATTCAATCTATTGAAATATTACACATCATTTAGCCCTTGTAAAACTCCACTCTATACTCCTGAAAGGGGAATGAAAAAGGCAATGATATCTTGGCATAATTATGACAACAGTCTCACCCGGCATACCTATGGACCAAACCTGAGAACACGCTCTATGGAATGAAACGAACGAGCTGTAGAAACAGTCCCAGATGCCCTCATCTCTGACTCTGGTAGTTTACACGATGAAAGTAAGTAAGCATGCTCCCCAAACAGAACCATGAATGGAGATCTGAAAGCACACATTTAGAAGTAAGAAACTCATTAAGAATAGAAGATGGGGAGGGGGTTGTGTGGTGCCTGGGTGGCTCAGTCGGTTAGGAGTCTGCCTTCAGCTCAGTTCATGAGCCCAGGGTCCTGGGACGGAGCCCCACATCAGGCTCCCTGCTTAGAGGGGAGTCTGCTTCTCCCTCTGATGCTCCCTCCACTTGTACTCTCTGTCAAATAAGTAAATAAAATCTAATTTAAGAATTAAAAAAAAAAAGATTGGGAGCACCTGGGTGACTCAGTAAGTTACATGGTTAAGCATCTGCCTTCAGTTCAGGTCATGATCCCAGGGTCCTGGGACCCAGTCAGACATTGGGCTCCCTGCTCAGGGAGGAGTCTGCTCCCTCTCCCTCTGCCTCTGTCCCCACCCCACCCCCATTTACCGGCTCCTGCTCTCCGTCGAATAAACAAATGCTTTAAAAAAAAATAGAAGATGATATTTTCATTTGTACAATCAGACATTCCGATAGTGGGCAGGAAGTTAAACTCTTGTTAAAGGGAAGAAAATCTAGATAAGAAGGGCTGTTATTTCAGTTGAAAGTATCTTTTTTCCTAAAATTTGAGCTTAGGGGCACCTGGGTGGCTCAGTTGGTTAAGCTCTTGCCTTTGGCTCAGGTCATGATCCCAGGGTCCTGTTTAGCAGGGAGCCTGCTTCTTCCTCTCCCTACCCCCTCCACTCATGCTCTCTCTAACTATCTCTAATAAATAAAATCTTTAAAAAAAATAATAAATAAAACAAGCTCATTATGTCAAGAAATATTTAAAACTTGATTCAAACAAGAATACATAAATCTCCACTTAAAAGAAAATTATACTTTAAAACAATGGTGAACCTCTAAGAGTTGGAAGCATGCATGCATAAAATCATGGCCTGGATAACTAACTTTATGTAGCAGTCTGAAATTCCAGGCAACTCTGTGACCATTTCAGAAGTGGTGCTTCTTGCTACCCCAGAAAACTAGCACCATGAACCATTAACTTTTAAGGAAGAAAAATAAAGGACTTTCAGCTTACAGCACTATATTAAAGCATCGGTTTTTATAAAGATGGACATGCTTATTTTAATTTGACTCCAGCAATATTCCTCTCTTTCTAGGTAATAACCTTTTAGTACCTTTGCTTTCTGAATTATAGTGCAAAACTATAGAGCTGGTAATGCAGTAAAATTCCTTTCAGCAACACAAAGATGTTTAGAATTAAGTATTTGTACTTTCAAGGAGCACTGATATAGGCTTAGAAACCACTATTGATGTAAATAAAGTCAGCATGTATAATAATAAGAAAACAATTACAGCTGGCAAACATTTTCAACTTGCAAATAAACAAATTCAAATAGTTTGGTTAAAAAAAATAAAAAATATCAGTAGGAACACTAAGAATTTATGTTTCGCTATTCGTTTTATGTGAACTAGTCTGTCTTGTCTTAAATATCTTATTTATTCTTTCCTTTTGATTTAAACCTACACAAAGACTGTAACCTTTAATACCTGTTAGTCTATTTAAAACTGTTCCATCTACAACCATTTTTCTAATACAAACAAGCCCTGATAGTTTATCTCAGTCCACATGCCAGACAACAAAGGCCCACTGGCCTGCTGGAGAGGAGAAATGGAAAGCAGGAAATGAAAAGGGTTAGTTAATCCCCAGATAATCGATCGGTGTATTCAGTCAAGTGTGAGCTGAGCTGAGGAAATGCTGCTCAAAAAAAACAAAACACAAGAAAGAAAAATCAAAGAGCACATGACCAGAGAGCCACAGTTCATTTTAAAATAGGTTAATTTCGGTGAATAATATTCCCCATCACATTCAACCACTAACACAACGTATATAAACGTTAATATCTTTTAACTGAGATGTTTTTCTTTAAAATCCTCATCCCCTATCCTTTTTGAGAAAGGAGTTTTAACTTTTGGGCTTTGTTTTGCTGTTTTGGTTTTGGTTAATCTTTTTTCCTAACTCAGCTTTATTGAGGCATAATTTATAAACAATAAAATTAACATATTTACAGTTTCAATTAGTTTGACAAATGTTGTATAACCATCATCACAATCAAGATAGCGAATATTTCCATTACCACAAAAAGACTACCTTCGTTTAGAAGTGATGAATCTGCAATGCTGAAAAAGCTCTGTAGCAGTGAAAGCTAGAAAAGAAACATCTTAATCTAAATTCCTTCCTCCATCTTAACTCAGACAGAAGTGAATGTGAAACAACTCTAAGATAGCTATGACATTTTCTCCTAGTTCCTGCTGAAGACTACTACAAACAACAATCCCATGCTCTTTAAAATCAAATAATTTGCTAGATTAAAGTTCTTGGCTAAGATGTTATATGATCTAAAATTTCTAGAACATAGGTAACATAGGTAAGGTTATAGTGATCATAGTTATAATGATAAATGAAAATAATTTCAAATTAGTTTTATAGTATACTTTCCTCAAATCACGTAACCAATATTTAATGAGCTTCTATGAGGTATCAGACATTGTTCAAGAGACAGGCAATGAGGATTCACAAGAGATTAACAGATAAAAGTCCCAGGCTCTATAAAACTTATGTTACGATGGAGGGACAGACCCTTTGCAACCCTCCACCACTAAAAACAACGTCAAGGGCGCCTGGGTGGCTCAGTTGGTTGAGCGGCTGCCTTCAGCTCGGGTCATGATCCCGGAGTCCCGGGATCGAGTCCCATATCGGACTCCCGGCTCTGCGGGAAGTCTGCTTCTCCCTCTGACCTTCTCCCCTCTCATTCTCACTCTCTCTCTAATAAATAAATAAAAAATCTTTAAAAAAAAACAAAAAACAACGTCAAAAAATGAATGGTTAAGTGTTTTAAACAAAGCCACGAGCAATGAAACCTGCCACTTAGTAACCATACACCCCTAGGCAAGTAATTTTTTTTATACTATATGTAGTCTTTTGAGGTATTATTTTCCCCAAAACTAGCCGTCTTCCCAAAGACACCTGAGGATGGCAGGAAAACATCTACTACGACTTGACTGCTTCATGTAGACAGAGAAGGGTCTAAATAACCTTGACAAATCCATACACCAATTTCTCCATCCACTGAAACTCAAGTGTGTATGTCTCTGTCTCTTAGCTAAGGCTGAGCCTTGCTCATAAAAACTCCCAAAGATTCTTCTATCTTCACTACTTTTCTTTCTTTTTTTTTTTCTTTTAAAGATTTTATTTATTTGACAGAGAGAGAGAAAGAGAGAGATCACAAGTAGACAGAGAGGCAGGCAGAGAGAGAGGGGGAAGCAGGCTCCCCGCCGAGCAGAGAGCCCGATGCGGGGCTTGATCCCAGGACCCTGAGATCATGACCTGAGCCGAAGGCAGCGGCTTTAACCCACTGAGCCACCCAGGTGCCCCCATTATTTTTCTTTTAAAGAATTTATTATGAAATGCTTCACAGGTAATAGGTATAAAAATAGTTTACTATGTATTAAACTTATTTTAAGGACTAAAACATCACCAAGCCTGAAGAAGCTGCCTGTACACTTCCCCTAGATAAGGTTCTCTTACCCACCCCCCAGAGGTAACTACTACCTTGAATTTACTATTGTTCAATCCTGTACACTCCTTTATACTTCTACTTCATACACGTACAGAACTAAAAATATGTAACATGCAGTTTTTCAGTTTTTACACTTTCATAAATGACACTGATTTCTTCTGCAATGTTTATTCAGCATTATACTTGCATGGATCACCAATTCCCTAGTTCATTCATTCTAAATAATACATATTACCTCCATGTACAACACCAGAATTTGCTCATAAATTTTCCTGCTGATAAATTATAAGCTCTTATTTGTGTCTGTGCAAGTTTATCTAAGGCACAGGAAACTTTTGTTTAACTATACCCCCAACATGGGGCTCTAACTCCGGATACCAAGATCAAGAATTGCATGCTCTGCCAACTGAGCCAGCCAGGCACCCCTGAAACTTTTCAATTCAAATTATCTAAATTACTCTGAGTGTTTGATGCCACAGCTAAATGTTCAAACTCATTAGTATAACGTTGTTCATAAGGTCCTTCTGATATCTTACTAATAATGCCTATAGGATCTGTAGTATTCTCTCAATTTTATTCTTTGTATTGGTAGCTTGCTGTCTTTTTTCTTTCTTTTCATTATTACCTTTATAGGAATTTAAATTTTATTAGTCATTTCAAAGGAGCAACTTTTGATATTGGTGATTATCTTTGCTCGTTTCCTTATTAATTCAGTAATTTGCAAGCTTATTTTCATTATTCCCTTCCTCTTCTTGAGGTTCATCTTAAGTTCTTTTTAAAATTTCTTAATACACATACTTAGACCATTGATTTTATTCAACCTTTCTTACTTTCCTATATATATTGAAAGCTAAAATTTTACCTGTGAGTATAGCTTTAGCTATTTTTTTAAAAAAATATTTTATTTATTTATTTATTTGACAGAGAGGAAAGAGATCACAAGGAGGCAGAGAGGCAGGCAGAGAGGGGGGGGGGAAGCAGGCTCCCTGCTGAGCAGAGAGCCCGATGTGGGGCTTGATCCCAGTACCCTGAGATCATGACCTGAGCCGAAGGCAGAGCCTTTAACCCACTGAGGCACCCAGGTGCCCCTTAGCTTTAGCTATATAACCTATAATTGTGATATGTCATAATTTCAATAATCGTTCAAGCAAAATATTTTCTAATTTCCACTGTGACTTCTTATTTAAGCCTTAGAAATGTATCAATATATTCCATACATTTGTGGATTTTCTAGATAGTCATTTTGGTTTTGATTCTTAATTCCACTGTGGTCAGAAAATATGTTTTCTATGACTTCAGCCCTCTGAAATATGTTAAGACCTGCTTTAAGATCTAACACAATCATTTCTGATAAATATTCCATATGGACTTGAAAAGAATGTGTATCCTTCAATCATAGGGTTTAGTGTTTTGTATATTAGAATTAGCTCATATTTTTAAATTGTATTGTTCAATACTCTATATTCTTACTGATTTGTAATATACTTATTTGCTCAATTACTGAAGGAGATATGTTAAAATCTAATCGTCCAAATAATCATTAACAGTGTAGGGTCAACTGCAGTGTATTTATACAATGCAATATTCCATAGCAATGAAAATAAACTACTGCAACATAAAAAAACATGGATATATCTCATCTCATAAACAACAGGCAGAGCCAAAGAAACCAGACACAGATAAATATGTATCACAGCATATAAAGTTCAAAGGCAGGACTAAACTATGATGTTAGATAAATATGTATCACAGCATATAAAGTTCAAAGGCAGAACTAAACTATGATGTTAGAGCTCAGAGCAGTGGTTATCATGAGGTTAGTGTCTGGGAGAGGGCATGAAGGTGGTTTCTGGAGTGCATATAGCATTTCTTCCTTTCCTTCCTTTTCCTCTTTTTCTTCCTTCCTTTCCTTCTTTCTTTCTTTCAAGAGAGGGGAAGGGCGGGGAGAAGGAGAGAGAATCTCAAGTAAGCCCCATGTCCAGCGTGGAGCCAGACACAGGGCTCAGTCTCACGACCCCGAGATCATGGCCTGAACCAAAATCAAGAGTCGGACACTTAACGAAGAGAGCCACCCAGGCGCCCCGGCATTTTATTTCTTGATATGAGTACTAGTTAATAGAACTCTACACATATTATACATATATACAATGTTTAATTAATTCACTGAACTGTATGCACAATTATAACTTTTATTTTTTCACATGTATATTAGACTTGAATGAAGTTTTTTAAATTTTAAAAATTAAAATCAAATTCACAAAAACTGAAATGTTTACACATTCATACATGTAAATGTATAATATTTCAGGAAAGATACAAGAAATTGGTAACAATGGTTGCCTCTAAGGAGAATAAGTCTGAAACAATTTATTATACCAGAAAGAAGGTGCTCCAAGAATGATAGGGACAGGTGAAAGACACACAAAAACTATCCAGAAAGACTTCCACTGGCTAAATCTGAAACAATTTGAAAATCAAAATATAAAATGATAATAAATTATAACCCACTGAATACAATAGGAAACCATACATCATGCTGAGATATATATATATATATATGAATAAACTGAACAATTACTTAGGAACAGGATATTTTCGTAGTCACAAAGCACCTTTTCACAAAATATTCACTAATTACAAAGGATAATAAGTAACTCTAAAGCAAAGAAGCCTGGTAGACCCAACTTTAATCAATTATCAAAGTGAACACCAATAATGGAACAAACAAATTGAATAATGCCTGCAATGAGATGCAATGAGCAGATCCCTAATCTGAATCTAATCATGGTGAATACCATACAAATGCAAATGGAGGAACATGACACCAAATAACCTGCTTATAAATCTTCAAAAATGTCAAGGTCATGAAAGTCAAGGAGACACTGAAGAACTGTTCCAAATTTTACAAAGGAGTACAGAGACATGACAACTAGATGTAACACAAAATGAACAACTACCTAAACGGGCCTGAGGTTTGAGTAACAGTGTCCTAAGGCTAGTTTTAACAGCTAATTGTTCAACCGTTTGTTACATAAGAAAACATCTCCTTTGTAAGAAATACACACTCAAGTGGGGGGAGGGGGGGGAGGTTCCGTGGAGCATGACTTGATGACATTCTCAAATGACTCAAGAAAAAAAAAAGGGGAGTTTTTTATATTGTACTTGCAACTTTTCTGTCGGATTGGGGTTGGTTAGATAAAAGACGGGAAATAAGTTTTAGTTCCAATTTAAAGGTACATAATCACTGGCAGCAGTCACGGAAAACCATTCCAACTAATCATTAGATTCACAGCTGGGTATGACGTGTAAGAATGAAAGAAAGAGCAACTAACTGTACAGAATAATGCACGCCACTGTCAGGTAAGAATTATTTTCAGGAATTCAGTCTATGATAAAGATGGTATTGCAAAACAGTACACAAAGATGAGCTATTTAATAATTCTGTTGAGAGTGGTGGGATGTTATCTGGAAAAAAAATTAAGTTGCATCCGTGCCTTACACCTGATGCCAAAATAAATTCCAAAATAATAGGACAAAGACTGAAATGTGGAAAATAAAACCATAAGGATAAAAATATAAAGTTACATCAAGAATATAATGCTCAAATAGGCAAATATCTAAGTTGGTAACACTCTGCTAGCCAGACTGTGGGGAAACAGATTCTCATGTACTTCTTATACAAATATAAATTGGCACAGCCCTTATGGAAGGCAACTGGGAAATACATATCAAAATTACAAATATCTTCCTTCACCTGTTTCCCCAGAAATACTACTAATTGCTATCTATTCTAAACATACATTTGCATACACCCAAAAGAATATGAACAAACAAGTTTATTTAACATAACCAATGTCCATTAATCCTCATTAAGGGGACTAACTAAATTATGGAACATGCACACAACGGAGAAACAAACAGATACACATAATTTTAAGGGAGCAGGGAGGGTAGAATATTTTCTGTGTACTGATATGGAAAGATCTCCAACATATAGTGTGCAGGATGTGGTAGCTGGTATATTTGCTTATATGTGCACAGAGGCCCCCGGGAAGAATACATACGGAATATACTAATAATGATTATCTGCATGGGGTGAAGTGTGAAGAAAACGAATTTGGGCAAATAAAAGCCCAAGGACAGGAAGCAGCAGACTTTTCAGTACACCTTTTAATACTTTCTGATTTCTGAATCATGTAAACATATTACCTAGGCAAAAAAAAAATTTTTTAAGTCACAGATTATTTTATGTCATAGGCCTTTCTCTCTTTCTCCATCCTCTCTCTCTCTCTCTCTCTCTTTCTGCCCACCCTGGCATGTTTCTGTGGCTCTCTTTTCTATGTCGTTAGCTTTCCCTGGATGATAGACAATGTCTAATTGAGTTGGAATACGCACCAACCAGACTGCTAGAGAACAAAATGAACAGGAACAAGCCTAGTTAATTACAGTTGCTCATGCCAACAGTCAAGTACCCAATGGTTTACACTTAAGGATTCTAAGAATGTTAAGGCAAATAAATATAGTCATACATGTTCTCAGAAGCTTATAGAAGAAAGTCATCTCCATGTATACCATACCGTCCTTATACAGGTCACATCGTCTGCTGAATTTAAGACACAGTCTTTAAAAATAAAATCTTTTAGGGGCGCCTGGGTGGCTCAGGGGGTTAAGGCCTCTGCCTTCGGCTCAGGTCATGATCCCAGGGTTCTCGGATCTGAGCCCCGCATCGGATCGAGCCCCGCATCGGGCTGTCTGCTCAGCGGGGAGCCTGCTTCCTCCTCTCTCTACCTGCTTCTCTGCCTACTTGTGATCTCTCTCTCTCTCTGTCAAATAAATAAGTAAAATCTTTAAAAAAATAATAATAAAAATAAAAATTAAAAAAAAATAAAAAATAAAATCTTTTAAAGAGTCTCCAATTGAACGTAAGATGTTCCACTCAATGCTGGTTATAAAACCAGCCTTGAAATGAAACAGAGAACTACCAACTCCTACTCATCCTGTAATAGACCATCATGGCTGTATACACACTTAAACAGGGTAGATGGCTGTCATTAATAAGATGTAACTGAAACCTCTCCTGAAAGAAAGCAATGAGCACCATTTTTTATCGTAATATTTTTTGTCTATGTTGGCTATTTCCACAAACTCCTCTCTGATTACAGATCATGTCTTTCCAAGAAGACTACTTGGCAGCAAGCTGCTGACAAAGTATTGGTGGCTGTCCTCCTTACACACAGCCTTATTAGCATTTCTATTGCTGCACTGCACGCACTGGCGTTATAAATCACACACACTCCCTGTCATGCACAATAACCAACAGTTACCTAACAACTAAGGGTATTATAATGCTTTGAACTAATCTTTGAATATAAGCTCTGATAATTAAAATCCATTAGAGTTTCTACCTTTAAACCAAAACGCTGCAACACTGAAATCAGGTGCCATCCACAGCGCCCTCACATTTGCCATGAAATGTCACTTAGATAGTTCACATCCAATTACTGAACATAACCAGTGAGAGCATCTATCACTTACATTAAAACAAGCAGAACCCACCAGTGGGGCTGTCGGAAGCCAACACATGGCTTAAATGGATTTCTCACCTTTCAAATATCAAGGGGTCCTCTTTCCCAGAACATCTCACTAAGGGGTTTGGCCTTTTAACAAAGAGAGCTACCCAAGTTGAAAGAAACATTCAAAAGGCAGGACATGTTGCAAAGCCCAGCTCAGAGCTGGAGACATCTGCCCCTTGTGTTAAAATACAAAATAGTAAAAAGATCCTTTATATGAAAAATAAATACACATAAAAAGGGAGCTTTTGTCAAGGCTACTAACAAAGAAGCAAAGTTATATTAATACCTACAGAGTCCTTGTTTTTGGCCAGTGTCCCACAGAAATCAGGGAGGCCTCCTGGCCAGAAGATCTACTAATTTCCCAGTTTTTAAGAACAAAGAAACCTTTCCTGAAAGTCTTTACATGGAGCCCCAAAGCTAAGCCAGCCACCAAGCACAACGCTATCCTCCCCTATCCTCCCCATTATGTTATTCACATAATGTCACCAAGATCAGGGCAAGCTCAAGTCCAGATTTGTGCAACTGCACATTCAAGCTCCTATCACCAATGATGATCTTTAAAACAAGGATCATCAAAATTTCCGTAATCTTCTGAGTTCAGAAAAGCTTTTACTGTCAGAAGAAAACATTAGTGGCTGGCTCCTGGCAATTAACACATAATATAGTCACCACTTACCTATTAACAATATTACCATATTCTGTCATTTGGGGGAGGAAATCACTACAGAGGGAATTGCAGGAAATCATTTCCTAGCTCTACCAATGTTATGTCAGACAGGCTCACAAGAGAAACTGTCAGAGTTCTAATTGGCAGTAAATAATTACTAGGACATAAAATGAAACAATGCCCGAGAAAATTTAATCTGATCATACAGAAGAGATAGCAGAATCAACTGCCCAGGGAATTTAGACAGGCTACTGTCTCTTTACACTTATATGGGAATGGATACGTGGTAACTACACCTTAAATCAGGCTCCAGAACAATGGTTCTTAACCTCTGCTGAGATGGTCTCTCTTTCCAAAAAGAGCGTGCATACCATGGAAGCTATTACATAAAATGTCTCAACTCCCAGAGGCTCCCAGTGTAAGAGCCACTGTAAAATTTGCTTCCGTACTGTCTGTATCCCCACCCAGCACCCCACAGAGAACCTAAGATCCACAAGGGCAGCAATAACAACAGTTTTGTTCCTTGCTATTCCCTGGAACAAACCAAGGTACACTCATAGCAGAACTTCAACTACCAGGAATGAATGAGTGACTGAATGATGACAATAAAAACACAAATATATAATATAACTACCTCAAGCAACAAAACATTAAGTGACCCTAGACTAAAAAGACAACTTCCAATACAAAATTTGAAAACCTTCACCGTGTCCTAAACTCAGTGAATAATGTGGTGCTCCTATGTACTAACTAAAGCCGGCTCCTCACCCATCCACCCATTTCACATGTGAATAGGGAGAAGTCGTCTAGTGCCATCCTATCAACATGAGGTCCTAACTCTCTAAGCAAATTAGTAAATTATACGAAGGATAGATTAACCCTAGGCAGTTCATGGAACATGTGCTGGCTCCAGCAAAGCTAGTTTTAAATAAATAGTAACTTAAAATGAATCGCGGTTTCTAAACAAAAATACCTTTAGCTTTTCCATTCGTGTGCATCATGTGTGAATCTCTCAATATATGATACCACAAAAATCCAGATTTACCTACTCTGCAAAAATCCATTATTGTGCCTACATTATAGAATAGAAGCAAAGAAACAATAACCACTGTTATTCATTATAAGCAGAAAATATCAGAATTGTCCTCCTAGTCCCCCTTCCCCAAAAGTGTTATAAATGGAATTTTAATATACTTTTAGTTGATCCAACCATGATATTCCAGTATGTAATCTACATCTTGATATACCTTTATATCGTACAGATATGAAATACCCAGAATTAGGTAAGAAAGGGTAAACACATTTAAAGAAAAAGAAAGTAGAGAGAATCAAATTCAATAAGGTTTCATAACAATTACCATGTTATATTCAAATCCCACCAAAACAGAAGCTTCTAACACAGCAGAAATTCATTGTCTTTTAAAAATCTGGCCCTACTGATATGAAAAATAGGGCACAGAGGAATTCAAACCGGGTTGTATCTGTAGGTTGGAGCCAGCATCTTCTAGAGGTTGACTATAATGTAAGGTAAAAGAGTCTAAAAGCTAACCAAATATAAATAGTATAATGGAAGGACACCTCAAAAATTAACATTAGAGATAATGTCAAGTAACTTGGCAAGATCTCCTCTTTGAAGTTCACCATCACATCTATCACAGAGCCCTATATAAATAGCCCCTTGTGGGAAGTCATGGCAGGCAAATTACTACACACTAGTATTATATATCCTAAACATCTAGAAAAAAAGTGATGCATAATAACTGAGGTGATTCAAATAGTTCACAGCATAACCAAAGAGCCTCTAATTATATTTACCACATTAAATGGTCCATTGACTTTGGAACTCATCTCACACACCACAAGTGAAACCAGCTAGATACCAGTGAGCAAAACCAAATGTGAAACCCTTGATATAAGTTCTACTCTAATGTACTGCAGATGCAAATAAAATCTGGATTAAACCCCAAAACTAACATGTTATAAAACAACATTACAAGATCTACACTTACTAAACTGTATAAAATGTTTCTAAACCTGCACTGGATTTTAAAAATTGACATATAACTTACAGACAGTGAAATACAGGTACTTTAGGTACACCATTCAATTAGTTTTTATAAAAATATATACCCACTCCTTTATAACTCAAACCCAAAGCATTTCTACCAATGTAGAAAGTTCTCTCAAGCATTTTCCCATGCCACTGATACCCCACGCAATTGATCTACCCTACTGATAGAGGGAACCGCTATTCTGATTTCTATCATAAAGACTAGGAGATACACATATATATTTAAATTTTTAAGAAACTGTCAAACTATTCACATGGTTGTACCATTTTCATTCCCACCAGCGAAATATGTCACTTCCTTGCCAGGGTGGGCATCCTTGCCAACAATCAGGGTAATGAGTCTTTTCCATTTAGCCATCCTAGTCCCTACGTAGTGGTGTTTACTGGAGCTTAATTTGCATCTTCCTGATAACTAATGACACTGAACACTTTTTCACCAGCTTACCCACCATTTGTGCATCTTTTTCTATAAAGTGTCCTATTCAAACCTTCATCCATTTTTTTAAAAAACGGAGTTGTCTTATTATTGAGTTGTAGTTTTTTTTTTAAGTTTCAAATGTATTCTGAATTCCTTTCTAAGATGTTGTAAACAGTTTCTCATAGCCTGAAGCATCCCCATGAACATTCTCAACAATGTCTTTTGATTAACTCCATTTTTTTCCTTTTATGGTTGTACAGAATTTCTCTCTCTTCTGTCACAAAACTTTTGTCTACATCAAGACTGAAAACAGACTCTCCTGTTTTCTTCTTGAAGGTTTATAATTTTTACCTTACGTTTAGGGAAACAATCCATCCCAAATTAATTCTTGGGTATGGCATAAGGTACGGTTGTGTTGTCTTTTGTTTCTGCCATATGAATATCCAGTTGTTTCAGCCTACCTGCTGAAAAGACTTTCTTTCTTCCTTTGAAAATAGCATGATACTATATATGTGGATTCATTTAAAATTTGCATTTAAGAACTAAAAGGTATATTTTAATTTAGCCCATGAGACCACTGGCATTTTTATCTCCCTTTGTATGGTATCAACAACACTGGAAAGTTATCAGTTTCTCTTATTAGCATACTTTATATTTACATAAAATAAATAGTAATATTGACCTAATGGTTACACATTATGAGATTTTCCCAATTGAATTATGTAATTAAACTTCATAAATATTTACTTAATATTGTGCATATACACCAAACTGTTGACACTTGTAATGGCTAATGTTTGTGTTCGCAAACATAAAATTTTAGCTATAATTGCTGGCTGACAGATGACATCAGATGAATATATATATCAGAAATCATATTCATACAAAACAAAACATTCCCTTAAATCTCCAACCTCGCTCACCAATATGGTTGCTGCCTTGCCTGAAAAATTAACATGTTTTAGGATTATTCTGTAAGGGATACACCAACAGGGAAAACTTGATACTTTAAAACATATACTGTGGGGGAGGAAGGGTTGAAGGTGGAGGGAGAAAAGCATATTCTCACCATCAATGGTGCAAATCAAGATTTCACAGGCCAATCTTCATATCTGTTTAGGAAGACAGGACAAAGGAAATCTCCTATATGCCCGAACCTGGCCTAAAAAATTTTTTTAGAAGAAAACTGAGTGTCTGTGCCCCTGACATGTGCTGAACCAATATTGTATGGTCTTGTCTTCTGTACCTATCCCTCCCTTGAGCTTTATACAAGACAGTGACAGTCATGACAAGTAGCAGGTCACAATTTAAGAGTGCATGGGTTTGTGGTCAGGCCTTAGCAGAAAATCATTTCAATAAAAACTAACATACCAGGAATTGTGGGAAAATGGGAGCATCGATTATGGATCTTCCTAGATCCCTACATAAAAACAGACCAACTAGAGAATCAAATCAAACTCCCACTGACAGTACAACAAAATGAGGAAACAAAGTATCTTGACAAACTAGTGGGCATAAACCACCAACAGCTATAAGACCTGTGGTTATCAGCATCTGCAGGAGAGGAAAACAGAAGGAATAAATGGGGTATCTGGCATACCTAAGATCAGGAGGCTCTCAAAACAGCTAACAGGCAATGAGGGAGATCAAGGTGAGAGCAGCAGCTGGAGACTGCAAGGGTTCTGACCATGTGGAGAGCAAGTTAGTAGGAGGAGGCCAGAGAAGGCCAAAAAGTCTAACCACTTGTGAACTCATAAAAGGTGACTACAGTGCCCTGCAAGGACAAGGAGCCCTGACAGAAGAGAAGCTACAGGGAATGGAACAATTACAAATTTAACAGGGAAGAAGTTGTTCTGTGAATTTAAAAGAAATAAACTCCATTGAACCACATATCCTTCTGAAAGTTCATGAAAAATTAAATTTGCATAAAAATAAGCAAAAGAAAAGTACTTGAGAATAAACTTCATACAATGTGGGGCGCCTGGGTGGCTCAGTGGGTTAAGCGTTTGCCTTTGGCTCAGGTTATGATCTCAGAGTCCTGGGATCGAGCCCCGCATCGGGCTCTCTGCTCAGCGGGGAGCCTGCTTCCTCCTCTCTCTCTGCCTGCCTCTCTGCCTCCTTGTGATCTCGCTCTCTCTCTGTGTCAAATAAATAAATAAAATCTTAAAAAAAAAAAAAAAACTTCATACAATGTTACTAACAGGAAAAAAAATTTTAAATATTTTTAAAGTGAATATACGATTTATTTAACATTCAAACTTCATTAAGACGTGCAATATAGCAATTTTACTGGGAAGTTAATCCTACCTAGGATATGACTGCTTGCTGGGACTTAGCAACAGGGTCCAGTTCACACTTAGCACTGATTAAATACTTTATTGAATAAATACAATACCAAACAAAATGCATTCAAATGCTTTCTAAAAAAAATCAATTTTAAAGGCTTTTCTATTCAGGCTGATGACAAAGACAATGAAGGCAGATATGCTAGTTTAACATAACTGGCTGATTTTATATAGCACTTATATCTTTTAGTCCACAAGTATATTATTAAATGATAGAGAACATCTAATACAACCATTTCCACAGGACTAGGAGAAGTAGGAGGAGCTGAATAACATCCCTACAGTCAATGAAAGCACAGGAGAAAATGCACACACAGGTCACAGCACAGACCAAACTGTAACGTGCTGTTACAAAACAAGTTAAAAGATACCATTAAATAAAAGATACAAGACGTCAGGGAGCAATATCAATCAGACTCAGGAGAACAACAGGCCAGACAAATTATTTAATAAATGAAGACTAATCCAAAAGGAATACAAGAGTGAAGAAACACAGCTAACAATGCCTACAAGGGGAAAAAGAAAGTGAAAAGAAGAAAACTTTTAAAAGTTAAAAAAAGAAAAAAACATAAGAAGGATTCAGGAGAAAGTGACAAATACCAGAGACAGGCAAGGAACAACTAGCATACAGATACAGGAGCTCCTAAAAAAGAAAATCAAATTTAAGTGTAAGAACAAATACTAAAACTATAATCCAAGAAAATTTTCCTGAAATAAAAATATTTGAAACTTTGTACTTTAAGAGCACACAGTATACTTAAGGCTATTGGTCCAGAAAACCAACATTAAGACACAGTGTACACTGAAATTACTGGATGTGTGGGGTTTTATTAAGATTTTTATTTTTAAGTAATCTCTATACCGAATGTGGGCTCAAACTCACAATCCCGAAATTAAGAGTCACATGCTCTACCAAGTGAACCAGCCAGGCGCCCCTGAAATTACTGGACTTTAAATGAAAAGAAATTCTTCAGGCATCTAGGCAAAAACAATATGTGAATTATGAGAAAGACAATTAGATTATCAATAGACTTTGACAGCAATGCTTTATGCATGAAGAAAAGGTAGCTGCATATTTAAGAAATTGGGATGAGAAAACATGACTTGATGACTATTAGTTAACAATACTGTGTTGTTGATTTGGAAGTTACTAAGAGAGTAGTTCTTTAAGTTCTTATCACAAGAAAAAAAATTCTGTAGCTATGTATGGTGATGGAACTTAACTAGACTCACTGTGGTGATCATTTCCTACTATATCCAAATACTCAGTCATTATGTCGATACCTGAAATCAACATAATGTTGTATGTCAACTACATACCAGTTTAAAAAAAAAGAAAGAAAACATGAGCCAGCAAATCTGACCTGCAAGCATAAGAGCACAACCAACTTGTTCTAAACATTGAAGAAATCAGAGAATAGCATTCCTACAAGTTCCTTTCTAAGGAATCTACTAGGAAACAAACTCAGACAACTAAAATGACTACAGAGACATTCATACAAGGCCTAATGCAAAGATTAAATATACAGAGTAGACAAAATACTATCATTTAAAATATGGGGGAAGAATATGTAAAATTTTTCACTAGCTTAGAAATGAACATGAAATGAGAGAATTCGAATTTCCTAATAGAGAGAGTCCAAATGAAGAATTCTTTAAACTCTTTTCAATAACCATAATTGGTGATGGTAGTATTAATATTGTTATTCGGAGACTACTGTACAGGTAGGGTGAGATAAAGAAAGTAATTGTAGGATATTCTAATTCTGTCACTCCTGTCTCCCAGAGAACCAGGCACCTCTATATGAAAGAAAGCAGGTGCAGATGAAATAAAGATAAGGTTAAATAAAAACTCTGTAATTCTGAATTTGAATGAAAAATATCAGGATGAGGTGCACCTGGATGGTACAGTTGGTTAAGCATCTAACTACTGGTTATGGCTCAGGTCATGGACTCAGGGTGATGGGACTGAACTGCATCTGGCCCTGTGCTCAGCAGGGAGTCGGCTTGGGTTTCCCTCTTCCTCTCACCTCACCACACACACTCTCTCTCTCATGAAGGATGGAGATATATAGATAGATAGATACACCCACACATATACATACACACACATACACATATATATATAGCATATACTATATATATACACATACATACACACATACATATATGGAAAATATATAAGTATCATTATTTAAAACACAGAGGAAGAATATGTAAATATTCTATCTTATGTAAGCTAGAATATACAGATATATATATACTATATAGAGAGATATATATATCTCTATAAATATATAGACAGACTGACCGATCTTGGGGAACCTAGGTGGCTCAGTGGGTTGGGCATCTATTTGACTCATGGTTTCAGCTTGGGTTGTGATCTCATGGGTCATGGGATAGAGCCCCATATTGGGCTCCGTACTCAGCAAAGAGTCTGTTTGAGACTCTCTCCCTCTTCTCCCCCGCCCCCTGCTCGCTCTCTCTCAAATGAATACATAAATCTATAAAAAAAAATTAGTATGACTTATAATGTATAATGGGTATCATTTGCAGTCATAATGATACCCATTATACCAGCTCTGCCCACTGACATTTTCGAAAATTTCACATAATATACAAATCAAAAGATCGAGAATTAATGACCAACCTGATAACAAAGAGACCTAAACAGCCCAGACTGTGCTCTTAAACTATCATTTCTCATTAAAAGAAACTAAGGATTCTAGAAGAAATGCTGATTCCAGGTCTGATGTGGGAAACATTACAATGCATAAGAGAAGGATGAAATATCTAGACATACAATTATCAAGGACACCATTAGATCACCAGGGTCTTATCAAAAGCACTCAGAAGCCAACTAGAAGAGGCTCCCACTAGTCAATCATGGAGCAATCTGGGCCTCAGTAAGTTTTAAGAACTGCAATTATTTGAAACCCATCAAAAAGGTTTAAGGGTACCTAATGCATTATTTGAAAACTGGGTAAAGAAAAACATCAAGTCTTTATCCCGACTTTCCAATACAAACTGCACAATTGGGTAACCAAATAGATGACAGGAAGCACTGCCATATAAAATTACTCTAGCTAATAAGTGAAATCAAAATGATACAATTAGAATCTCATAATTTTGCAGCTCCCAAGGAACTACCAGATATAGGTATAATATCAAAAATAAACAAATACCAGATGTAACATATAACTGGTGAAAGTGTATTACACCATCTGTAAACCTGCCCAAATGGCTCAGACACAAGTCTGACCAAACCTCTAGATCCAGCTAGTAATGTGCAAGAAATACAGAGGACAGAGGCACATCTTTAACTGCACTGTGCAATCAATAATATCCAGACTATGGGAGAATCTCCAGATCAAATGGCTTGGATTCATCAATAAATAAATAAAGTGTTAAGAAAATGAAGGGATGAGGAGGAGGAAATCTATAGATTAGAACAGATTTAAAGATGTCTCATAGGCAAAACTAAACTTTAGTGCCCAGAGAGAGCCACACTTTGGAGATAAAACTATAAAAGAACATAAATAACAGCTTCAAAACTCAGAGCCATGATTAATACTGTAGGGAAGAAGGGGACTGTCACTGCAGAGGAACTCAAGAGATGGCTGGCAAAGTCCTCTATTTCTTGAACTGAGAGGGATTTCCACATTAAAATAATTCATTAAGCTACACGTATGCTTTGCATGGTTGTTTATATTTGTGCTTTGCAGTAAGGACTTTTTTCTTTCTTTTCTTTTTTTTTTTTTTTTTTAAAGAAAACATTAACAATACACCTCAGTGACATTCTGTGTAAAAAAAAGGTATCAGGCAAAGCTCTGGTAACCAGAGGAGACTCAGGGGAAGGAGAGTGCACCTAAAGGACCAGTCTCCTCTGATAAAGGTAAGTGAACTTCAGGCCTCAGACAGATTTCAGCTGAAGACCAGATGCTACATGTAGCAGTTAAAAGATATATTTTACCAATTTTCACAAATTTACACATTTCATAATTATGTGGCTGCTAGTTAAAAGACAAAACAGCAACCAAACCAAAAGAACTAAATTAGAAAACGTATGTAAGAAAATAAAGACAAGATATGACAAAGCAGCTGGAATGGTCATAGGATTCTACAAAAGCAATGAATAGCTAATTTGCCTGTAACAGACAATCTCTTTGTAGCCTATTTGAGCAGACCGGCATCCTTAGAGTAAGGATACAGGCCAGGAAACTAAATTTTAAGAACAATTTTGAAATATAAACAAGTAAAACAAAACTTATAAGAGAACTAGCACTGAAATATTTTCTCATAACAACTGTCACAGCTTCTGATGGAACAAACAGGTGTTCCCAAGCTCCGGGTCTCAAAACCCTTTATTACAGGATTCCTCATCTTCTCTCACACACCTAACAGCCAAGGATCAGAGAATCCTGGACATTCTGACTCTATTACCTTTCTCATCTGCCCTCTACAGACTATTTTATAGGAAAAAAAGCACAGGATTTAAAATTACAGAGACCTAAATTCAAAATCTGGCTGTCAATATATTATATGATGTTAGGAAAATCATTGAACTTCTCTGAGTCTCCACTCAAAATCTGCCAACAATCATTTCTACCTACCCTTACAAACAAACAAACCAACAACAACAAAATGCTATGAGTCCTCAGTGCATATAATACATATCTCAAATTATTCCACTGAATTCTAAGTGTTCCCCACCTGCAATATAAACTGCTAGGCGGCAGGGACATTTGTTTCCGATGCACAGCACATAAATCCTGCTTAATAACTTAAGCAAGGTCCTTCCTCCCTCTAAGAATATCCAAGATCAATCAGGCCCTTACTTTGTTTCACCTGAACTATTTTATTAGCAGCTTTCCAGTGAGTTCCTTCTATCTCTAATTTCTATCTATCTATCTATCTATTTATTTATTTATTTGACACACAGAGAGAGATCACAAGTAGGCAGAGAGGCAGGCAGAGAGAGAGAGGAGGAAGCAGGCTCCCTGCTGAGCAGGGAGCCCGATGTGGGGCTTGATCCCAGGATCCCTGAGATCATGACCTGAGCTGAAGGCAGAGGCTTTAACCCACTGAGCCACCCAGGCGCCCCACTAATCTAATTTTCTTAAAGCATAGTTCTAATCATGCACTCAACTGCTAAAAAACCATCCATGGTTCCCCACCATCTAACAAACGAAATCTAGTTTTTCAGCCTGGCTTTCAGAGCTAGACATATCTCTCCAGCTCTATCATCAACCACTGCCATCACCAAACCAAACTAGACTCCAATATTCAACAAAAATATTCTGCCTCCATCCTTTGTCTAAAAAGGCTTCAGCTAAAGCCTTGATAGTTTTCCAGTTAAATCCTTCCAACCTTTCAAGGCTAAGCTCAAAAACCACTACTTTGGTTCACCCTTGCCCAAGTCCTACCCTTGGGGAAAGGAAAACAAGTAAACAAATAAACCACCAAGGGATTTCAGATGATAATCAGTGTCATAAAAAAAAAAAAAAAAGACATTCATGATCCTGGAGTTCCAGGATCGAGTCCCACATCGGGCTCCCTGCTCGGCAGGGAGCCTGCTTCTCCCTCTGGCCTCTCCTCTCTCATGCGCTCTCTCTCTCTCGCTCAAATAAATAAATAAAATCTTAAAAAAAAAAATAAAGACATTAAGATTGGGCAATTATCTTACAAAAATGAGTAAGGCTCAAACAGGATGAGGCCATGGATAGGGTAGTCAGAAAAACCTTCCAGAGGAGGTGACATCTGAGCGAAGATCTGCAGGACGAGGAGCCGCACTTGGAGACACATAGCAAACCCACCAAATCCAGAAACAAAGAGCCTACAATGCGTGTGAAACAGTACTAGGGACCACAGAAAATACCAGAAATGTTCAAAATACAGCTTGTTCTCTCAAGAAATTTAAAACCCATTTAGGGAGGTTAATTAACTCATGAAATAAATGTTTTGAAACTGTGCAGAATTAAGCAGAAACCCAGAGAAGTTCTAAGAACTGAGGGGGCAGTACGACCCACTTTGCAGCCTACAGGTCGCTTTGACTCAAAGGCCACAGTAATCTCTTTGGTCTTGGGATTCTGATGCTGCTGGAGAAAAGAACACAAACCA
Organism: Nasua narica; assembly: GCA_028533885.1. Taxonomy (NCBI): domain Eukaryota; kingdom Metazoa; phylum Chordata; class Mammalia; order Carnivora; family Procyonidae; genus Nasua; species Nasua narica. The sequence continues at coordinate 5,366,852 of CM052798.1, forward strand.
TGCCTTTAAGCTTTCCAAAGTAAAACCTGAAATTGTCTAATCTTCATTAGTTCACACTTGGAAAAGCAGCCTGAAGGCAATGCTTCCAGGTGGCAGGGTAAATGCGCTGTCTGTCCGGTAGTCTGGAACACCTAGTCCTCAAACTGCATTTCCTCCACTCTCACTTGACTTCCTCCTCCTGCAGCCTCCTCAGTGATACTGCTTCTCTGCCACTGACCACATGCCTGGGCTCGCCCAGAATCCTCTAGCAGTTTCTGTCTCTAGAAACAGCTGCAGTACTGCTGAGTAGAAAGGAGCTGCCAACCAATTAGTCTCCAAACTATCCTGACTCAACTGTATCGTTCGGTCAGTAGCTGGAGCAACTGAAAGTTATTCAACTATTTCAGATGTTCAGAACTGAGCATGAGCTTCCCAAATGTTTGCTCACTATAAAGGGGAGAAGCCAGCAGACCTCCTCCAACTGAGACTCTGAAGAAAAGGCTGCAAGAGAGGTCCGTGGAGCTGTCATCAGATGCACTGCATCTCGTACCAACTTCCACAGGGCAGCAAGAAAGTAAAGATCAAGCCACCTGGGCTGGCAGATAAGGCAAGTTTTTCTCTATGAAAACCGGGTGGCATGAGGAGGCTTTTCTGGGATAAAACAAGAAGGAAAGGTACATTTTTTCTTCAAATGGAATGGTCGAGAAAAAGATGATCTTAAAACAAGAACAGTCCTGCCCGACCAGCAGTCACTGGCCATTTGTGACCAAGGTAGGTTTTTCTCAGTGACCGTGAATAGCAAATGACCATCAGCATTACCTTCACTGACTAAGAGAAAAAGTAAAATGCCAAATAATGCCTTTAGATGAAAAGCCAATCACAATCATCGATTTTCACTGCAAAACCGCCTACATAATGAGCTAATTAATGGACACTGCCCACAATCTTCTCACATTCCAAATCCCATCCCGATGACTAAAAAGCATCCATCCGATGAGAACTGCAGAGGACAAGTATCACTCTGAACCAACGAGCAGTTGGTGGTACAAGTTTCTCCATCTAGACTCTCCCCTCCACTGCCCCTTCTCTGTAAAAGCCAACTCGAACCCCCAAGTTCATTAGGATGACTCCCCTTTACCTTATCCACAGACAGGTTCGATCACTTTGTGCCTCCTCCCTAATGCGCAGACACTATAGCAAATACACTGCTTTTGAGCTACCTTAAAGACATCTACTTATGCCCTGTGCCTCCCACAAATACTCGCACATGATTAAGAACTCGGACTTTCTCTTAAAGATGCAGCCATCACCCGTCATCCCTTCCTCTAAAGATGCCTAGTACCAAATGCTACATAATAAGAAGGTTTAACAGACACTGGCTTACACACCAGAAGGAAACAAAGACATTTATACTAGGGGGAAAAAAACAGCAGTGCCAGAATGTGAAGGATTACATTCATGGTGAAGACATTTTACCATACTTCCTAATACTGATGAAACAATGAAATTAAGATTTGAAAACACAAATAAAATTTAACCAAATCACAAGCCACTTCATCCTTGTTAAACTTGTCTCTTAAAAACCTCCCTACAACTGTTACCCCACGTGTGTTCACACACAACACACCAAAGAGGATCTTGCCAATTCCAAACTAACAAAAAGGTACCTTTTAAAAGTCATCTTTTCAAAGAGCTCTACTTCCATACCTTTTTTTAAGTAAGCTCTACACCAAACATGAGGCTTGAACGCACGACCCTGAGATCAAGAGTGGCATGCTCTACTGACTGAGCCAGCCAAGCACCCCTCCCTTTGGAGAATCACACAATCCTATTTGCATGAAGATAATCTTGCTTTAAGATGAAGAACTGTAACTAAATTCATAAATCTATTTTCAAGTTATGAAAATACAAATAAATGTAAAATCTGTGAAAAATGTTCCTTTCTATGAAAGGTAACTATATAATCTCTTATATTTTACTCTGCTCTTGACATTCTCAGTATTTTTTTCCACCTGAGATATGCACGGTTCTCCTAGCCCCCAGAAATAGCTGCTGCCCCTGGAGCCATTACTACGAAAGAACTGGGCAGCCTTCGTGAATCTGATTCTGTGCTGAATGGCTCTGAGGTTTCAAACCTGTCCAATTGGGGCAGAGATTGTTGGCCCACTACTCTACTGCTGTTCTCCCATTTTCCTTAGTAACAGAACCCCTCCATTCCTGGAACACAGACAAAACAACTGCAGCCTCCCTGGAAAATCCATGTAAACTGAAGCTGTTGGATGGGGCTACTAGAGATGCTCTGGAATGGGCGATCTTGGCTGTTGCCTATACGCCCTCCTCCTTCAGCTGTCTATCTGGCTGTGGCGGAGAACCACTTGTCCCCAATCCACTCCAGAGTAGTATTTTTATAAAACACAAATAAGGGGCGCCTGGGTGGCTCAGTTGGTTAAGCAACTGCCTTCGGCTCAGGTCATGATCCCGGAGTCCCAGGATCGAGTCCCATATCGGACTCCCGGCTCTGCGGGAAGTCTGCTTCTCCCTCTGACCTTCTCCCCTCTCATTCTCAGTCTCTCGCTCTCTAATAAATAAATAAAAATCTTTAAAAAAAAAAACACAAATAAGATGCTGCAGCAATGTCAAATGGCTATAAAAATCTCTAAATGGTTACTTTCAGTTTCTATACTTATCTTATGGTAGACTAGTAACAAATAGTTCATGCCCTGGGCCATCTGTGGCCACAAGGAAACCCTGAGAATGGAAACCATGCAGTAAGGACAATGCAGCCGTGGGCAGGAAACAAGATGCCTGAGAATCACGGTCCCTCTATATCAACCCTGGATGGCATATGCTTGAAGACACCTTGTTTTACATGAGAATATAGACTTTTTACCACTGTGATTTAGGTTTTTATTATATATAGCCAATCCTAATAACAACTGATACTCCTACATTTGTAGGCCACTGTAAAATTTTCAAAGCACTAAATTACCTCTCTTTATTCTCATGAGAATAATCCTATAAGTAAGCAGGACAACTATTACCTTGATATGACAGATAGATGGAAACTAATACCCTAAAAGATTAAATAGCTCACTTAAAGTAACACAGCTGGGAAGTTTTGATAGTGAGAATTGAGAAAAGAAGCCAGCTGGTTACTTTTTCCATAAGAGCAATCTACCTCTCAGTGAAGCGAAATTAGTTAATCATAATCATAGTAAAATAGAAATGATCAGGAGTATTATGCAACAAATTACATAATGTGTGTATGCCAATGGATATAAAGATATACCAGCTCAAAATAAGAGGAAAGAAAAAGGCAAATCCCCACTAACTCTTTTGTTTGGTCCACTAGTGAAGACAGAATTGGATTTAATGACTCAGTGAGAATGTACTACGTTTTACAGTAGTTTAACAAAGCATTTGTAGAAAGGACACAAAGGGGCAGAAACCCCAGACAATTTTATAAAATTTAGCCAGAAATGCACCAACTAAACTAAGAGCAAATACAAATAATACATACATTATCACATTAGTTTAGTTTACTACATAAATCCTCAAATCCGACTCTCAAGTAAAATCTGAAACATTAATACTATCTGGATACAAACAGGATCTGTCAATAAGTAACAAGGTTTCTTAAAAATTGGTTGGATAATATTGTCTTGATAATAATAATAATAATAATAATAATAATGTCTTTTAATGTAAGAACCACTGTCAACCTGATGAGTTCTGTACTGTTCTTTCAAAGGTGAAGAAAGGCTGGCATGCAGCCAGCCCCACTCAGTTCCCACGATGCCTCTATGAGCAAAAGTCTATTATTAAAAAGCTGGTGATTAGGATCAGCCATGTCATCTGTGACTATGGACTAATTTTTATTTGGGCAAGTTTTCTTTGCTTATGTGGGTATCAAATGCTTAACCACATGGAAAATTAGGACCCAAACTTTAATGTTTTTTATTATGTACATTTAACCTTTCAAATATTCTTTATAGGTATAAGCTAACTGCCAAAGGAAAAAATAAGCTAAAAAAAAAGCCAAACACTTAGTTCCTCCTATATGTAAATCCAAACATACTGTAAAAAGCCTCAAGGGTAAGAATAAATTCTCAGAAAGAATACCTACCTATTAGTGCACGATACAACAACTATGGGGGGGGGGGTTGGTTGTTAGAGAGAGAGAGGCACAACTGTAGATATAAATACATAAAACACTCACCAGCTCAAAACCATACAGGAGAGGAAGAAGCAATTCCCCACTAACTCTGCCCACCACACAACCCTCTCAGAGGCATGAGGCCAAGTGAAGAAGGAAAGAGAGCTTTGGAATAACTCTTTCATGGGAATAATCCTCCACAGTTTCTATCAGTCAGCAGACTACAGGCCCACAGACGATACATTTATCCCACTGTGTAATTCTTTAAGTTCTACTGGAAAACGGCCATGCTGTCACGTACTGTCTATGACCGAGTTAAGGAGGTACCATAGAGAAGACAAAGCTGAAAACATTTCCTATCTGGCCTTTAACAGAAAAAGCTTATTACCACCCCTGGCTGCAAAAAACACCTGTCAATAAGTAATAATGTTACTAATCACCTACCTGAACAGCAGCAAAAAATAAGATGGCACTTCTCTGGAAATTGTCAAGAACAAGCCTAAGTTTCCTAAACACCTTTGTGTATGTATATGCAGTTTTAGTTCATGAGGTGTAAGATTTGCCTGGAAAAAAGCTGACCCAAAGACAGAAGGTCTCCAACCAGTATGCCAAAGACAAAGCAGCCTATGACTCAGAAGTCTAGTGAACCACACTGATATTATATCTCCCTTACAGGGAAAACTCAATTTGAGTGATAAAACAAATTTCTCTAATGAATTAACCTCAAAAGTCTATGTATGATCTGGTGTGACCTATCTTTGGAAACAATGCTGACACAGAGTGTATGACAATGCTCCCAAAATGACCGGAGAGAAATTCCAAGTTCAATACTCCTAAAGGCCAAAAGCATTATTAGACATGACAGATGCCCAGGGCATGCTCCAGTTAAAAGTGAACTTTCACTGGCTCTCACCTCTCACTGCTTCCTTTGGGAGTTAAAATAGCAAGTGTTTAACCATTTCATTTGCACCAATGCTAATTTTTAAACAGGCATTTAAATTTTCAAAGAAATTCATTTTGCTTCTTGCTAAAACTAGATCTCTAAAACAATAACCCAAGCAATAAACCAACAGGAAGAAAAAATAAATAGGACAAGTAAACTGGGTAGGAATAAGAACCCATGTGCTCAGATCCCATGACTAAAAGATGCAGATACAAAGGAACTGAGCCTGCAGGGTCCCTGCCCCACGTCTGCAGAGAGTAGGAGAGTAGCAGTATGTCCGAGTCAGATTTAGGGCAGAGTGAGAGACTGAAGTACACCTATGGACGACCTAATTTGATCTGAACAATAATCAAATCTATAAAGCAGGGGAGTTTCGCTATAATTTTGTAAATAAACATCTCATTGGATTTCTTTAACTGATTAATTCTTTTGACAGTTTTCTAGTCCATCTTCCAAAAGAACCCATTCCTCTGCTCAAAAAACTGCCTGATACTTAGCGGTCACGGTTAGGTAATTAAATTTTCTCCAGCAATCACAGGAAGGCATCACTTCATCCAAGGAGGAAGTAAGACCAGTGGTTGTCTAGGTCTCAGTCCTCTGTCCTTCTCCCCAATTACAAAAGGGAAACACATCTCTTTCTTTCAGAGAAAGCAATATACTCAGAAGAATTTCCACTGCATTCAAAGCAGCATCATAAAACAAGCTGAAAACTGAGACTGTGTTCTCCACATTACTGTCCCATTACACAAGTGTGCATTCTACAGACTCCTTCATGGGGATTATGAAATGTACGACCCATCAGCCTGCTGGAATGCCGCCTCCTTCGCTCCTGGACAGACCACCACCCTTGTCCTTTACTTACTCTTTCGACCAAAAAGACCTGGAAAGGAAGGGCAAGCTAGGAATCCGGCCAGGGGAACAGGGAACAAACAGCGCACAAGGGATCATCATTAACCATCTGTGGAAACAGAGGTGGGGCTCAGAGGGCACTCCTGGCCCCCCGGCCCTTACAGAAGCAATGGAGCTGGCCAAGGGGTGGGCTGCAATGTTTGGGAACAGGATCTCTCTCCCCAGAGATTCTCTGACACTGGAACCCAGCTTGGGGTTCACTTCTCCCAGGTGAGCTCTCCCACACTAGAGTCTGTCCATGGCAGCTGTGCGCCCATCGTGGCTGGATTCCATACACATAAGCCACATCTAATACTGTTACTTAAGCTAGTCACAGGAGTTCACAAAGACCTCCCTCTCTTTCCATCCTTATTTCATTACCCTTCCTTCCCTCTCAACCCTTTCCCCTCCACACTAGATAAAAGGATTTTTAAATCTGATCAGCTTTCCAGGGAAGCAGAAATGTGATTTTACACTATTCTTTAGCCTCACCTCATGGGAGGGAGGGACCAACGTCTCTTAACACAGCTTTGTCTAGCTAAGCACACTCTTCCTGACGCTGAACCAAAAAAAAATCTCTTAGAGGGGTGCCTGGATGACTCAGTCAGCTGTAAACGTCTGACTCTTGATTTTGTCTCAGGTCATGATCTTGGGGTCACAGGATCGAGCCCCGTGTCGGGAGGGCTCTGCACTGGACGTGAAGACTGCTTAAGAGTCTCTCTTTCCGAGGTGACTGGGTGGCTCAGTGGGTTAAAGCCTCTGCCTTTGGCTCAGGTCATGATCTCAGGGTCCTGGGATCGAGCCCTGCATTGGGCTCTCTGCTCAGCAGGGAGCCTGCTTCCCCCTCTCTCTCTGCCTGCCTCTCTGCCTACTTGTGATCTCTCTCCTCACTGTCAAATAAATAAATAAAATTTAAAAAAAAAAAGATTCTCTTTCCTTCTCCCTCTGCCCCTCCCCCTCTAAAAGAATGAAATAAAAAATAAAATCTTTTATAAGCAGTACTGTCTCTACCACAGACTATAAGTATCTCACACCACCAATTTTAAAACACTGAAGCAGAGTCTTATCTCTCCTCAGACAGACTGCAGAAGGGCAGAAAGCTTCAAACTTCACCCAGAAGATTCCGCTTGTGCCGGTCCAATGGACAAGCCAAATTATGCTTCCACATGGCAATGCCCCCTGTAGAACTCTTCCCAGGCTGGCGGATAATGGCAAAGCACTGACCGACCGCAAAGGTTCTTCCTCCTCTTCATTCCCCAGCCTTTATATTATGCTGGAAGCACAGTGCTAGTTTCTTTTTCCTCTCCCTAGAGCTCACGAGATGAGGTTACTTTGTTTTTCAATTGGTTGGCTGAAATCACATCAGTTACCTAACAAATTAAAACCATTAAGGGTTACACACACACACACACACACACACACACACACATAATATTAATAAAAATGAAGTCAACTTCTTATAGAATTTTCTTCCTAAGGGAAGAATATAAAACTCAGCACGTATTAACCAACATGTCAGGCTGACGTAATATGCCAAATGCAACTGATGTTTGCCAAGGGCATCACTAAAATAATCTGTTAACCACTCACCCCCAGCTACAAAAAAGAAAACAAACAAACAAGAAAACAAGGTTAAAAAAGAAGGAAAGAAAGCCCAACACTGTTTAGTAACCCAAAAGATACAAAGCCACTTAAGCAAAAGTAAATCACACATCTATTCAAGAGCACTGTTAAATGGAAGGAATTATCCACCAGCCAACTGAATAATTTTAATACAAAATGCCTAGCAAATCTCCCTATGCTGCCGACAAATCACCGGCTGAGGCAAATCCCAGATAATGAAACACTGTAAGAAGGGCTCTTTTTAATAATTTAGCCCATCAAGGAGTGAGTATCGATTCTTGTTTTCAGCTGAGGAGAGTGCGTTATCTTCAGCCTTACAGCTCAGTGACAACATCAGGGGATTTAATCACGGTGCCTTTCCTGCCATGCAATCCTTTAACTGTCACCTTGGATTCTTTGTTGTTCTTCACCCATTTCTAGAGAAGCCCTGGTCTCATGGATGTGTCTTCCCTACTTAACCAACAGTAACCATAGCAGCATTTCAAGTTTTACAGATTAAACATATCTGTCAATTATCATTTGCCAGCTGCCTTTCTTTTAAATAAGTTTAACAATCCATCAGATATCGTTGTGCATTCCCATCTTGTTTGTTAACAAATCTGTTCAATATCTTAAGAGCAGATTGACATTCAGTCACTATGGTGAGTGTGCCAATCTCTGGACATCTGTGGACATGTTTAATATAGCCAAGTAGGCACTACTAACAAAGGAAAGCTATATAGGTATCAACCACCAATTCCTCATTCTAACATGGAAGGTTAGAAAGTCCCCAAACTTCCAAAAAAAAATTTTTTTAACCAAACAGTAATTTAGCGGTAACATTAAGAGTATTCCTGAATCTTTATACTCTAGAAATACATTTTTTAAAAAAAATTTTTAGACTGAAATCAAGCCAACGGTCTCTGATTCAAGTACAAATCAAATCTCATCCCTCATCCCTGACAGAATCTTCTGCCCTCCAGTTACACTACCCTAAAACTCCACTACTGTCATTCAATTTCCTTTCTGTTACTGTAGACAATTCACTCCACCCTCCCACCAAGAGTGCAGGAGTAGGGAGTTGGGGTCAGCCACTTCTGCTAATTCGCCTTTGGATGCAATTCCTAAGCATCCCTCCACAATCCTTTGGATCAAGGCATCTTACTAATTAATCCCAAGGGTCTCTGGTTCAAGGTCACCACACACACCTATTGCAGAACACTAAAGGCATTGTACAGCTCCCTTTTTAGTTCCTTCTGCTTTTCCATCCAAACTATAAATTGTTACAAGGCCCTGGGGCAGTACAGCAGCATTCTCCACTTGATTCAGGCATCAAAGAGAACCGTCACTGGTCAAGAGGCTGCAACCAAGGGAAATAGCCTCATAACCAACAATACATCCCGCACTTTTCTGTCTTAAGAGTACAATGAACTCCCCTTTAAGAAAGATTCAAAGAGGGGGAAAAAAAAACCAGCATTAGAGACCAAAACAGCAAATAAATGAAAACAAAAACATAATAAACCAGCTTCATATTACTTTAGCTGAAAAAGGGATATGTGCGTGTGTACAAGGTATATGCTGTATGAATTCCACAAGCCCTTGAGAATTCCAACAGGTATGGAAATAAATATTTAAAATAAAATTTTTTTTTCTGAGCCATATACTGATATCTGATCACTGAAACCATCATCAGGAATATTCTCTGGGTCCACACCTCTCCCTTTTCATTGCGAGGTAGAAAACGGGGTGGAAAAACACCAGTCACTTTCCTCTGAAAAAACCTAATACACATGTACGCTAGGTTTTTCTGGCTGATAGTGGCCGATCCCCCCCCACCCCCGACTGTATTAAATGCTATACTTAGCATTGATGGTCTTATTTGTCACATTTAATGTATTCCTTCAAAAAACAATCCTCCTTCACCTTATTTTTTTATAATATATTTTTTTTCCTGTCTTCTAAATGAAGAAAACTACTAATTCAATAACTAAGGAGCAACTCCTCAGAGTCAGGAACTGTTCTAGGCACTGTAGACCAGTAGTTAAAGAAGCACAGTGTGCAGGCCCTCTTCTATGCAGATCTGCTCCAGCACAGTAATACAAGTGTATTCTCTCTTCCTGGTGATTTTTCTTAATATCTTCGTTTCTAGCTTACTTTACAGTAAGAATACAGTTTATAATACATATAATATACAAAACATATGTTAAGCAACTATTCAAATGTCATTAGTTAGGCTGTTAAAAGTTTTGGGGGAGCCAAAGGTTATATAGGGATTTCCTACTGTGGGGGGCCGTAGGTTAGTGCCCCTAAACCCCACACTCTTCAAGAATCAACTAGTATATACAAATGAAGTAGCCAGGGCACGACGTCAGGGACACTGGCTGACTGTCTGTCTCAGAGAGCAGAAAGACATGGGGAAGTGGGAAAAGGAGAGGGCTCATTTTTCTTTTCATTTCAATGTATATCTTAAATTTTTTTAATGTATTCATTTCCTCGGTTGTCTATTTTATAATTTCAATTAACATACCATCTAATTCTGAATAAGTTTACATATAATCAAATAACTAAGTGGTACTGTCATAGGTATCACAAAGTAAGTAAATAAGATAAACCGAACGTGCCACACAGCAATGCCACATAAGGACAAAGTCACATCACGGCAAGCTACATTTAACACTTACAGAGGTTTCTCAATTATTATAACAAAAATGAAAGCAAAAGAAGAGCTGAGTCATCCTGAGAAACCTGCTACTATACCTAAACATGCTATATGCCACCCCCAGATCCTAATAATCTGGGCCATAAGCAATCAGTAACAAGTGGCTCTTTCATTTCAGCAAAACACAATCACTCATTCTATTAAATTAATGTTCGTAGTTAGAATTTCATTGGTTTTTTTAGTTTTGTTCGAATTAATTTATAAATTGTCTCTTAAAGTTGTAGTAGGGATATAAACATGCAGATTATACCTAATTTGTGTGCTAGAGAAGGCAAGACATTAAGTAATAAGGGAGAACCACAAAAACGATTTTTAAAATGCATAAGATGCTCAGGTTTGAGAAACATAAGAAGTCCTGGGACTGGTTTATATTCTGCAAAGGACATGATCAAATCTGCATTTACAACAGACACTGAGGTGGAAGGCGGACTTGCATTTGCTAAAGCCGGCAGGCCATCAGAATCTCCTGGGGAGTGCTTGGAAAAACTATGGATTCCTGGATTCCTGGGCCTCGCTCCAGAACTACTGATACAATATTCTGGTTTTACAAGTGAGGAAACTGAGGGGCAGAGAGATTAAGTAACCTGATCACTAGGTAAATGCTGCCAGCATGAATCAAATCAAGACCACAATTTCAACAGTAAAAATGTGTATTTTTTTAACCATGTCCATGATCTATTACTTCTAAGCAGCTTTTCTCGTCACTAGAGCGTAAAGAGGGAAAAAAACACCATCACAGGTTTTTCCCTCTTTCTACCAAAGGAAAAAATCTGCAAATTTATATAGTCCTTGTTGCTAAGAATGAAAAATGCCCTTGAGACTCAAACAGGCTCTTTCATCTCCTCACCCCTCTGTTTCTTCCTTTCACTTTACTCAAAAATACCACACTTGAATTAATGGTAGCTGAATTCTGATCTACTTTTCAAAGGCAGAGCAATTTAGCCTAAGTTAAAAACAAAACAAACAAAAAACCAGTGACATTCCACAAGCACCACAGTGACTCAGCAAAAATAATCATGGAGTGCTAATATTAGTGGTGAAAATTTGATGAAGAACAGGATATTCACATGGCCTCAAAGTTTCTCCCTATAAATTACTTATCAAGAAGGAATAGTAACTTATTCAAATAATCAAAGTAAACATTTCTAATAATGTGACAAACTGATATCATATTCTCTCCAACGTGAAGACCTCAGGACCCGATACCGCTAATATTGGTCTACAACGTACAACCTATATCTAGTAAGCAGGAAACAGCAAACAACAAAAAACCCTGGATTGTACTCTTTAAAAACATGTCAAACTCATGAAAGACAAAAAGGCTTAAGCCAGTGTTCCAGATTAAAGGAGAGTTAAAAGACACAGTAACTAGTTATCAGTCTAATGCTGGTCTGGATACTTGGCCCAAAAAACAAAGTGCCAGTGGAAGGCACTACTGGACACATGGCAAAACGTGGATGTCCAGAGCTGAGATTAGGATTGTTATACTGTGACATTTCCTGCCTTTGGTAACTATGTGGTGGCTACATACATAAACGTCTTCTTCCTACCAAATATACACTTCACTAGTTAGAAGTCATGAGTCAAGATGTCTACATTTTACTCTTAGATTCAGAACAACGGAATAGAGAGCCCAAAACAGACCCACATAAATACAGTCAGCTGACCTCTGACAAAGGAGCAAAGGCAATACAATGGAGTACAGATAGTTTTTCAACTACTGGTGTTGAACAACCCACATGCAAAAACAACAAAAAAAGAAATCTAGACATGGTCTTTACATCCTTCACAAAAAACGACTTGAAATGGATCACAGACCTAAAATGTAAAATGCAAAATTGTAAAATTTCTAGAAGATAATATAAGAAAAAAACTAGATGACCCTAAGTTTGGCAAGACTTTCTAAATTCAACACAAAGCACATAATCCACGACAGAAAGAACTGATAAACTAGACTTCATTAAAATGAAAAACTGTTCTGCAAAAGACACTGCCAAGAAAAGAAAAAGATAAGCCTCAGGCTGGGAGAAAAGACCTATAAAAGAGTCATCTGACAAAGGACTGCTGTCCAAAATATGCAAAGAACCTTTAACACTCAACAATAAGAAAATAACCTGATTAATAACTGAACCAGAAAACTTAACAGACACCTCATCAAAGAAGATAAACAGATAGAAATGGGGGGGGGGGGAGCAAACAAAAACAAAAACAAAACTCCACATCATATGTCACAGAGAAATGCAAATTAAAACAGCAATTAGATACCACTATAGACCTACTGGAACGGCCACAATCCTAACGGCCACAAACACTAACACCACCAAACACTGGCAAGGATGTGGAACAAAAGGAACTCTCAATCACTTGTGGCAATGAAACATAAGACTGCTACTCTGGAAAACATTCTGGTTGTTCCTTTAACAACCAAACATACTCTTACCATACAATCCAGTAGTCATGCTCCTTGGTACTTAGCCAAAGGAGTTGAAAACTTATATCTACACAAAAACTTGCACATGGATGTTCGAGCAGCTTTATTCATAATTGCTAACCATTCAATGAAATACCATTCAGCATGAAAAAGACTTAAGCTTCAAGCCATGAAAACACATGGAGACATAGGAAGTATGTGGGAAATCTCTGCACTTTCTGCTCAATTTTGTGATGAATCTAAAACTGCTCTTAAGGGGTACCTGGGTGGCTCAGTGGTTTAAAGCCTCTGCCTTCGGCTCAGGTCATGATCTCAGGGTCCTGGGATCGAGCCCCACATGGGGCTCTCTGCTCAGCGGGAAGCCTGCTTCCTCCTCTCTCTCTGCCTGCCTCTCTACGTACTTGTGATCTCTCTCTGCCAAATAAATAAAATCTTAAAAAAAAGGGGGAAAAGATGCTGACTTTAAAAAATAAAAATAAAATAAATAAATAAAACTGCTATTAAGACTAAAGCTTACTGGGCACCTGGGTGGCTCAGTGGGTTAAGCATCTGCCTTCGGATCAGGTCACGATCCCAGGGTCCTGGAATCGAGCCCCACTTCAGGCTCCCTGTTCAATGGGCAGCCTGCTTCTCCCTCTCCACCGCTCGTGCTCTCTTGCTCCCTCCAAAATATATAAAACCTTAAAGAAAAGAAAAAAAAAAAGACTAAAGCCTATTTTTTTAAAAAAAGAAGAACAAGTACTTGATATTCAATCTAATTACACAACACAAAATCAAAGACAAAAATGCTCACTTCTTGGCATGAGTCATAATAATTTAGTTTAATAATTTCTACAAACCCTGAAAAGGACTGACTAACCTTAGGTTACTACTTAAACTTACTCCAGTCCCTAAAAAAATCTGGTACTCTATTGAAGGCCTTGATATTTATCACAGTTGCTGTCATCAAAAGTACTATATGATATCCTAAAATGAGGGATAACACTTAAAGTTAAGCTAAACAAAACTGCAAGTTCTACTAACACGTGCTGAAATTTCTTTGGCAATTTATATTAATCAAATTAATTCTGGAGAACTTATAAAGCCTGAGAACTCCACATATTTGCTTAGATATTTTTCAAACAATATAAAACAGCTCCAGGAAGGCAAGGTTAAAAGACTAACAGTATCTGTAAGTAATAGAGGGTAATGTAGCAGCATCGCTGAAAGAAAAGGAGTTCAGTGAAACCTACAAGTAATCCCTGCCCCTCATATAGACCTATAATTACAAAAAGACTGTTTAAATAGTAGTTAGTGTTATAAAACCATTAGGTTATTCAAATCTATGTTCTCTAAATGTGGCTCGATGCCCCTTTAGTTAAAAAAAAAAAAAAAACAAAACAGAGCAGATGAACATGACAACCCTTAAGAACAGATTAGCTGAAGTTATTAGCCTTTATGGGAGAAGAGGGTATGAAAACAACTGATCCAAGTGAAAGAATTTCTCTGGAAGTAGGGCATAATGCTCTCTGGTCGGCTGGGTATTTTAAGATTCTTTTAAAACTTGTTACATTAAAATTCAACAGCTATTAATCACCTCTCACTTAGGGTAGTTGGATTAATCCCAGCATTTGTATCAGCAATTCTTCTAATAATTCCTTTGTTTTAACACCTTTCACTATAATCAAATATAAAAGACAATTGTTACTTTTGGTATTTTTTTAAAGATGTGTGTGCGCGTCGTGGGTGTGGGTGTGGGGGTGGGGGTGTGTGTGTGTGTGTGTGTGTGTGTGTGTGTGTTCATTTATTTATTTATATATTTGAGAGAGACAGAGAGCGCACGCGTGCGCGCATACAAGCCAGGGGACAGAGGGAGAGGGACAAGCAGGCTCCCCACTGAGCAGGGAACCTAAGGCAGGACTCAATCCCAGGACCAACCTGAGCCGAAGGCAGACGCTCAATGGACTGAGCCACCCATGTGCCCTATTTCTGGCATTCTTTTTTTTTTTTTTTTTAAGATTTTATTTATTTGACAGAGAGAAACACAGCGAGAGAGGGAACACAAGCAGAGGGAATTGGAAAGGGAGAAGAGCAGGCTTCCCGTCAAGCAGGGAGCCCGATGTGGGGCTCGATTCCAAGAGCCTGGGATCATGACCTGAGCCGAAGGCAGACGCTTAACGACTGAGTCACCCAGGTGCCCCTATTTTTGGCATTCTTAATGTCAACTGGGGGAGCCAAGGAAATACTGAAAAAGCAGGATATCCTCAGAAACTCCTGCATATCTACACAAGCAACCAGATTAGAGTTCTTTACATGGAACAACTACGACTACATAAGAAACATAATCAGCATTTAAAACGGCATTTCATAATAAATGTTCACTTTTAATTATTAGATAGTACTAAAGACCCAAGTATGAAAAATACCAGTGTTAGAAACGATTCTTGAAAATGACAAATGCCCTTTCACAGGCAAGAAATACTATTTTAACATTGGTATGAGTTATAGTCACAAAAGTTTAAACTAGATATTAAGCAAAGTATTCTTAGCTTTTAAAGAAGTAAATGATGTATGGCATAGGCCGGCTACAAGACATCCTTTAAGGGTTGAGGAAGGTAGCAAGGAGCACTGGAAAGAGCACTCAGTGACCGGAGACAGAGGAGACCCAGATTCTGGCCTAAGCAGCCCGTCCTGAAGCAGGAATCTGGGGACAGCCGCTGGGCCCTAGCTTCCTGCTCTGTGTTAGTGGAGCAGGCTTATGTAGATCGGTGGTCTACATAAAAAGTCCCATTTCTTACATGCATGAAGTTTTACCTGAAACAAACACACACAGATTAACAAACACAACAGACTACAGGAATTCTTTTTCAAATGTATGTAGATGTCACTAAGATAAATAAAAAGGGAACTCAAAGGGCAGCTGTTTGTTATTCATGTATTTTTTAAACAAAAGGATACTAACAATATGATCACCACAGAGCTAACGGGAAAACGAAATGAACTGATACTAAGGGCTCTCACGCCACACCGTTACCACCACTGACCACTCATTCAGGGTGATGGCCAGCCTGGGACACTCTCAGTGGCAGAAGCCATCTGCTCTACCAAGCAAGTGAGCAGCATGCCGGCTCAGGAGGTCTTCAAGTAAAGTGGAGGCAAAGGTGGGCATCGCTGCAGGGACCATCCAGGAAGTACACACGTCAGTCATGAGAGCAGCAGAGACTACACAAGGCCAAGGAGAGGTCCAGAGTTAAACCTCAGTCCTGACATTCACTCAAGGCAAGACTTTATAAATTGTAAACCTCAAATTTTCTTATCTGCAAAATGAAATAAACATCACAAATTAAACTACACAAAAAAAGTAGCACAGTGCCTGGGCACAAAGTAAATGCTCGCTGTTAGTTTACTTCCTTAATAAACAGCTAGCTGATGTGAGGTTTTAAATGCACTGCAGAGACCTTACAGAGCCACAGTTCCTAATCTTAATTTAGAATTTTTTTCAACATTTAGGAATCTACTGATTAGCACCCATGGTTGAAACAAATACTTTCTTCAGAAAAATTCACATACATATGAGACTCTGCAAGAAATTTAAGGAAGTTCACAGACCCTGTTAAACTCAGAGTCTTCCAGACCTATGGACCTCAGATCAAGAATGTCTAGAATACTAATAAATTATTTAATACCTGAGTTGGTACAATGAAAAACTATATGACAACAAGTAATGTTCAATGAATGCTTATTATATGCTTAATACCATGCTAAGCAATTCAATGAATTATTTCATTATGCTTTGCAACAACCCTTGGGGTAGACAGTAATGCTGTACCCATTTTATAAGGGAGAAAACTAAGCGTTAAAAACATTAATTAACATGTCCCCTGTTATAAAGGAACACATCGTGAGTAAAACGTGTACTCTAAAGAATAATGCACCAAAAACAAAACCAGTAGTTAAAAAAAAAAAAAGACGGAAATAAAATAGCTTATCTCACTATTACAGTCCTGTCTTATCTTTGTTAGTCACTCAACAGAGGTCTTAAACATGCAAAAAGATAGGACTACAAAATAAAAACACTAAACAAATTAGTTGAACCCTTGATCTCCTAGTGAGGAAGGAGTTAGGTGCCACCAACAAGAATTCCAGTCTGCAGAGCTGCATCCATGACAATGAAAATAAATATGCATTTTAAGTCTCCTTTAAACAGCTGTACTTTTCGGCTTTGGATAGAATCTGTCCTTGCCACTGAAACCATCCACTACTGGGATGGGGGGGGGGGGGGAGGCGGTGCCACGGTGCCATGGATCATCTTTGCCCAGTCTAGGAAGGATACGGGAAATGTTTTCTCCGCCTTCTCACCTCCCTCACTACCCCTGAACTGCCAGCAAACACAGCACTTTCTGCTTTAAAAAAAAAAAACTAACAGATTCTCCATAAGTAAAAAGGCTGCCTTTCCAGCACAAATACTTTAAATATGAACAGGTAAGTTAAAAATTTATAAAATTAAATCCTAGTTGACATCATCATCAGTGTAGAAACACAGATCACAATATACCTGAATTTACGAAGAAAGTTAAATTATGATGCAGTTAGCACTACCCTATAAAAACTAAATTAACAAAAATGGTCTATTAGGGAAGACATCTGGTGTATCATGGCAAGAACTGTTAATGATATTGTCTGCAACCCTGTAATCAATTTTTTTCTCCCAGCAGCTCTCTCATTGCACCGTATTAGATGTGTGTGCCTGTAGAATTTAGGAGAGCTCCACACGTGGGGGGCAGCTTTGCCAACTGGATCTGATTCAGATCCAGCTCAAATGACTTTGGCAGCATGAAGCGTTGTTAAAGAACAATCAATACAGTTTGCTTTACGCAGCATCATCTTGACTCAAAGATTTATTACCTTATTACAGAATCTTCTTAAACCTACATATGATGGTATCTAAGTATACCACCAATCACAAACTTATTTAAATCCCCACTGAACACAATACTTTTACTGCTATAAATAAATAAATAAATAAATAAATGCTCGCCATTACTAATGCTAATACAAAAAGTTTACTACTACAAAAAGTTTACTAAAAATCGGGGCACCTGGGTGTCTGTCAAATAAATAAATAAATAAAATCTTTTAAAAAGAAAGTTTACTAAAAATCAATATTATGAACAAAATTTTAAATTCATTCAACAAATCCTGATTAGTGAGTATTGTGGTAAATGAAACAATCTAACAATGACATCCACACTAAATGGAGAATAAAGTGAGAAAATATCAGCCTGAAAGATACAATCATTTCTTAGATGCATACGGAAACAAGATGACAAGTGGTAAGGGCTATCTAAAGTTTTTTAAGTAGGTAGTCAAACTGGGATTCTGCTAATTTGTCCCTTATGATGTCAGTGTATCTTTCCAGGGATTAAAATTAGACTTTTATCCACTACATTGGGTCTTATCTTCCATTGTGAATGGTTATTATATCAAGAATTCCAAAGATTCCACAAAGTGAACCTTTTTTCTGGTCTAATTCTTGATAAATTACAGCAGCAACTACTTGACCATGAAATTATTGCTGTGATGATTATTCCTAGTTTTGTTTAGAATAATTAATATCCTGTATCTCCATTGCCCCGGTCCTCTTCACTTTCCTCATGGGTGACAGCCCTCACCACCTAACTAGAGCTGCCACAGTCTGCCTGGGCTCCACAGTGCTACCCAATCCATCTTCTTAAGTAGGCATTTGCCAATCAGCTTGCTTGGAATAAAAAAGCCTACAAAGGCTTCTCTTCTGCCTGTCACATAAAATCTTCCCTTGTCTCACCTTTACAACGCTCTATGATCTGGCCCCACATTATATCCCACCTCTGCTCCCACAACTCACTAACCTGAGCTCTTCATGGACGTGCGGCCATCTTCTCTCAACTCCCGGCTTCACCAGGCCCACTGCCTACATGGCCTACAGGGACAGGCTGACATGTACACCTGGAAGGCTCCTCCTGTCTGCCTGTCACATGTTACTGATGTATCAAAAATAAACCCAGCTCCTCAAAACCTGCCTACCTTCCCAAAACTTTCCCAAGTGCAAGAGTCCCCTTGGAGCACTCTCTTCCCCTCGTTTCAAGATATTATTTTTCTACACTGCAACTGAACAATTCATCATATATTACCAGTATCCCGTATTATGCACCTGCATATGTGAGGGCCACTCCCTGGTGTTATTTTCTAATTGAGTACACATTTGAACCCCACATTCAGGTTACATACAAAAGAGAAACACAGGTCTTCACCTTCTTTCACGATTAACAGCAGTCAATCAGAACAATAACACCTGTCTTTCAGGAAATGTTATCATTAAATCTTACACAGGCTAAAAAAAAAAAGGAAGACAGGTGTCTACACAACGTTCATAAAAGGGGAGATGCATCACACGCAAAGAACCCACACGGATCACTAACGCCGGGCCCTGTGTTCTAGGGCTAGAGCACCAGACACTTTATCCTGCGGCACCTCACACACATCATCACCACCAGGTACCAGAGACGTTACCGGGGCACAGCTGGGAGCACCAGATCTACACCCTAACTCAGGACTTTCGAAATGTTTAATTCTTTATCTGGCATTGCAGAAAAGCCTAGCTACTCCTCAGCAATATTCTATAAAATGTCACCTGAGAGGACAGCATCCAAAATAGTTTAGATTCGTGGGCCGTGAGTCCCAATAATGCTGGGGAAGTGCACATTCCACATTTGGACTCAAACTTACCCCCTTTTATCCCCTTTCAGTTGCCAACATCCATACTCGCTGCTGATTGCCAGCTCCTGCTCCTTGCAGCGGCCCAGCATGCTCTCTGCTGGCACCCAAATACCCTACACCACCAAACCCCGCTGACTTCTGGAACTGTCCTAGAGGGGTAAGGCAAGTCCCGTATTTTGCTTCCTCTGTGCATGTACTTGTTACTCCTTTAAAAACACATACAATACAGCACATTTTTAAAGGGGCTCTGGGGAGGGAGGTAATATTCCTATTTTATACCCTATGGGATATAAAATATTGATAGCTTTTAAAAACGGGATTCTCCTTACCCCTACAGGCCCTCTCCCGGCTTCAGAAAGATGTTGTGGTGGCTGTGACGCCACCGGCAGAGAGCATGCTGGGGGGTCACACAAAGCAGGAGTTGGAGATCTGCAGCAGGCCTGGGAGTTGTGGACCTAAAAAAGAAAAGAGCTTTCAGTTAGCATGCCCAACGTCCCCTCTAGCCCTGGTTACTAGGGGCACGCAGCACACAAGCAGGAATCTGCACCACCCTTTAGCAGATGGCCTCTCAGAGAATTTGTTCTACCGCTGAAGTTAGCCTTTCTGCGTCAATCAGAGCTGTTTCCTTATTTCAGTAAGAACAAACCTATGACCCTTCTGGCTCCACAATGGAACCTGGGTCCTGTTGAAAAGCAGTATGGTGTGTGCCCCAAAATAACCAAGTTAAGATGCGACACAGTGCCAAAGCACAGTGATAATGGCATGCTTTGCCTAGAATAAAAACAAAAAAGCAATGGTGTCAGATAAACACAACTATAAAATGAACCACAAGTGGACAAACTGAGCTTTCAGAAGAGTTTCCGATGCGAGATGCTAGGGGCGTAAGATAGATACTTAATAAAGAAATATTCAAGACATTAAGGGGTCAAAGAAAGACCCTATCGTTTTCTCAAAGTCCTGGTTTAATTTTATAAAGCTAAAGGTAAGGTAAAAGACAAAGGCTTAATGCCAGAGGGAAAAAAGACACCATTCAAATGAGCTTTAATTTTCTCACAAATGCCCACCTGAACAGGTACAAAACATAAAGCTCAAGAAAGGCATTATTTCTTTTAAGGGCAAAACCAGTTCTGGTATGTATCACACGTCTATTTTATTCTTCTTTTAAACTTTGAAAACATTTAAAAGCAGCAGCCGATTATAGAGCAACTCCTGAAAGCCAGCACCGTCCGTGTACGTATCAAAAAAAGATACCTCAAATAAGCGTTTGAGTGTGTTCCCTTTCAAACATTCTAGAGAGTATATAACACTTCCAAAAAACCAATCGATCCAATTTTGTGTGGTTTTAAAAGAACTAAAAACTCCATAAAATCCAAATACTTATATAAGAATCTCTGCTCTTAAAGGTGTTTAAAATGACAGATAAGCAAACTTTTTAATATTAAACCATTTTTAGGGAGCCTTATATTCAGTTCTTTAGAATCACTAACAACCTCCTGTAATCCAAGATTTTCATATCCTCCATTAATTACCTGTTTTTCTATGTCTCCTTTAAGACAAACAAAAATATGAATCCCAAGAAAATAAGCCAATACTGGGAATGTGTTCATCATGATGGTTTTCTTTCCTTTCGGTACAGCTGGCGTCTAGAGTGCACGCTGGGCGCCACTCAGGATACTTCCTGGGTGTCTCTGACTCCCGCTGCCTCAGGGGTAACACACGATGACACCAAGGGCTGTTCGCACCATAACCTTCCCCACCGCACACCCGGCGCCTCCCACACCAGCGCTGCAGGTTCCAAATCAAAGGTTCACCTGTGTACTAGAATGTGCAATACACTCAATTTTTTTTATCATAATCATCCAATAAAAATGAACTGCTGGTTAATTTTTGCATGAGGAATTCATTAATCAGATCACGCAAATCCTTATTCATTCAAATTCAAGAGTTTTAAACCAAGACGACACCTAGTAAGGCATTTCAAAGCACCTTGGCATTATTTTAAATATGCAAAAGTTTAAATAATTATTAAAACATTTTAAGTATTAAAAAATACATTTTAAAGCATATCACTGTTCTTATTTATGAATCAGAAAACATGGACAGTATCTGTTTCCCTGATTTTCTTCAGTTCTTCTAATAGGTTTTACTTAGACCCTTCTTAAACACAATCACCCACATATACATACAAATTACAAATGTCCAGTCCTAAGGAATCAAGTTGAAATAGTAAGACTTTACCAATATTCTCACACAGCAGCTCTCTGCAAATATCAGATTGTCTCAAATTTTTGTAGGCTCCTTTTTTAGAAAAGATGAGAATGCCTCAAGTTTCCCACATTGAAAACATTTCACATAGAACAGGTTTATTAAACAACATTTTGAGACATATATTATACAGAACAGTAAAATTAAACAAAACTCTTTCAGGGATTTCTTAGTTCTAAAATCCAAATAAACCAGGAGAAAATGAATTACCCAACTTTACAATAATTGTGAACCATTAAAACTTTAAATCCCATGTGGCCTACAATGACTGTCAGTCATGAGTGAAAACAGCCTAAGAAGGTGAGTAAATAGGGGCATAAGATGCTATGAGATTATTTATTCCCAAAGTCTCATTGTGATTTTCACTTATGTGAATACCGTCCCCTCCATTCATAAGCTGACATTCATGTCATGTAAAAAGGCGATGGTGATCAAAGTAACTTTCAACATGATTGCCTTGTAACTGGCAGGAAAAATATCTAACAACACTTTGTCCATTAAACTTGGGGCTAAGGATTTCATCCCCCTCTTGCTCCTTAAAGGATTAAATAAAATTTTAAACTTCAAATTTACATGTGAAAAGGACATGCGGTCTCACCGCATATACTTATTATTGGTGGCTGGCTCCAAACAAACAGCGTGGAGTAAGTCCAATACCCCATTATAGTTTATTATAACACTTATCGCTATCAACTAAGCAACCATGGCCTTCACTTTAAACAAAAGGAGAAAAAAGGTGTGTCCTTCCCAAGCCACAAGAATGTGCACCTTCTCTTGACTTAGAAATCGCCATATAAGAAAAGTGGTGTCACAGAGCCATACGCACTCCTAACAGGTGAGAACAGCCAAACTATCGGAAAAGAACAACTCCTTTGGAAGAATTATTTCAGCTGTACATTCCACTATGTCTCTACGTAATATTTAATTCCTCACTCTACAAACTAAAAACAGTTGATAATGAACTTCATGGGTCTCACTTCATTATCCAACACTACCCTCCAAGTCGCAAAGCTGTGTGTGGGTAGTACTGACCTTTTCCTAGGAAATGAACTAAAAGGAGAAAAGGAAGTATGGAAAGAAATATTCAGTTTCTGCAGCCCTAACATGAGGGACTATCAGGAAGAGAAAAACAGCCACTTTTTACACAAAAATGAGCCAGCACACCATAAGGAATTTTTCCTATCCAATGGCCTTCTCAGGAATGTTTCCCTATAGACTAAGCCCTCATTTGTCTTTGCTAAAAGTCAGTAATATCGAAATTTCAAAATAGATTATAATGCCTAAAAATATTATGACTTTGGCTAGACTCATGTAAATTTCCTTAAGAAAACAAGAAATTGAGCTTTAATGTATTTTAAGAATATATTATTATTTAAACATATAAAATACTACACACTGCGGGCTAACCAAAATACTACGCATTGTAAACGAAAGGTAAAGAAACAGGTCTTTTTGGTTTGTTTAATAAACAGAAGGTTAATTTGTAGTTAATGCATCGTATCAAATTACTACTGAAGTTTTTCTAAAACCTTATGCAGTGAATTTTTTCCACTCAAATGTTATTTCGTTCAATATTCAATAAACATTTATTGTGGATGTTATATGGGCCAGGCAATGAGCTAATAAGCACACCGTACACATCAATGAGTAACATGGGCGTAGTGTCTGCCCCTACAAAAACTTAGACCCAGAGCACCAACGAAACATCAACATGGCTACCATGTCATTCCATGGCCCAGGCACTATGCATCCACTTTGTAGGCTTAACCTTTCCATCTAAAAACCACCTACATGCAAAGTAGGTGCTTTATTTATACTCTAACCTCACCGGTAAATAAAATAAGGTTAGGAGGGTTAAGAATCTTGCCCAAGGTCATAAAAGATAGCAACTGAAGAACAGACCAGCTGATGTCAAAGTCAAGCTCCCAACACATGCACTCTACACTCTACCATCCCTCCTCTCAGTCCCTGAATAACACCTCAAATTCTGAAATAGCCATACTCACAGTAATGTAGACTTCCCGTCCCACCCCCAGAAAAGTCTTTAATACAAGATTTACCTAACATTAAAATGAATGCCCACTTCCTGAATTTCTATACACCATACATTCTGTGTTAAATGGTCATAGCAGCCAAGGTGGGATTAAATAATTGTGGCATATGATGCATAAATGATAATTAACTCGTTGTGTGTACACATAGAAGTGTGTACAGAGTGCATATTAACAAACTATCCCATATCCCCCAGCATTATCTATGTAAAGGTCTTGAGCAAAAAATGAAAAGATAAAAATCTTATCCTCAGTAAGTTTTCATTTTAAAGATGGAAGAGCCACTTCCTGCTTTGATCTACTTCTGAGAAACTTGATTTGGTGGAGAGAGGACAACATCAATGGTACGTGGAAGCTGCACCAAAGCTAATTTCTCTGCAGCCCCTCTTTGTTGTACTGTGGCAATCGACTTTTGGGGTAGGATTATAGATGCAGACTGGGAATTAGAAATTCCAAATGTTCCTCCCTTGGCTGCTCACATTTGGCAATGAAACCAAAAGGGAGATGGTGCTCCATCTTGAATAACGTGGGCCCCATGTTCACAGAAGTACTGGAGATGTGCCTTTGTCAAGGTAACTAGTGGTATTATGCAGTCTCAGCTACCCTACATTCATAGCCAACACTAACAATGTATGCTGTCAGGGACATAAATGATAAAAAGCACAGTCATCCATGCAGAGTCATAACAACTCACTGAGCCCTGAACAGTCAACTATATACCCTAATATCATCCCTAAGGATATATCCCCAAATTCAGGGAATCTCTAAGATCAGGTTTAATTTTAACAACTTTTCCACTTTCAATAAACCAAATAGGAACAAGATGAATGGTATTTGCTCAAAATAATATTTGTAATAATTACATATCCTACCTAGAAATTCATTTCATACAACAGTTAAAGAAACAATAACTCTATAACTCTAAGAAACCAAAATCTTATCTTTTTTCTATTGTATGAATGACAGGAATTCATTAGGAATCCACACAGAATGCCCGTATATTAAAAGGAACGGCTTCAATTACTTATCTGTGAGTGAAGAATTAGATATGAAGTACTACTATACTACTAGAGCCAAACAAGGTACTTCTCGGTGTTCTACTACATGAAAATCACTAAACAATCTTGTGAAGCATTTTCAAAATTTGCGATTATTTCTAGAGAGCAAATTAACTCTAATATGCTAAAGGCCTAAGATTTCTATAAAAATGGAATTTTATTGATTTTTTATAGTAAAAGCAAGAAAGAAATCTTTCTTTTGGGACAAAAGGTGAATGGCTTCCTTCACATTAATCCTATTTGGAGTGTTCCCCAAAGAGGACTGACATCCAGTAATGCCACAGATGTCTGTCCAATTAGAAACTAAGGTCACTGAAGGAAGGAACTTTATCCTGCAGACTTCAGTTTCTTTCAAGGTGCTGTGCCCAACAAAGCACACAGAGTAAGACTTTTGTTAAATGCCTATAGAAGACATTGATTACCACCGAGAACATTCGTCACTGCACTCGGGAATATAATGTTCCTCGGTGATACGGACTCACTCGGGAACTGAGCTCTGAAAGCAAACTAAGTCATACCCTGACCTAGGAAAGCTAAGGGATTGCAGCAGAAGAAAGGGTTGAAGACGTGATACCAGGCTCTTTCAGTTAATCAATGGAGACCCACTCAAGCTGGCCCAAGAAAAGAGGCCTTTACTGAGCAGAGACAAGGACAGTCCAAGAATCCCGAGGGAAGAAGCGTTAGCACAGCAGGCTCAGGGAGAA
Organism: Nasua narica; assembly: GCA_028533885.1. Classification (NCBI taxonomy): domain Eukaryota; kingdom Metazoa; phylum Chordata; class Mammalia; order Carnivora; family Procyonidae; genus Nasua; species Nasua narica. Next base: position 5,392,383 of record CM052798.1, read on the forward strand.
GGCATGCCCTCGTTCCCCCTGGCCACCCATTGCTCTCTGCACAGATGCTCTGATCCTCTGCTCTTCTGGGCTTCCTGCCCTATCACGTCAGCTTGCCTGTGACCTGTTTATGCTTGCCAACCCTCTCTGCGCTGAGGCGACTCTTGATTCATCTTTCCGGCTTTGCCCTCTCAGCTAACCGCTTCAGTCTCTCAATTATCTTTTTAAGCAAGGCCACAGAGATCGTAGATGGCTAGTCCATATGACTACACTTTCAAAGAACTAAAGATTTTGCCAGCTGCCTTATTATTTAGTTCAGAAGGCTGAGGTGCAAAGCTGCCTTATTTAAATGACCCCTCCCTATTCTTACTTCTGAGCATGCACTATCCATCATTCCACCTGACCTCTCCCGTCTCTTGAGCCACTGCTTTGACTACTTGCTCCACAGATACTTCTGTCATTGTAGTCAGACAAATCCAGTTTGGTCTCCTACTCTGTAAATAAGCCTGATGAAATTAACACTCCCTAAGAGGATGAAAGCTTCCTAACAGAACACATAATTTGCTTCCCGTGAAAATGCTACTTTGAAAAGTAGCCTCAGTTCTGCCAGGAACTCAATTACTTTGCGCCACCATAGCTTTCTACCTGCCTCTGTGGAAGTGTGGGCTCTAACCAGATCTACCCATGTATGGTGACAGTGGCCTTATCCAAAGCAGAAGCCGTGGATCCCATCCCCATAGGCAAGATGACCAAATAAACTATCATCCCAAACAAGGATACCTTTGGGAGTGAAAAGAGACACGTGTAACAGTTTGCCAGGTTTAATGTAATCCTGTACACAGAGACAACTATGTTCCAAATCATGGACTCCGACCCCGTGGGACGTAGTAACAGAGCCTAGAAGACAACCCAGGTCCCCACATAAAATCCGAAGACCCTTCTTATCTCTCACAGAACTAGTTTCTGAAATGTTACCCAAGGTCTTTCTTCAGTTCAATAAATTGGCATTATGCTAGTTTAGGTTACTGATCACAGATGTTTCCCCAATGTCTGTTTCTCGATTCCTTAACTTCTGTTGTGTCTAACACTGTAATCTTACTTAATATGTACCATAAGAGCATTTGCCCAGTTCTTTTTACAGTCCCAAATATACCATACATTCAAAAACTCACCATGGTAAGGGGTTATTCTAATTCATGGTGTAAACAACGGAATACAGCTCTCGGTTACAACCCCAAACCAAAAAAGCTTAAAAAGATAAAATATATAAATAGTCAATAACATTTCGAAGCTATTAGGTTTTTGTTTTCCACTGCTCCACTTGCCATGCATGGTATTTGCTGTGGGCAAAATCAACTCCAATTTCTTCTTTTTAAAATCTTGCAGAGAAACAAAGCACATTTCCTTCTGTTCATCTTTTTCCCTTATAGCCTGGGTAAGCTGAAGGAAAAAAAAGCTATGATTATTCTCCTCTATTAAGTTATCTTTTTGTAAGGAGAACTGCAAACCAAGGTAAGAAGAAAGCTGGTGTCCAGACAGTAACCACATTCCTTCTACGAGTAAATATTTCACCATCTCAGTTATCCTTACACAGCAACTACACGCACGTGCTGAAGACAGAACTCAACAAAAACATGAGACATAGCAGTGTGCAACTTACACACCGTGCCCACTGCCCACACTGTTTTGGCAGACAGCTTCAATGTGCCGCACCACATCAACAGCGACAACAGAAGTTTCAGCTTTTATTGCTGTTAATACCCTGAGCAATTACTGTAACTCAGCAGGAACCTCTGCCCCAAACAGCAACTATCACACTGTAATCAGCATTTCATAAGAGATGCTGTTCAAACATGAAGGCACCTGCTAATGTGCTAAAATTGTACAAAAAGAGGTCTAAATCTATTTAAAAAAAAAAAAAAAACCTTTGAGATTTTATTTCACAAGTATATATTTTCCATGGTGCACTGGTATTATGTTTGCTTTAAACACACACACACACACACACACACACACACACACACACGCAATGGATGAGCAGGGATACAGCAGTAGCAGTTGCCACAAGCAAAAGAAAATTCATCAGGAAACAATACCACTGCCCAGATTTTCAGATGTCAGTGCAGCATCTGCAAAGAAATTATCTTTGGGGAAAAAAATATATAATAAATAGCAAAGACCTCTAAAAATGGCAAAACTTCATGTGGACATAAAATCTGAATAGAAAGCATTTGATTTACAAAATTACATCAAAAACCTCCTTGTAAAACAAGCAGGGAACTTAAAAGCAGCCTTCCAAGAATAAATAAATCTTGGAAGTAAATGGCCCTTTTGACTCTCTTTTAAAACAGTAAGCATGTGTTACTTATGCAACAAAACTTTAATAAGAAAAAATAAGTGGCATACAATTTTTTTAACTAGCTAAGTTGGAATATACTAATTGGGTATTTGGGGTCATTAAAAATGATAAAAAGAAACAAATGAGACGCAGAATTAAAGATCTCTCCATACTACATTACCTTTCTTTAGACTGAGGTATCACATATGGAATGTGAAAATACAAATATTGTCAAGTTACAAAAGGTTTTGGAAATAACAGCATTCACAGATACTGATACATACATCTACATACATAAAAAACTGGGATTTCTCTATATCTAAGAAGGGAGACAGTAGTTCACAACCTTCAAGTACAAGGATCCCTTTTTTAATGTTTCAAAAGATCCCCCAAATGGCAGTACTCTGATAGTATTTCGCATAATAGTGGTTGTTTGAGAAAAATACGTAATAAGCTTATTCTTAACTGTGTACTGTCATTAAATATTAAGTGAATTTTTTAAGTCACGCCAGCATATTAATATATTTGAAAAGTAGTTGTACAAACACAGGTGAGGCATATGTTAGAGTGAGAATGTTTATTTGCAGACCTTTGTAAAATCTCTACAGATATCCAGGGATCCAAAGCCCCAAGTGTGGGAATCACCGGTCTAAAACCCAGAGATTGCCTAATGGGCAGTATCAACGCCTCTAAGCTTGGGGAAGGTTTGTAATGAGAAATTACCGTAGCCATGCTATCCCCAAGCCAGATTCCTTTCCCCAACCTCCATCACCGGGCGAACCGAGATACACTCTCTATCACTAAAATCTCTAAGGAAATGACAGCTGCCACCAAAAACTAGTCTCTGGCACGTTAATATTCTTTTTTTCCAACTCACCACCAATTCCCAAATTTACTTTACTTCAGGCTCTTCACAATGGCTGAGAAGAAACAAACTACTTCAGAAACTCAAGAAAATCTCTGAAATTATTGTCAAAACAGCTACTGGAGAAATGAAAACTTTGGGGACATTGTTCACAGTACAAGCTTTGTCAGTGTTACAAAACCAAAGGGGTAAACAGGTAACTGCCTTACACGTGTGCCGCAGCTGCCAGGCAGTGAGCACTGGAGGCGGCCTGGCTAGCAAGTCCACAACCAGGAAGAAGCAGTCGGAGAGACGGCCAATGCAGCTGCAAAAAGAGAAGGCACAGCGGAGAGTCAACAGCACATTAAAAAATGCTTACCAGTTTGAAGTCTTGAATGCTACAGATGAAATACGGCGTGTTTGGCCTCCGACTCTCGATATACACACAGTCTTTAAAAGAAAAAGAAATTTTAAAACAATGGTATTTACCATTAAGGGAACAAAGACAGGGCCCATAAAGCCACTGCATAAATAAACACATGATAAAATACATATCTTTTACAGAAAAAAAATTTCAAAGATGAATTGTAAATTACAAATAATTTTAAGCTAGAAGAAAACAGCCCTTGGGGTTTTTACTGACCACTTTTCTGATAATTTAAAGAACCTGATAAAGCCTCAATCACTGTTTCCAGGGTGCCTGAAGAAGGGGGAGAAAGAAATTCCCATAGGGATTAACCAAATTTTGATGAAGAAAATCCAATCAAGGGAATTACTTGATCACAGCTACACAAGATGAAATCTTGAATGTCTCACTCAGAGAGATGCTACCGTGTCTTCACGAAGAGGAAAGGTTTGCCGTGTGCTCCTCTGTTTTCAGTAAACAATTTGTGAGGAAATAAATGAAAGCTATAAAGATGACCGGCTTGAGCACACTATTTTATTACAATGACCTTTGTACCGAAACCAAGAAAAAGAAAGAAATCTGACCAGTTGTGGATAATTCACTATTAAATTTCAACCTGAACACTTTTTATTTTCTAATGGTAAAGAAAACCAAGGCACCCAATCAGAGATGGGATGCAGTAAACCAAACCACACTTTCCTCAAGGGATTAAGAGAACTTTCTTAAATTACATTTGACATGGCAATGGTTGGGTAATTTTTTTTTTAAGATTTTATTTATTTATTTGAGAGAGAGAGAGAACATGAGAGAGGAGAAGGTCAGAGGGAGAAGCCGGAGCCGGGAGCCCGATGCGGGACTCGATCCCGGAACTCCGGGACCATGACCTGAGCCGAAGGCAGCTGCCCAACCAACTGAGCCACCCAGGCGCCCTATTTCTGATGTTCTCAATAGCTGGAGTCTTAAAGGGCTGCTCTTTAAAATGGCAGGTTGAGGGCCCCTGGGTGGCGCAGTTGGTTGAGCGACTGCCTTCGGCTCAGGTCATGATCCCGGAGTCCTGGGATCGAGTCCCACATCGGGCTCCCAGCTCCATGGGGAGTCCGCTTCTCACTCTGACCTTCTCTCTCTCACTCTGTCTCTTTCCTAATAAATAAATAAATAAAATCTTAAAATGGCAGGTTGAGATACTTTTTTTTTTTTTTAAAGAAGCAATGATTTTAAGGGACGCAGTGGCTTTAAAGGGACTTTAACACTCTCCACAGGGCAACCCAAGATCATCAGAAAGCTTAAGATAGGATCCTCTATGTATTATTTACTGAGAACTAAAGGCATCTGCAGTCAATCAAATTTTCTGGGGATAATAATCATAATATTCACATTAAAAATGCCAGTTGCTTTATCCCTCCTCATGACCCTTGATGATGAGTATATCTTAGAATAACTCAGATGCATAAGAATATGAGCAGATACCTCTACTGCCTTATGTTACACATGCAGAGCCAAGAAAAAAGGAGCAGAAATTTGGAACCATCATCCCATGGACAGTCCAGTACCACCACAAGCACTAACTAAGCCACTAAGAGGTGGATCATGAAGAAAGCCCTCACCAAGGACACTTCCTTCCAAGAAACTTTCTAAAAGACATCAGAATTTTTGTAGCCCAAAGTCACTCCAGAAAAAGAAGAAATCTGAACGCCAATCATCTAGGCATCCAGAATGTCCCAACTGATTTCTCTACTCAGATGGAGACTCCACAACAAAGATTCGATCCCTGGATCCATGTACAACAGTAGCTCACGAATAAACTGCTGACTGAACTTTTCTATTTTGTTCCAGGGTCCAGGATGCTAAATAACTCTGCCTAACATTTAGGCAACATCCATTTAACATGCCAATCCCCTTAAGGAACAAGAGAACTCTTCCTATTTCAGTAGGTATTTATCTTCCCATCCCTAGTTTGGTATTCAACTAAAAACATTCCCTCCATAAAAAACTGCAATTCCAATTTGCACAATTTTGGAACAACCCAAGGTTCTTAATTTCTGTGTCCCAATCCCTGACGCACGGAATATCAGTATCTCAAATCTCTAGATATCAATTACTTACCTGTCTCACTCAACCTGAACACAAGTCACAGTCTATCGGCCCTCCCTCCTCGTCGCCTCCTACAGAGAGCTGCTGCCTCTACATCTCCCAACACTGTCCTACCTCCAGCTCTACTCCCAGTATAGCCATACTACTCGCTGGCTTCGAATGCGTCCCTTCCCAACTAACGACTTCCACTTCCTCAAGGTCCCGGGAACCAAAATGTGTAGCATACAGTGGTCTGGCCCCGCACCACATCTCAACCTCCACTGGGCTACAGTACCCCAAATTCCACCGCCTTGTCCATGCCAAACCCTCTTAACTCCTTCATTCCACCAGCACCTACTTTATAATGAGTTAGCTCCCAAGCCAGTAAATTCTCATGGCTCCTCTATAAAGAAATGGCAACATCTCCTTCCTTAAAAAAGCTTTATGTACAGTTTTCATAATCCACAGAATCATCATAACTATAAACCTTCTAACTCTGAGGCTTAAAGTAGCTATTAACTTGAATACCAAAAAAGCTTTCCAGAAAAGGATTCTCACTACAAAGTTATATCAGGAAAATATCTATAAATATACCTGGATGTAACACTCTCAGAGAGGGAGCAAAGGACTATACTGGGATGTGGAGGACAACCCCTGGTATCCTTGTGCCTAGAAGCTTCCCGGCAGTGTTGGAGGCGGACTCCTGCCTGTTGGCCGGAGAAATGCTGCCATGATGAGTAAGATGGTGTGAAAAAGAACCCTAAACCTGACAGATGGAATTACCACATTTACTTATAAATGCCTTATTAATAGATAAAAAGTCACCTCTTTTTGTTTAAAAAGCTACTATGTCAGCTACTAACATAAACATCTACTACAAAAAAAACTATTATTGACCCTAATTCATATGTGAGATTCCAATGCACATGACTAATAATCTGTAAGACAGGTCACTGTATCAGACGATCTCTTTCAGTATTTGGAAACTTATACATGAAAAGGATAAGCTCACTTCATAATTAAATGACAAAATCTAAAAGTTTATTTTATGTAAGTAGTCATTAAACACAGAATCACTAAGATCCGGGGTAATATAAATTAAAATTTTTCACCATGTCTAACTTGCCAAGGAAATGGGGGAAAATACATTGTTTTGATCTGACTTTTCAAATTCATTTTAAAAATAAAAGCATGAAAGTGCTCGCTTCGGCAGCACAAATACTAAGTAAGTAAATAAATAAATAAATAAATAAAAGCATGAAAAATTATTGTAGAGTCAAATTTTTCTTTATTACCCTCCCATAAAAATTAGGGTGATCCAACTGTACATCCTAAGGAACAATTTGGAATTAAAGTCTAAGGGGAAAAAAAATATACTTATTATTACTCTTAGTGATTTTCAAAACAAGGTTAAGTAAGGCCAAATACTCATAAGAAATAGTTCCCTCTTGTCTCATTAATTAAGCAGCTATTTAATAAAATAATTTCATATAGATGTTTATAGTGAGCACAAAGCTAAAGTGATTTAATTTGGCAAGGGCAAGAGGAGAACATAAGTCAAGAGCAATGTTAAAATCTCAGTTGGAATATATGCCCAGTAATCTTTTAAAGTCAAAATGACTTGCCAAGAATTTTCATGCAAGTTACAAGTGCATAGATTGTCTGAGGCTGGTTATAAAATTGGTTTCAGTCAGTTGGATCAATGATCCTCAACCTGAAAATCTCCCATAGCCAACACAAGTACTACAGACACCTTTTTTCTTAGAAAGAAAAGAAAAGAGAAGCAAGCCAGCATTTTTTTTAACAAAGCCACCAGTTTTGAAAAAACTGAGCAAAGCTGAAATAATCCATTAAGTGCATAATGCACATTTTCAAAATTACCCGTATGAAAATGCCTATTTACCAGATTGAGCAGCTGCTGCAGGGCAAATACATATATTTTTTTAATCTTAAAATCAGCAAGCCTGAAATACGTCAGAGAAATGAGTGAGGATATTACCATCGATATCAATTATTTCAAACAATACATGGTAACTCATTTTTTTCCTTACTACGGGTGTCTGGAAAGAAAAGCATGGGTCTGGGTTGAGACCTATCCTCTATCACCAAACCTCTGCCAGGGTACGGATCACACAATTAAGTGACCTCAAATCCTGTATCCATGATCCGTGCAATGATATTGAACAGGGGCGTTTCTGGCTGTTTCTCTCAACCTCAACATAGCTTTGTGTCCAAGAATCTTTTGTGCCATCTGCAAACCACGGAGCATTTGCTAAGCTGGGGAAGGAAGTCAGCCAAAACATGAAGGCAGAATTTTAAGGCAAAGAAAGCCCTCTCTGCTTTTCTATCCTCAGCAAATCAGCAGGTTTATGTAAATAGAGCAAGAGCATGGTCCTCTCAAGGGTAAAAACCACAGCCTGAAGCATCAGGCAGTTTGTCATCCTGGAACACAAAGAACCTGTCAGCATCCTTCCTGACAGCCTCCTCCCAGAGCACAGTGGACACCTACCGCCCCAACTAATTGAGCAAGCAGCGCCCTGAGCCCGGCATTAAAGCTGTGGTCACGATGTGCAGGCTCAGTCTGTGCTGAGCTCTGTCCTTTAAAGAATTTCCCTCCTGTAAATGCGTTTCTGCCCCCTTAATCTTTGAAATACCCTCTCATCCCTTTGCCAGGCATGACAGTGCCACTGTAATATAAGGTTTCCAATAGAAAACCTTCTACTTGTTTAAAAAACAGAAGAAAAGAAGAGAAAAAGCATGCACAGACAGACTTTCTCACAAACAAATTTCCCAGAGACATGCAGTATGGCACCGTGGCGGACAAGGAGGTTGACTCTCAGGACTGCTCCGTCCTCCCGTGTTCCACTTGTCTTACACAGGACTCCTCCACCCTGGACACTGAGCCATTCCGTGAGGTGTCAGCCGACTGGTCTCATATTACAGAATCAAAAAATCCACAAGTATCTCACTGGTTAAGATGGGTGTTTCCAAATGTCCAACATGCAAAAAGGTATGTAGCTACATGTGCATGTGAGAAACAACACTGAAATCCCAATCGGCACTGCATGGCCCCACAACGGAGGAGCCTCTGGCCCTCCAGCGGCCTCCCCATCTGTGCCAGTCAAATCCATCACCACTCCTCACCTCCACAACAATACACTACATTCCACAGTAAACACTCAAAAACTACACAAGGAGCAACTGACCCGAACAAAACTGTAAAAACTGAAAAGCAGTTATATGAGATCCTATTAAGAACGCTGTTGTGAACCGTCGATATGAACATTAAAAACGCTGTTTTCTAATAAATACTTCTTTAAGAAACAAATCAGTTGCAAGATGGTCTACTTCTAGTTTTCTACTAGATTCTTTCGAGGGGGAGGAGTACACCCAGATTGTCTAGGAACAGCGGGGACCTAAAAAGGGAAAAGGAAACAAAACCGGGTAAATGGCACCTCAGTCAGTGAAGTCCTCTCAGTGTTTACCTTCATCCTGTGTTGTGAGCCTGAAAACTATCACCAAAACGGACTTGCTATGCCTTAAAGATTCTAAAGTCAGTGGGAAAAAGATCTCAGGTAACACACCCTTGGTCCCTTCCTTTTTAAACCTCATGAACATTAAATCCCGCATACTCCAACGTCCACAGAGCACCGCCAGCACCAGCAAGCGAGCACAGGCTTTTATCCAGACAGAACGTTGTATGCTTCCAGCAAACGTTCATCTGTCTTCATCCTCACTGCTAACAGGAAATTAAATGATGAGAAAAACCAGCTGGGAGGCTGTTTCAATTTCCCACCTTCCCCTTTTCTCCTCTAGAAGTCAAAAAAATCTTCTAGTACATCAAAAGCTTAAAGACTGATCCAAAACAGTCACCTTTCCAACCGGAAGAAGTGCTGCAGCCAGACCCCCCCCCCCCCCAACAGCCGCCGGCTACACAGACTTGAAAACTCTGCACTGCCGCCGGCGTCAATCTCACCGATTATGCGGACACGCTAAGTTCTGGCCCCGGGCTGACACTCTTGCTTAAGCAAAGAGCGTCTAAAGCACTCTCACCACCATTTCCTTCTGCAAATGTTCCTTAAAAAGCCCTCCACACCGAATCCCAACTGTGAAAAAGACCCAAGCCAGTTCAGCAACCAAACTCCAGTTAAGTGATGTGGCTCTCTCTTACAGTTCCTAACAACTGTGTGTGTGGAGCTTTTGTGCTATAAGAGAACGCCCAGAATCTAGCTGGCAGGGGAGCACCTATTTTAGATTAGTGGTGGCCATCTGCCCTACGGAAGCAAAGGGTGTTAGGACATTAGAGACATGGGGGAGAAGAATTTCCAGCCTGCTCTCCCTATTGCTGCCCCCCCACCGTACCTGCCTTTCTAGTGCTTGAGAAGGTGGGTAACAACCCTACCCCCAAATCAGTGGGTCCTATCTAAAACATGAATTCTTGGGGCACCTGGGTGGCTCAGCCGTTAAACATTTGCCTTTGGCTCAGGTCATGATCCCAGGGTCCTGGGATCCAGCCCCAAGTGGCTCCCTGCTCAGCAGGAAGCCTGCTTCTCCCTCTCCCACTCTCCCTGCTTGTGTTCTCTCTCTCACCATGTCTCCCTCTGTCAAATAAATAAATAAAATCTTTTAACAAATAACAAATAAAACATTAATCCACGATAAAACCCCTATTAAGTAGAGGATGACCAATTGCTAATGAAAAACAACAGGTCCTCACCACTGAATATGTACATTTAGGAAACCAACTCAAATAGAGTTCAAACACTTCTAGGAACGCTGGGCCCAGTAAGCTCGGCCCAGTAATCGTAGGAAAAAAGTAACCAGCGACAGGCTGGAGCGAAGCTTCCGCTCTCCCCATATGGCTGACAACAAACAAATCGCTAGTCTGATCTTCTGCTGTCACATCCTGCAGAGCAGATTTCAAGCAACACTGCTTGCTCCTACTCAGAAAACAATGTGCTGGGAGCCTGGGCTTTACCATAAATGGCTCAACCAATTTGCAGTGCTCACTGGAAATACACAGGAGAATCCTTGGTGCCTGGGCTATAATTCTTATTTGGCAAATGATTTTATTATAAACTGGTATCATAGTGAATCCATTTTCTTTACGGGTTTTCTGCTAGTGTTTAATGGACTGTCAGGATAATTTAGATTTCATCTATTTAAACTCATTCAAGCCTGGCTCCTGATTGTACAGTAAATGGAACATATTTCTATTCACGGAAATTAATGACAGTTAATTGTAGTCTGTAGTTCTCAATTTTGTAAAAGCAACTGTTCCACAGTTCAAGCACCATGATACAGAATTTCCCGCACCAATTATTTTTTGTACTTTATAGGCATCCACATCTTGTAAGCCTTTCTTGTAAGACTAATATATACATTCATATACTATTTCACCCCATTCAAATATTTATTACCAACGTTTTAGAAAGAGGATCTCAATATAACTAAAGGTTGGGAAAATAAGTTCAGTTATCAGTCTGAACAGACAGATGCTCAATTTTTATGGATTTTTTTAGCTAGCAAAACTGAAGATTAAAATTTCCTGCTTTACATAATTTTTTTACTTACTACTGGACAATTTTCTTATATATTTCAAATAAATCACAATGTCAATATTAATTGAGATTCATTAAAAGTAGCTAAACTTACCATACAGACTTAGATCTACAAACAAGATACACGACACATACTGATAAATACCTGTACTGAATCGCCTCTGAAACACTGATACTCCATTTAACAGAAATTAACCTCTGAGTTTTGTTTAGCAGACAACACAACAATCCTATGAGTGATTTCTCTTCTTGCATGATTAGTCTTTCGCCTAAGCATCCACACATCTGTGTAAGAGATGCTGTATTATAGGAGAAAAAGGCATGCAAAAAAGCACCTTAAAAGAAACTTATGAAATCAAGACCCAAATAACTTAAAGGCAAGCACCCAGAATTTGCTGCCTCAAAACTAGAACCACCAGAGTCACAGACTGACAAACTGCAATGCACACAAAAGAGAAATAAAGAAAAACCACAAGCCACCCTTTACATTCCTTTTTACAGTGTGATATTTACATCTACTCAACTGGGTCCTGAATCATAGTTCTAAAGCCACGTTATGCCCCGTTCCATGAAATTCCCCATGCTGTTGCCCCTAACAGAGATGCTCAGCCTCTACCTGCTCCTGCTGTAATTCGTCCAAACTCCAGGACCCAAATCAAGGTCTTCATGGTCCTTCATGTCTCCCCCAGTATCACCCACTTATAACCTATCCTATTCAGTAGCGTCCGCCTGCTCACTGCCTGTTACTAACATACAACGTTACTTGAATAGTGTAATTTCTCCCCATAAAATGAAGGATCAAGGACTAGAATCCTGTCTACCTTTATATCTTGCCCTACCTCACCTTCACAAAACTCCTTGCACAAAGTTATAGATACAGAAGATTGGTAAGACATCAGCTGATCAATATGCTGCTAATACTATTGCTGACATCTAACATACCCTTATAAATTCTACTGGATTATTCAAAGACTATTTCAGGCCTTAAATTTAATGCTCTGCTTTACAGAATCTTACAGTTAGTTTATATGATTTATATGAACTTCTAAGAGCAAATGAAACCTATTCCCTGACTCCCTTATTCTAACTGTACCTCTTCCCTCTCACCCTTAAATCATTATTGTTTTAATTGGGGTTTTTGTTGTTGTTGCTACTGTTGTTTGGTCAAGTGCTTACTTTAAAATTAAAGTCAAAAAGTGAAGATATTTTTCCGGACTTCAAGCTCATTGCAAAGCTGTAATCATCAAAACAATACAGTACTGGCACAGAAACAGACACATAGATCAGTGGAATAGAACAGAGAGCCCAAAAATGGACCCTCAACTCTTCAACAAATGGTGTTGGGAAAATTAGACAGCCACATGCAGAAGGATGAAACTGGACCACTTCCTTACACCACACACAAAAATAGATTCAAAAAGGATGAAAGACCTAAATGTGAGGCAGGAATCCATCAAAATCCTCAAGAACACAAACAGCACCCTCTTCGACCTCAGCCACGGCAACTTCTTCCTAGACACTTCACCAAAGGCAAGGGAAGCAAAAGCAAAAATGAACTACTAGGACTTCATCAAGATAAAAAGCTTTTGCACAATAAAGGAAATAGTCAACTACTGACAACTGACAGAATGGGAGAAGATATTCACAAATGTCTTCTCAGATAAAGGGCTAGTATCCGAAATCTATAAAGAACTTACCGAACTCAACACCCAAAGAACAAATAACCCAATCAATAAATGGGCAGAAGACACGAACAGACATTTCTGCAAAGAAGACATCCAAATGGCCAATAGACACATGAAAACATGCTCAATACAAATCAAAACCACAGTGAGATACCACCTCACACTAGTCAAAATGTCTAAAATTAACGAGTCAGGAAATGACAGGTGTTAGCAAGGATGTGCAGAGAGGGGAACCCTCCTACACTGTTGGTGGGAACGCACACTGATATAGCCACTCTGGAAAACAGTATGGGGGTTTCTCAAAAAGTTGAAAATAGAGCTACCCTACGACCCAGCAATTGCACTACTGGGTACTTACCCCAAAGATACAAATGTAGTGATCCGAAGGGGTACGTGTACCTGAATGTTTACACCAGCCATGTCCACAATAAGCTAAACTATGGAAAGAGCTCAGATGTCCATCGACAGATGAATGGAGAAAGAAGATGGGGCATGGAATACAGTGGAATATTATGCAACCATCAAAAATGAAATCTTGCCTTTTGTAATGATGTGGATGGAACTAGAGGGCATTATGCTAAGCGAAATAAGTCAATCAGAGAAAGAAAATTATCATATGATCTCACTGATATGTGAAATTTGAAAAACAAAGCAGAGGATCATAGGGAAGAGAGGAACAAAAATGAAATAAGAAGAAACCAGAATAGATGACAAACCATAAGAGACTCTCAATCTCAGGAAACAAACTGAGGGTTGCTAGAGTGGAGGGGGTGGTAGGAGGGATGGGGTAGCTGGGTTTTGGACACTGGGGAGGGTATGCACTATGGTGAGCACTGTGAATTGTGTAAGACTGATGAACAACAGACTGTACCCCCGAAACAAATAATACATTATATGTTAATAAAAATAAATTTAAAAATAAAAAAACTAAAGATATTTTAAGAATAATTTAAAACTTCCAGTCAATTTCACATGACTGAATATTGAGACCTCAAATTTTCATTACAGATCTTCAGCCCCCCATGAATTATAAAATGTCATTTTATAAGTACTCAACAGGTATGTGGGGAAAAACTTCCACCTACACAACAATTTCCAATGATCTATCTCCTTGGGATTCTACGTGTGGTAATTCTGCTTTAGAACATATACATCATCTTCAGGCTAAAAAGTATTCTATTGGGGGACAGGAGGGAGTAGGTGAGATGTCATCTGGTAATCTGCCATCCACCTGTCACTTTCACAATCAAAATTAGCAAAGATCTATGCAAGGTAGTAGTATTTAAAGTATCTAAATGCCTCTTGATTCCCAAAATGAAATGAGAGATTTAGTTTATTGTTTGGACCGTAAGAAGCTCTGGATGCTTTCTACCCAAAATTGTACTCAACATACTTCAGAAAATGATTGCAGCTGCTCTGGGCCAATATAACGCTTAATGAGACTTTTGCAATTTTTTTTTTAATTTATACCTTGTAAAAATCATGTTTTAAACATCTGCTGAGATGAAATGAATCAGAACTTTGGGGGAAAAAATTAGACTTCTCCATTTTAACTGAAGTAGTAACAGACAAATCCTGTAGAGATTAAAGTTAAAAAATAAAGATAAATATACAAGATTGTTTCTTGTAGAAACAGAATCATACACTCCCGAAACATTCACACACAGACTTCCTATGCACCAGCTACATACCAGCTAGTGTGAGAGATACTGAGATGAGTAAAAATATAGTCCTTCCCTTGACAAGTTCACCATTTTAATATCAGAGCCAGGCATGAAAACAAGTCAGTCACTATATGTCTATAATAATTTTAATTGCACTTACATTTTAGTCTCTGTACAGAGAATGCTAGCTAATTATAATATTCATTCTCCCCTTCCTCCTTAATAACAAAATATCTGATGTCTAGTACGGCCTATGGCCCCTTAGAATAAAGACCACATTTCTCAGCTTCCCTTATAGCTGACTTTATAATATGACTAAACTCCAGTCAGGGGATATAAAAAGAACTACAGTATTTCAACTTCTGGAAACTGATTACTGAAAAGAGGAGGCCCTGCACTCCTTATCCTTCCAGTTAGCCTAAAGGCAAACACACTGGCTGGAGGTAGAACATGAAATGGACCAAAACTGACAATGGGAATAGAGGCCACACAGGATATAATTAAGAAAACCTTTGACTGTAGCTAAAGAACCAGACCAAGAATTTACTATTCACAATTCGGCATTTCTGGCCATGGTACACAAATATCTTTAAATTATTTTAAAATGGGGAAAAATATTTAAACTACATTCACGAACACAGTGACATCCTGAACAATGATTTGGGGAAAACATTCTATTTTTTTTTTTAAATAGGAAAAGCTAGGAAGGAACAGATAACCCTAGTAAGTGTTTCACAACATGTAATCAAGGTTTCACAACATGTAAATAAGGGATGGTAACTTCTGCCAACTGACTGGCATGTTGTGTAGAGGGCAGTTTGACGGCATCTGCTGGCACTACTCAGGCTCTCCCTTTCTTCTCCACTTCTACGTGGGCTGATTTTAGGACTTCAGAGAGAATATGCGGCTGCTCCTCCAACAAAAACACAGGGACCGCTGATACGCAAATTTTCTGGAACATTTTATCATTCATAAAAGTTAAAGCTGACCAGAATTCATAATACACTAGATTCTTGAAATATAATCCATATTTTACTTCATACTAGCAAGAAGGCATTCTCTCTAATGTCACAGCTTTATCTCCTCCTTTCCACACCATTAACTGTGGATAAAAAAACAGAGCACACGAATGTGTCTGATCCATTCTCTGAAGTGAAGATTTACTATCCAAAGGTAACATAGAGTGTCCTGCTCTCCCCAGAGAACACTTCTCCGGTTTCAAAACCACAAATTCGGTCACTTGCAGAGGCCAAAATCCCATGGTACATCAAGGTAATTGGAAAGAATTACAATGGCAGTACATTAAAAATCTCTGGATGTCCAGATATACCTTTTAACTCAGCAATTTTATTCCTAAGGAGAGTGAGCAGAAATGAATGCTCACCACCGTTGTTCATAAAAGGAAAATATTTGGAAAGAACTTAAAATCCAACAATATACAATGAGTCACACCATGGTACCTATCCATTACTGTGGGTTCATCTAATATTTTTCAGGCAGCAAGAGCCTTTAGCAAATTATACACAACTCTTCAAAAACAATTTTGTCTTAAATTCACACACACAAAAAGTATTAAAGTACTTATCACAGTATGAGAAAAAATATTTGTAATATATGTACTTCTTTACTGACTCCTTAAATAATAAAATTTACTAAAGGTTATTCCCTTAATCGCTTCTATAATTTCAAAGTCCTGGTGAACATAAACATTATTTTCAGATGTTTTTCTCTGCGTTACATGATATAGGAGTATCTGTGCATCATACTGGTGTCACAGCTACTGCCATTATCACCACGGTTTGCCTATCTTCAGACCTGAAGCATAACTGAATGCTAAATGTCATTTGAAATGTAAAGAATCAGTGAAAATAAAGATAGAATTTTTACCCACCCAAGTTCACAGTCTCCTGAATTATATTCACAGTCCTCTGGGTTGACCATGGACCCTTCCAGGTTGGGAATGCCAGTATTATTGGCATAAAAAGCAACAACAATGATTCAGATTTATATAATTACAGGCATGGCAATAAATTCAGGACATGTTAATTTCAAAAGCTTTATTATAAAACTATGAACAGCATAACCCCACACCTGTTTACACTAAGGAAAAGTGTTAATTACAACAAAACATTAATGTCATGGTTTTGAGATTTTTAAGTTTTGCTTATCTGAACATTTCAATTTTCTTCCCTGAAAATGTATTATTTGCTCATCAAAAAGAAAAAAGAACAAATGCAGGAGGGGAAATATGGGGGAAAGATAAAAAGAAAGGCCTATAGCCAAATTTTATAAATACATTCACAGGGCAAAGGCAAAGGCAGTAGGTGAATTCAGAGGTGAGAACATTAAAATGGGACCACCTGTCATTAGTACGGGAACAACACTGAAAAGAGAGCTGGAGATCCCCATGTGGCTGTGGCAGGGGCCCTAGCGCTGCGTATCCTAGCAGCTGGGGGGCGAGGGGTGGGGGAGGGTGTGAAGAGAAGTAAAACCTAACGACAAAACTGCTGCTTTCTATGAACAAGTAGCCTCCACCCATCAGGACAGGAATGCCAAAAGCACCGCAACTCCACGATGCCAGATATCCACTTTCTGGATAGTTGCAAACTTCAAAAGCATTCTAGTTTGTGAGCCTGAAAGACAGCCCAGGGTTCTTCTCCCTCAAAATGTGTTCTAGCCGGGATAGAGAGCAAACTGGACAGCAGGTGTCCACTGTCCAGCCTGAAATGTGAGATATAAAACCCCCCGTAAGGAAGGACAACCTTCCCCTGAGGGCTGAGAGCTGCTAGAGTTAATTCTCAAGTACAAACCTCAAAACTTAAGGTGTATTTTTACACCTTGGAATCGTGGTAATTAAAACGCTACTTTTTAGCTTTTTATTATTCCCAAAAATATAAAAACACAGCATTAACAGGTGAGGCTTTTTTTTGACATTTCCCTCCTCACTACTAAAGAAGAAAAAAAGGATAATTATACCAAGTATTATTAACATTCCCTCAATCAATTTGGTAACTGTACGTACTGTACCTATGTTTTAGAATACCAGCACAAGAGGATGACAGGACAAGCATGAAGACTAAATACCACCTAATAACAACAATAATAACAACAGCCTGCCTCAGAGCCTCACACACAGCTTTACTAATGGAACACAAATTAAAATGTTAATGTAAAAGCTGAGACTAATGAAAAGTAACATACTGAAATAGTAATAAAAATCTGTTATAAACTCACTCTATATCCCCTCTTTAAAAGGAACTTAAAGCCATAATCAATCCCTCCAACATTTTTTACTCTATCTCTATTGATCAGTTGAAAGTGAGCCACTAACACACCATGTGTCCAACATCGACATCTGCCCAGCGCACAAAGAGAGCAAGAACGAGGCCTACCGCCTTCAGAGGGAATCTAAAACAACTCTAGCTCTGCCTTCTACAGTTCGGTTTACACAGTTTACTAATTACCACACGGAACATCACTGAGGAGGTGTTCCTTGTAAAGGCAACTGAATAAGGAAATTCAGAAATCTAAGTGAGAAAATAAATTTAGGGGTCAAATGGGCAAGCAAATGTAGAATTTCTTTCCATATGAACATATAGTGCACTGCCTAAGTAGTTTGAACACATATTTAATGGTGAAATAATGAAAAAGATTTAAAGGTACTGGATATTTTATGCATATATAATGATAAAGGGTCATTATGCACGAATTTAAGAGACTTGTTGAAGTGACTTTAGAAGTCTATCCATTTCCAGGCATTTTAAGCATTAACTTAAAGAACCAGGTAACTTACTTAACTGCTCCCATCTATTTCATGGCACTTAAAAATCTATTACAAAATTTATATTAACACAAACATATGAAGGAATAGAAAAGCTTATTTTTACTTTTGGTACGGTTTGTGGCATTTAGATATCTTCAAAGCAAGACTCATGTCCCCAGGTATCTATTCTATAGGAGTTAAATGTTTTACAAAGGAAATCATTCTTATATACATACACGTTAATTCAACAAACATAAAACCCTGTTCCATCTTTAAATTCACAGACAGTGTTTTTAATCTTGGAAAGTCTGGTTTTCTCAGCTGGGGAAGCTGACAGAATAAATAGAAGGCAGCATCTGGAAGGATGACAAACACATGGGTCAACGTCAAGTACAAGCCAATCCCTGTCAAGAGTGGAGCCAAATTCCTGCATTTCAATTTCAATGATCCTCTCCAACTCAAATACCACCATGCCACTTCATATCAAAATTGTTTCCTTTTAAAAAGAGCTTTTTACAAAACTGATAGAGTATAACAGATGAAACAACTCTTTCAGCAATTTCCTCGGCTACTACAAAGCAAGGCCTCGATGTATAATTATAATAAAGGAACATTTAACAATTAATTGAGCCAGCAAAAGCTAAACCTCCAGAGCTTAGAGTTCACACGCTTGCTCACCAAGCATAAGGGCCGAGGATTTTAACATAACTGCAGGAAATCTGAGTCCAATTAGACTCTAGGTAAATATAAATCTTGTTCCACTGTGATTGGGTTCTTATTCATCACAATCCATCAGGCTGATTTTGGTATCCAGCTTGGAGATTCCAACAAAAGAACCCCTACCCCCTCTCTCCCCCGCGCTGTGGTGTTAATCCAGTTCCTACAGGTTTCCTTGGCTAGACAGAGAAAATCTCTGGAAGGTTGCTGGTTTGCTCTTATAACCAACCAACAAATAAGACTCCAAAAACATCTCACACAACTGTGAGGTGATAACATCTCTGAAAATATTAATGATTTGTGCCAGTTTATAATGGTGACATTAACTAATTTACTTTCTTTCCTCATTCAGTTTCTATGTAGAGATGTACATACACTCAAAAAGAAAACAGAACAAACACACAGTGCTTCAAAGTGGTATCATTTGGGACAGCAACTACTTCACAAGGTATCTTCTCCACTGGCAAACTTTTTGTTTTTTAAGTAATTTTCTATACCGAATGTGGGGCTTCAACTTATGATCTCAAGATCAAGAGTTGCATGCTCTATCAACTGAGCCAGTCAGGCATCCCATCCACTAGCAAACTTCTTGAAAAGAATTTACCCTGAATTAATGGTGGAGGGTGGGATGGAGATCCCCACAACGACTTTAGTCATAAGGCATCTTTCCATACCTCATAGCGTTTGATGGGAAGCAGGAAAAATTACAACTTAATGCCAACAAGTTTCAACAATACAAACAAGTAAAAAATATTTTTAATTTAACTGGATAAAGCAAATTACATTTTTAAAGGTAGCACAAAATACTAAGTCGTGAAAGAATTGTTTTTAATTTTTTGTTTTATTTGAGAGAGAGAGCACAAGCAGGGGGGAACAAGAATTTTTCTAGAGGTTAGTACCAAGTACACTAGCCTGAAACATAGAAAATAAACCTTTTTAGACAACATCTTTACAGGGACAGTAGAGTGTCTCTAATACCATGACTCCAAGTTCCTTGCCATGTACTTCATCTGGGCTAAAAACTCAGGTCATCTGTGGTTCTAGACATGGCAAATGTTCCCTTCCATAACTGCACCCAAGAGAAACACCGTCAATTGATCAGAGCACTCCTTCCAAATGTACTACATTCAGCCTCTACACCTGGAAAAGGAGATGAGATCTGTTTGCCATCTAATTTAGGTGATCTATTTCTCTCATCTGGTTTGGTCCTCCTTACTGTTCATTCTTCCTTTCTCATTGCTGTTGGACCATCTTGGGTGAAAGCTATGTTCAGAACTTGACAGAGAGGACAACCATGAAATGAAAGTGTGACAGGTAAGCCTGCTCTCTGATATCTGAGAACAGGTCATTGACAAGCCAAGCTACATACCATCAATTCATTTTTTTTAAGAGTTTATTTTATTTGACAGAGAGAGAGAGCACAAGCAGGGAGACCAGCAGGCAGAGGTAAAGGTAGAAGCAGGCTCCCTACTGAGCAAGGAGCCCAGCCCGGGACTCGATCCTAGGATCCTGGGATCATGACCTGAGCCGAAGGCAACTGTTCAACCAACTGAGCCACCCAGGAGCCCCTACATACCATCAATTTAAAAAAAAAAAAATAGTGGGCTTCTAAGTCTTTTTATCAACATGTTGAATATAAGGAGCTCTTGATAAACCCTGCATCCCACCTTTTTTTTTTTAAACTTCATATAATGTTTTAAATTAGCTAGAAAGATGTAGGCTCTACCGTGACCGGAAAAAAAAAAAAAAAAAAAGACATCTTTCTATGTTCAACATGATATACTCCAGAAAAGGTCTCAAGATGTAATAACTAAACTTGGTAACCAATACCACCAAAACAAAAGCTCTCTATCAACTATGGCAAACTTGAACTATAGCTAGAGATAAGCTCAACTTAGATTCAGACACAAAAATACACACAATCAGGAACACACCATGAATGACCCACCAAGATGAGACCCTGAACAGTCAGAGCCTATATTCAACAAGAGCCACATTAACATTGGCAGAGATATTTTGAGAGCTCTCAAAATAACTCTAGCCAGGAATTCCACGGATTTTCCACACTTTAAGATATTTTTTTGAGTATTTGCATTGGCAAAGAAGCTTCCTAAGAAAAATTTTGTATGAGCCTCCTCCTATGTCACTGAATAACTTCATAATAGGTTACTCGTCAGACAACATAGTGAGAACTAGTGAGCATTCCACCAAACATTTTAAATATCTAAAGGGCTAAATATATATAGGGCTAAGAAAATGAAAAATATAAAATCCTAACAAGGTCAAAGATTTACATCTTTGGAGAGGAATCACATGCATCTTAGGATCCCCATCATGTTCAACAGTCTTTAGAGGCAAACTTGAAATGAATGTTTAAGAAAGGTGGGGGAGGGGAGCAAGCAGTCAAGCCTAAGAGAGTTGCAGACTTCTGTGGCTAGCCAAAGAATAGGTATCACAAGGTGAGAAGCCATCTCCTTTTGAAGTTCTGAAGACGGAAACTTAGTGACTATAAATATCTTCCTTTAGTAAATGTACTTATCTGTAAAGATTGAAAGACTGAAAAACCTGTGATTAAAAATTAAGTAACCCAAATTAACTGGAGTGGGAATTACCTCCTTAAACTGATATGCACCCTTTAACTCTGCAAAGATTTAGAATTAAGAAAGACTTAAGAGAGGGGTGTCTGGGTGGCTCAGTTGGTTAGGTAACTGCCTTTGGCTCTGGTCATGATCCTGGAGTCCTGGGATAGAGTCCCACATTCCCACATCGGGCTCCCTGCTCGGCAGGGAGTCTGCTTCTCCCTCTGAACTCTCCTTCCTCTCTCTCTCTCTCCCCCCCCCTCATTCTCTTTCTCAAATAAATAAAACCTTAAAAAAAATAAAGATTTAAAAGAATCAATACTATATTAACATTTTCTGGGTCAATAAAGAAAATCAGGATAGATGTG
The DNA here is from genome assembly GCA_028533885.1 of Nasua narica. NCBI lineage: Eukaryota > Metazoa > Chordata > Mammalia > Carnivora > Procyonidae > Nasua > Nasua narica. The sequence continues at coordinate 5,414,357 of CM052798.1, forward strand.
ATACTTTTATTCTTTTTATAGTTAAAAAGATTTGGCTTATAACAACAGACCTATAATTCCAATTTTGAAAAGTAACACTTACCTAGGACTTTATTATAGGCCTGGCCCTTTCTAAAGGGGCCCTGCAAGTCTGTGAGTTCACTCACTTAATCCCCATCACAGCTCTTAAAGTGCGTTCCCTGATCCCCATTTTGCCAATAAAGAAACAAAAGCACAGAGTTTGTTCCTTGTCGCCTCTACCCATCTTCAGTGGCTGAACTAGTGGACTGTGCTGGACTGTCTCTTGGTGTGAAATGTATTCAAACACGCAGTCAGAATTTTAACCTAGATGAGTTTATGCCCACCACTGAAATATCTAAGACACCTTTTTAGGTGTAATTCACTTCACTTACAAGAAGAGTTAAGTACTTGAGAAAGTTTATTTTAATAGATCCCTTAACAATAGAAACCAAATATTAAATTAATAAGCAAGTCTAAATGCTGAAGATATTAACTACTTTATCAATAAGACCAATTATATTTCAAAAAAGCCTTAAAAGTGATTGTTAAAATTTGTTTAATTTACAAAAGGGTTAAGTAAACTTAACTTCTTTAAAGTAGAGCAGTGTCCTTTAATTTATAACTTCAACATATACTGAAGTCAACGGTTTTGTACACGTGTGTGTGTGTGTGTGTGTGTGTGTGTGTGTGTGTGTGTGTGGTCTTTTCTATAGCCTTAAAAGACCCTTCCCAAGAAAGTTCTTAGATCAACTGCTCTGTACATGTGTTTACTAACCAACTCCGAAAGGAGACACAGCTGAGACAATACTATTCAAGAGTCTACCCAAGAAACAGAGTGAACCCTCAAGTAAAGTCATTACCCCTGCCTATGCCTATAAGTATGTGGGAAATGAATGATGAAGTGCCTAGAATATGGGATCCAGAAAACAGAAATGAGTAGATTGCCAGAAGCTACATTCCTGAATTTGATGATCCACTGCTCATAAAAATGGTTTCAAAGAATTACCATTTAACATGTTCTTACCATTATCAAGGGTGATTTTTAAATGGCCACATATGAAACATTGTTTCTTTTGGAGTACACAGTTTTACAATACATTCTAAATTAAGTGGTTCTCATGTAGATAATGACTTCTACTATAATAGTATGTATTATGTTGCACTTCTGCAGAAAATGCTCCTAAAAATAAAAGGGCTTACATAAAATACAGGGAAAGGACCAGATTCCTCAAAATTTCACGCAGCTCAGGGGTGCCTGGGTGGCTCAGTGGGTTAAGCCTCTGCCTTGGGCTCAGGTCATGGGCTCAGGTCATGATCTCAGGGTCCTGGGATCGAGCCCTGCATCGGGCTCTCTGCTCAGCGGGGAGCCTATTTCCCCCCTCTCTCTGACTGCCTCTCTGCCTACTTGTGTTCTCTCTCCTCTGTCAAATAAATAAATAAAATCTTAAAAAAAAAATTCACACAGCTCAGAAATCAGATTACTACATTTCCTCCAATCAATAATTACACCTCAAGAAAGAAGACAGGCAGGCACCCCAGCGTGGCTGAAGGCTGCTGTAGGAAATGTTTAAAATACATAAAAGGGTACCTGGGTGGCTCAGTCAGTTAAGCATCATTTCAGCTCAGGTCATAACCTCAGGGTTGTGAGATCAAGCCCCACACTAGGCTCCATGCTGGGATTCTCTTTCTGCCTCTCCCTCTGCCCCCCACCCTCTTCCTCTCTTAAAAACAAGAACGATAGATTCTGGCTTGAAGGAACCAAAACAACACAGATTAACATGGGTGAGCACAGCAGGCAAGGCAACGTGCCCAGGTCAGAGCAGGTAAGGTGGGGTGCACCTCTCTGGGGAGAGATCCCTCTGGTGCAGGTACTCATTATTTCACTTCATTTTAAATAGTGATAAAAGGGCTCATACCAGTGCAACAGTCAAATTAAAGGTTTAAATTCTCACCTACTTTTTCCTTTTCTGCTAAAATATAATCCTATATTTACTATGTAATTAATTATGTGTTATAATCTATGCCCCTCTATTCACATTCCTTTGGCCTAGAAATAGTTGCATACGAGCCGGCCATCAACATCATTCCTCTATTTACCTATCACATACACAGCAAAACCAACTATAAATGTCCATATGTTGTTACAAGTTCTCACTGCATCTAGTGCTACAGTGAGAGGCTCCTGATGAAGTGGCACACTGAACAGGTGTCATTTTTCTGGCTGGCTCTCGTCTATTTCCCCTGCAGAAAAGCTCCCTAATTTCATTGTGGGGAATTACTTTAAGCCCTACGACGTGTAGTTTTAGGGGGAGCAATAAGTTGACATTGGTTTTTTTTTCCCCAAGACACAGACATGCAATTCAAGCTTGACCAAATTTACTCTTCCAGGAACGTGCCTCAAACTGAGTGATGGCAAGAACAGGAAAATGCCTGATGGCGCCTATTCCAGTGGTGGCACCCAGAAAGAATGGTCAGTAGTTCTACTGACCAAAAATAAGACTGCCCTCATTCCACGGAGGTTTCCACCCAATCGGTGAGTTACCCTACCAACAAGTTATTTGTGTGTGTGTGTGTGTGATGTGACCAGTGTTCTCCAGCTTTGCGTTCAAAAAACTTCAACAAAGACAATATGCTCGCTTTTATTAAATCACAAAAACTATGAATTTCTCTATCAGTTGCTGAGTTAAGGGTTTAAACCCAGTAATCAGCATTTGCCTAAATATTCTGGAACAATTTACCTCTCCTGGCTCAGCTTACTTCCCATAATTGTTATGCATTTACCTTTTTAACAATTGGGTGTGTGTGTGTGTGTGTGTGTGTGTGTGAGAGAGAGAGAGAGAGAGAGAGAGAGAGAGAATTTCCAAAAGCCGGAAAGATGTTAACTAATTTGGGGGGGGGGGGGAGACCCCCAAAACAAAGAAAAAGAGCAAAGTAATTCTATTATTTGCATTTTCTAAGAAATGGGTCTGTTTCCAAAGGTGTGTTTTGGACATTATCTTCAGTATTTTTATGCAAACGTCCACCCATTCTTGGCTTTAACAATTCTGTCACAGGCCCACGCCATCTTACAAACCGTGACACTGGCTTCTGTGTCTTCCTCTCCTTATCGGTATAATAAGGAAACAATGACTTTTTAAAGGACTAGCAACAACACATGTAAAGTAAGCCCAGTGCTGGAAACAACAGATGCTCTACACGTGGGCTGAGTTATCATCCGCGGTTACAGCTTCCTCACTCCCTCAGGTGCTGCTTCCACCCAAGTGCACAGTCCCCTCTGCAATCAAGCCAAGATCCAAACCATTCCCAACTGACGAGTCGACTGCTCTGTTCCCCCTGAACCATATATGCTTTATTTCACATCAAAATCTCAAGCCATGAAAGAGTATCTTCCTTCTCCACCACTTTTTTCCTTTTCTTTCTTTCTTTCGTTCTTTCTTTCTTTTTTTTTTTTCTTTCTTTCTTTCTTTCTTTCTTTCTTTCTTTCTTTCTTTCTTTCTTGTTTTTAGTTTTTTTTGGTTTTTGTTTGTTTGGTTTTGTTGTTGTTGTTGTTTCTGGAGCTGCCTAAATTCTAGTCTGCCACAAATAAGTGACACATGTGCCGGAATACTGGACTCTCAGCCCTTAAGGTGGTACGTTCATTTTCTATTTGTACATTAACTCAAAAAAGACTAGGATGTGTTGGTCTAGATCAATGATTCTCAAACTTTAATATGTATTTAAATCACCTGGGAATCTTATGAAAACAAAAACTGATTCAGCAGAACTGGTGTGGGACCTGAGATTTTGCATTTCTGACCAACTCTCGCGGGATGCCAATCTGTGGCCAACACTTAGAGCACCGATTATCTAGAGCACATTAATGACCCCTTCCTTATGAAATAAAAAAAAAAAAAAAACAATTAGTCTCAATATTTCCTTTAATCTCTATTTTTTGTTACGGTAACTTTAGAATAGTTTCTCTTGTTCCTTCTATCCTCATAGAGATAATGTAGTAACTCTTAATGTGCTAAAAAATTCTTTTGCATATGCAGAAGTTGCTAACTTCCTAATATCCACTAAAAGGCAATCACTTATATGGAACCAGAAAAGACCCCGAATAGCCAGAGGAATGTTGAAAAAGAAAACCAAAGTTGGCGACATCACAATTCCAGACTTCAAGTTCTATTACAAAGCGGTCATCATCAAGACAGTGTGGTACTGGCACAAAAACAGACACATAGATCAATGGAACAGAACAGAGAGCCCAGAAATGGACCCTCAACTCTATGGTCAACTAATCTTCAACAAAGCAGAAAAGACTGTCCAATGGAAAAAAAAAAGTCTCTTCAACAAATGGTGTTGGGAGAATTCGATAGCCACGTGCAGAATAATGAAACTGAACCATTTCCTTACACCACACAAAAAAATAGACTCAAAATGGATGAAAGACCTAAATGCGAGACAGGAATCCATCAAAATCCTTAAGAACACAGGCAGTAACCTCTTTGACTATAGCCGCGGCAACTTCTTCCTAAACACATCACCAAAGGCAAGGGAAGCAAAAGCAAAAATGAACTACTAGGACTTCATCAAGATAAAAAGCTTTTGCACAGCAAAGGAAATGGTCAACAAAAGACAACTGACAGAATGGGAGAAGATATTCACAAATGTCTACTCAGATAAAGGGCTAGAATACAAAATCTATAAAGAACTTATCAAACTCAACACCCAAAGAACAAATAATCCAATCAAGAAATGGGCAGAAGACATGAACAGACATTTCTGCAAAGAAGACATCCAAATGCCCAACAGACACATGAAAACGTGCTCAACATCACTCGGCATCAGGGAAATACAAATCAAAACCACAGTGAGATACCACCTCACACCAGTCAGAATGGCTAAAATTAATTAACAAGTCAGGAAACAACAGATGTTGGCAAGGATGTGGAGAGAGGGGAACCCGCCTACTCTGTTGGCGGGAATGCAAGCTGGTGCAGCCACTCTGGAAAACAGTATGGAGATTCCTCAAAAAGTTGAAAATAGAGCTACCCTATAACCCAGCAATATCACTACTGCATATTTACCCTAAAGATACAAATGTAGTGATCCTAAGGGGCACGTGCACCTGAATGTTTATAGCAGCAATGTCCACAATAGCCAAACTATGGAAAGAACCTAGATGTCCATCAACAGATGAATGGATAAAGAAGAACACACAATGGACTACTATGCAGTCATCAAGAGAAACGAAATCTTGCCATATGCAATGATGTGGATGGAACTAGAGGGTATTACGCTAAGTGAAATACGTCAATCCAAGAAAGACAATTATCATATGATCTCCCTGATATGAAGAATTTGAGAGGCAGGACGGGGATTGTTGGGGTTGGGGGTGGGGGAAATGAAACAAGATGGGATAGGGAGGGAGACAAACCATAAGAGAGACTCAATCTCACAAAACAAACTGAGGATTGCTAGAGGATAGGGAGACAGGGATAGGGTGGCTGGGTTACAGACACTGGGGAGGGTATGTGCTATGGTAAGTGCTATGAAATGTGTAAGCCTGATGATTCACAGACCTGTACCCCTGGGGCAAATAATACATTATATGTTTGTGGGGTTTTTTAATGATTTTATTGATTTCACAGAGAGAAAGAGATCACAAGTAGGCAGAGAGGCAGGCAGAGGGAGAAGGGGAAGCAGGCTCCCTGCTAAGCAGAGAGCCCGATGTGGGGCTCGATCCCAGGACCCTGAGATCATGACCTGAGCCAAGGGCAGAGGCTTAACCCACTGAGTCACCCAGGCTCATATTATGTGTTAATTTTAAAAAAATTTTTTAAAAAGGCAATCACTTCTTGAGGCTCAGAAAAAGATGAAATAAAATTTCAATAGAAACAGGGAAAAGATGGGATGGCTGGGTGGCTCAGGCGGTTAAGTGTCTGCCTTTGGCTCAGGTCATGATTCCAGGGGCCTGTGATTGAGTCCCACATTGGGCTCCTTGCTTAGTGGGGAGCCTGCTTCTCCCTCTGCCTGCCACTCCCCCTGCTCATGCACTCACTCACTCTCTTTCTCTGACAAATAAATTTAAAAACAAAAGAAACAGGAAAAAAAATTAATGTAATCTACAACTAACTAAAAGCACACTAGAATGTAATTAAAAACAAGAAATAAATTTTCACAACTGTTCTAAGGACACATAACTAAGAAAGCTGAGGTGCTCACTCAAACCTGAGTCTACCTAGCAACAAGGCTCTTCCCACCTGTTAAGGATCAAACTGCATCCCCCAAAATCCAGATGTGACATCCCAACCCTCGATACCTCAGAATGTAACCTTACAAGAAGAAAAAAGGATCAGTGGAAATGTAATGAGTTACAACGAAGTGGACACTAATGCCATATGTAACAGGGTAAGGGCCCTAATCCACCATGATTGGTATCCTTATGCAAAGGAGAAATTTGGGCAGACACAGAGACAGGTACAAATGGAGAATGCCATATGAGGACTGTAGGTATGCAAGCACAGTCAAGGAACCACCCAGAAGCTCAGAGAGACCCGAAGAAACAGATCTTTCCTCTCGCCTTCAGAAGGAGCATGACCCTGTTGACTCCTTGATCTTGAAGTTCTAGCCTCTAAAACCTGTGAGACAATATATTTCTGTTGTGCAAGCCACTCAGTCTATGGTACTTTGCAATGGCAGCCCTAGCAAAGGCAGACACTGCCTCACTGTGCTTCCTCCTCCCATATAAAAGGTCCTAAAGATGACTGTGTAGACATACAAACACTGCAGAGTCTGGCACGCCAATGAAGATCTTGGTCTTGATCCTACTGCCACAAGAGATCCACTGAAAGGCAGTAAGGAGGTTAATACTAAGTTCATTGGGTGCAAAAAAATTTGTAACACATGTCAAATCACTTTCATTCAAGCTGACCGGCTTATAGGTTTCTTTACGCAGAATTTGTTTATTACACAACAAATATTCTTGCAATCATCAGAAAAACTTGTGCCTCAACCCAAAATAATGCCACCAGACACCTTCATTTGTGTGTCACATTTACCTAAAATTCTTCTACAAGCACAAGAGACATAGATAAAAAGTTACAGATCAAATGCAGTTATTATATTCTCCAAAAATTTATGTGCTGGGACACCAAATGGCAGGATTTTATTTTGCTTTATTTTATTTTTGCTTTTATTTCTAATGCTTGTCCTAGTGATTCCCATAGAAAAGCTTTCCATTATTCAGAGAATCAAGACTTAGAAACCAAAGTCAGGCTCTGACCAGGTCCAAGCGCAACCCCTCAGCGAACACTCAGTAGCTAAATGTTAAGAGATGCCATTTGTTAAAACGCTGGGAACTCTCTTCCCTCTCTAATTTTTTAATTCAGAACTTGAATTAAAGGGAAATTATCCATTAGGAAAATACTTTCATGTTTTGACTTTTTAAGTAAATTTTTCGTTGCGGTATAACACATACCCAAAAAGTGGAAAGCATGATAAACTCCCACAATGCAAATAAGCCCATGTAGCTGGCAGCGTCACCATAAACGGGAACACGACCAGGCCCTGGAAGTTGCTTTTCTTTCCTCCTTCCAGACACCAGCGTCTGTCAGCCTAACTGCCACCTGACTGCAAAACACCAGAAACTGGCCTGGAATCATACAGTACTAGACTTTTTTGTGTCTACTCGACTACTTTTAACTTCAGTAGTTGTTCAAAAATATGTATGTTCCATCCTCATTCAAACCAGATTCCCAGGTTTTATTTTGTTTAGTCTGATTTTTTCCACCTTAAATTCCATTTGCATCAAAGGAAATTAAAACCTCAATGTTCAATGTACATTCAGTTCTAGTTTCTAGGTCTTTTTTCAGTTCAAGTCCCCCCATCCTGATAAAGGGGGAAATTCTGCAAATAAAAGGAGGAAATGTTTTATTTCACCTAAGAGTTCATAAACCACAAACTTAAAGTTCTTTGTCTTCTATATATAAAATTTATCTTCATGAAAAGTAACAAACTTTTTCATAAAGGTATAAGGAACAAATGTAACAAACTTGTCAAATCCTGAATCTTGACTCCCTCGCCCCAATGCATATGAGGAAGATTTCTATTATGCTAGGAATACATCTAGAGCAGATGGGCAAATCAAACAGAAGTAGCAGTGGATATGACAAAATACAAGAAATGCAGAACCTACTTAACAGGCACTTTTTTTTTTAAAAAAAAGAACATGTTTCCTTATCAAAATAGCAAGCAAACTGATACACCAAAACGAAAGAGTATGTCTCAATAATTTGAACTTAATTTTTTGACTGTTTTACCTGATCAGGAATAAAAAAAAAAATCATAGTATCTAAGTGAAAATAATGAATACACTATTGGTAAGAATGTAAATAAGTAGAGGTACTGACTACGGAAAATGGTTTGGAGGTTCCTCAAAAAACTAAGACTAGAACCACCATATAATCCAGCAATTGCACTTCTGGATATTTAGCTGAAGGAATTGAAATGACTACCTAGGAGAGATATCCACTCCCTTATGTTCACTGAAGCACTATTCACAACCTAAGTGGCCACAAATGGATGAATGGATACAGAAAACATGGTATATAGACACATATTATCCGCCATAAAAAGGGGGCAGGGGAGAGAGGGATCCTAACAACTGGATGAACCCTGAGGGCATCACGCTAAATCAAACAGACAAAAAAAGACAAATACTACAAGATGTCACTTATATGGGGAATCTAAAAATACCAAACTCAGAAACAAAGAACAGATTAGTAGTTGCCACAGGGAGGGGGTAGGAGGTAGAGGGGAATGGAGGGAATGGGTAGAGATGGTCAAAGGGTATAAACTTCCAGTTACAAGATTAAAAAGGTTTGGGGATATTATGTAAGCACGATGCCTATAGTCAACAATACTGCACTGTATTTATGAAAGTTGTTAAGAGAATAGATTTTCAAAATTCTCACCACACATACACACACACACGTACCTACCTGTGTGTGTGTGTGTGTGTGTGTGACACAGATGTGCTAACTAGCTTTATTGTGGTAATCATTTTGCAATATACACATATTTAAAACCACTACACTGTACATCTTGAACATTAGATGTCTATTATATCTCAGTAAAGCTAGGGGGAAGGAGGAGAAAATAGTGGAAAGAAATTAATATGTGGGGAGTATGGGTGGCTTAGTTGTTAAGCGTCTGCATTCGGCTCAGGTCATGATCCCAGGATCCTGGGATTGAGCCCCGCATGGATCGGGCTCCCTGCTCTGCCTGCCTCTGCCTCCCACCCCCCTCGTTGTCAAACAAACAAACAAACAAATAATCTTTAAAAAAAGAAGAAATTAATATGCCACCCACAGCAAACTTTAGAAATCAATATCCTATGCTAAAGAAGCCCATGAGGTAAACCTAACTGCACACAGCTGTGTAATGAATCAATCTGTTACCGTGACAGTCATCTCAAAAGTAGAGTAATGGTTGATAGACAACAAAGAAGTTAGATTAGACATAGGACAATATATAATAGAGCCCCACAAGGTTTTTGTTTTGGTTCTTAGAACAAGCCAGTTAAATCATTCATTGGCAAATAAATGATTCAAGATAGACTTCCATATCTAACTTATTCCATTATTCATCCATCCATTCCATTATTCTAACTTTGACATCATTAATCAGTCAATAAATGTTTGAAAAGTTTTCAGAATTTTATTTATTCAACAAATAATTAAAAATACACACTACATGTATACATTACTGTCAGAGGTGCCAGGAATTCAATGATAAGCAAAAAACAGACTTTCTGCCTTTACAGAGGAGACAGATATTAATCCTAAAATAACAAATAAAAAGAAAATTATTAATTGTAAGTTCTAGAAGAAAAGACACACAATTCTATGACAATGTTTATTAAGGAAATCTGTGTAACCTGGGAGAGGAAAGGCTGAAAGGGGAGCACTGAAAAAAAGGACAGGAATTAAGCATGTCTGTATGTGTGTACATGCAAGAGGGGTTCACTAGCCTGAGGCAAAAGCAAGTTGCAAGTGTAAATGGCCTGAGGCAGGAGGTAACACGGGCAATAAGTAATTTCAAGTCCATCATGCTGAGCTCCTGAGGACAAAATAAAAATAACTCCAGAGATGAGGAGCAGGGGCAAAAAAGAGCTAGTTGTGACCATGAGGAGAATAAACTTTAGCTAGTGAGAAATTCTAAATAATATCCATTTTCTCAATAAAATCTCATTCTTTTCTGACCAAATAAGCTGAAAAACACTGAGAGGCCAAGGTCAGTCTCCTTACGAAAGAGTCACACATCCACTGGACCTGGCAATTTGCAAACCCCGGGCCATAATACCGTCACCCACCTGAGTACAAGGGGCACCTCACACAAGGTGGTTATGCTGAGTGTCACAAAAAACTTTCACATCACTTTTGGTTTTCAGATTCTTTGCAGCATATTGGAGAGAGCCTATCTTTTTCATTTCACAAAGGTCCTCAGATTTACAAAAGAATGCCTGCCTTCATAAATTACTCAGTTCAACTCCAAAACACTTGAAGAACTCACTGTAAATAAGCCCCGAGTGACATCCCTTCACACACTCTTTCACACATCAAGCAGGAAGGGCTTCTACTTTCCACTAGAAGGTGCAAGATGAATGTGTAATGGCTCCCAAACCCATTTCCTCAAAACTGGTTTCTCTTAGGGAGATAATCAGCAGAAACAGGGTGCCATAATCCTACAAATAAGGAAAAACAGCAGATTTGGTGGGGTTGGTTTTTTTTTTAACATTATAAAGGTTATCTGAACTGCAGGACTTCTCAGGGTCATTAACTATGAATCTCTTATGGCAGGGACAGTATGTACAGCACTTCCATACGTGTTTGACTACAAATATTTGAGGAAACTATTGCCACTGACACAGGAGCAACATTCCCTTGAGAAAGGCGGGCATTCAGTACTGCACAAGGCCCTAGGCCTTTTGACAATGATCCAGATAATCCCATTACCACGCTGAACTGTTATGTAACATGAGAAAAGGATAACAAGATCTTTCCTTATTTTTAATATTTTCCTTATTTATGATACTATAATCTGTATCTAAAGAAGCTAACACACACTGTTCCTTCTCACAATTTAGAACTGAATAGGTTGATAGCATGTAATGTGCGGTAACTCTGAAATGAGATATTCTTCAGTAGCTCAGATATTTAATGTCCAACATCTAAGTCTTCTAAATTATAGACACTGACAATATTGTAACCCACACATTACCAGATCTCCACCAGAGATCTAGCTCACCTAAAACCTAACGCTATACTTTCATGTCACATAAGTATCTTCTCAGTTAATCATCAATAAATTAGAGCTGTGACTACAAGTTTATCTATGTAAGTTCTATTACTGTCTATCCTTTGAAATTTAAAACAAATTCCTATACAGGGAAAAAAAATCTGGTACTTTACACAAAGTTCAGAAAAGTTACAGTATTCCTCAATAAAACAACTGTACGACATCAACAATATAACCTAATCTCTTTAACCTCCCTTTCCTGGAAGACCAGCAGACTGGGAGGCTTTTAATCTCTTAATTACACCTCATGAAATTCATGTCACTTCTCAGCATTATAAGTAATTCAAACAAAATGATTTTGGCTGATTTTACCAACTTCTCAAAGAAAAATACCTTAAGACACACAACACACGATATGAAAAAAGAAAAGTTCTGCGGGATGCCTGGGTGGCTCAGAGGGTTGAGCCTCTGACTTGTGATTTTAGCTGGGGTCATGATCTCATGGGTCATGGGATGCAACCCCCAAGTCCGGCTTAGTGGGGAATCTGGGATTCTCTCTCTCCCTCTCTCTGCCCCTTCCCCCCACTCGTGCGTGTACTTTGTCTCCCTCTCCCACCCTCTCAAATAAATAAATATTTAAAGCGCAGGGAGGGAGGAGGGGGTTGCGGGTACCCAGTAGGTTCTCAACCACGGGTTTCCCTCATCCCATCTGAAGGCTGGGTCTGTCTCTCTCTCTGAACAATGCTATAAACCTCAATACACTGAGTAAACGACAGTACTTTTTCTGAAAAACAAAGCAAGTTAGTTGTCTTCATCTATTATCACTGGTAAGAGATTCTGAAGCTTATTCCTTGGAAAAGGAAGTTATCAGGAAAAATAAACTTTGGTCTAAGGGCCATTAAAGATACTTCAGCTTCTGCTCACTGCTACAGCTAATGTGAAACATCCCGCTTCTAAGACTCTTAATTAAGGTTTACTTATCCTACCATGTACTCTATTCTGTACTCTATTCTGCCCCTGCCTAACTGTGTTGAACATAAAGGGCAAGGAAGAAATCAAACAATGAAATCTACTAAGTAGATGGTGAAGTAAGAGGAGAAGTAGCACAAGGACACAAGGAAAGAAACTGACAAATGCGCTAACTGGAACAGAAGACCAAGTTGAGGCAGACACAAGCCAGTGAATCCAACTGTTTCCTACCTTAACTTTTTTCTACCCAAAACTACTATCTCCTTTTCTGGGTCCGCTGTCTTCCCTAATGTGTAAAGAGGCCTGTAAATGCAGGTGGCATTTCTCCATCACAAACACCGTGCTCCTTACCTCCTGGTCTGTAGACGACATCATCCTCAGTGATGTAAGAGGTTATCTCGCCAGTGTCTGTCCTTTCATAGCGAGATTTTTTTTTCGGTGGTTTCTTTTTGTTCTTCTTCGTGGACTCCTCCGTGGTGGCACTATTGTTGTCATTATCCTCATCTTCGCTGTGGTCACTCTCAGCATAATTTTTGGCTCCTCCTTCCAAGGTGCAACTCCTGCGTGGTCTTGAATTCTCACTCTCTCTTGCTTTGTCTCGTTTCTCTCTCTCTCGGTCCCGATCTCGGTCCCGGTCCTTCTCTTTGTCTTTGTCTTTGTCTTTATCAGCTGTCATGATTCTCCACGTGCCTTCTTCTGTCCTCTCACGGCTAGGCCTCCGTGAAAGGTAGACAGTAAGCCTGGGCTTCAGTCTTCTGAATTTCTCACTCAATTCCAGGGAAAATCCAACCACTCCAACTACCCCAACGTTTCAAAAACGCTAGGCAAGAAAAGAGAGAAAGAGAGAAAGATTTTACTTTAACATTTTCTCATATTTCCTTCCTAAAATAATGTTTTGTTAAATGAATCTCTTACTTACTCATGTTTTAGCCCCAAAAACCTGCCCAACCATAGGAAAAAAGTTAGGACAAGTGATAACAAAGTTTAAGTATGTGAACTTTTTGGCCTCAGCTAGTATATGGCTTGGGATTTACTACCACACCAATAATGAAAACATCTCAATGCATAATAGTAAACCATACTTTCTGTACATCAATTGTTCTCTTCTTTTGAAGGAAAAAGCTTCATGTACCCTAATACACAATATATAATGGGTTCAATTATATAAAAGCTTCATAACCCACAATATTAATTTACAAGGGAAAGAACCCATATACTAAAACTATTAACACCTGGGGGAATAAAAAATAATTTGGATAGCCTGGAAAATGTCTCAAGATGTCTCTCACAGGGAACTATCTTCTGAAGACTCTTTCTAGCCACATCTCCAAATTTCCAGAGCTCCTCTCGAGAATAAACATAGGCATTGACTCCAATAAAAGTGATGACCCTCAAAGCAAGAGTCTTTTGCCTTCAATTATAAATTTTCCCACCTTCTAAGTCTACTACTCTAGTTATTTCCCAGGAAAAATGGTATCTCTGAATTAGTTCTGCCTTAACAAAACAGCTTCCAAAAACAACCTTCCATCTTTAGGGAATATTAGGTGGTTTTTACATTCTTTCAAATTTCCAGTATTAACAACTTCCCTAGTAAACTCCTCTCTAGAACTAAGCCCAACAAGGAAAGACTGAACTTTTTAAGACTTTACAATAAGAGAGACTCTCCACTTTCAACCTAAAACAATTCGTAAAAAAATTTTATATGGTGACAGATGGACAGATGGACATGGGCTGTTTTGTTTACAAGTCAGTTTTGGGACAGTTATAATTACCAGTAATTTATCTTTTGCCATCCTCTATCATCTTCCTCAACAATCTATACTAAACACTATCTATATGCCAGGAGTTCAGAACTGAAGATACAATGAGGGAAAAACTCAAGAGTCCTTGCTCTCAATGCTCTGGTGCCCCCCCAAAAAAAAGAAAAGAAAAGAAAAGCAAACAACTGATCAATATGAGAACCATCTTCTGTTTCTTGTGTTACTAGGGCCAGTCAGAAAACAACATATGCAAACAAACAAAAGATTGGTCCTCTTTATTTAGACAACAACGAACAAATCAACTTGCAATTACATGCCTTAAACACAGAGAAAATTCTATTTGGTCATGCCAAAACCATAAAAAAATTATCATTTACTCCTCTAAAGCTCTTGGGTCAAATCCGACACCAGAAAAGACCTCTCCATAAGCACCTCAAATATCCTTAGACATTCAAGAAAATATAAAATATTCACAACCACCTATGGGAGACGGACCTATGAAGGAGCAATAATGCTGACAACTTAAAGTCAGAAGAGAGAAAGCATGTAGCACAGACTTAGATAACTTCTTTCTACATAGGAAATATGCTTCTAGATAGGATTTCAATTTTCTAAACATATTTCAAGAAAATGAAAAATTATCCTAGTGCTTGCAAAAGTTCTGCCTAGATGAATCATCTGCTAAACAGACAGTAATATACTCCCAAGTCTCTGTAGGCCACTAGTGTAGGCAATTGAAAATACACAAGGAGACATATTACTTTCTCTACTGGGCTTAAGTTTAAAGCATGAACAAGCCAATCATGCAAGAAAGAAAACTATCAGCGAACACCGTTGTTAAAACATTCCTCTTTGACACGGAAAACATACCACGGTCTACTTGGAATCTAAAAAGTACAAGGAGTTTAGGCTGAAAACCTCAGATATATAGCTCAAGGGCAGACAACTGATGAATTTAAGAAAAAGAGCATTCCTCCCAGGGTTAACAAGATAACCAGAAAATCATGTAAAAATATTCAGCACTCAAAAAGGAAAGAAATATTAAGTCCATATTGTACATTCAATAACTACCCCTTACAAAATCATATAGTAGCTTCTATTTACAAAGAAATTTCAGTTATTTCTGCCAAGAGTAAGCAAGAAAGAAAATTTCAAGAAACAACAGAGAGGGCATCCACAAAACACAACCCCGTGTGTATATCCAAAACTTTCAGGTAACTAAAAACAGTGATAATCCAAAGCAAAACTCAACCAATTACCATTTACATTTGGCTCTAAAGTACAGTGCAACAGGGATGTATTTTTTTCCCTCTGCATTTACCATACTAATCAGATTTTTTTGAGCCTCATTATATAATGAGCAACACACTAATAATGTGATATTTGAGGAAAGGAACCCAAAGAGAAACCAGATGGCAATGACAAGTGTAGGTGTCACTTCAATTTGCTAGAAATGGTCTACCGATACAATAGCATTTTTGTTTACAATAAGGGGTTTATAGAGCAGGTTCTTGCCTGCATCATCTCATTCAATTCTTTCTCAACAGCTCAGTGAAGTGAACTGGACAGAAGTAACCTCCCTACTTCATAAACTACAGAAGGGAAACAAAGAGATCATGTGCACAAAGCCATACAGTCAATAATTCTGCCAAAGTAAACCCCATCCAACCTGATTATAACCTACTACTCAGGTCATAATCTGTGCCCCAACATCACCAGCTCTTCATCGGTGCTAACTTTTCCTGCATGCATCCAGGCTAATAATTTGCACAGACAGATTTAGGAAACACACTCACTGTGACCTTCCCTTCCCCAAAAGAAATTTTTGTGCAGTAACAAAAACAAAAATATTGAAGGTATTTCTGTTAATTCACTTGCTCAACCCAGTTAAACAAAACCAGTGTAAGATACGTTTTTTTAAGATTTTATTTTTTTATTTATTTGAGAGAGCGAAAGCCAGGTGCACTCACACACAAGTTGGGGGGAAGCAGAGGGAGAGCGAATCCCAAGCAGACTCCCCACTGAGCTCTGAGCCCCATGCAGGGCTAGATCCCAAGACCCTGAGGATCATCACCTAAGCCAAAATCAAGAGTTGGAGGCTTAAATTACTGAGCCACTCAGGCACCCCTATATGATAACTTTAAAAACAAAAGAAAAAAAATCTAATCTAGAACACATTCAGATTCACAACAGTCTATTCACTGAACAAATGTCTACCAAATGCCTACTGTGTACTAGTTACTGCTCTGGGTTTGGAGAAAGCAATAAAGAACCATACACAGACTTCCCTGCTTTTGTGGAGCTGATGTTCCAGGGAATGGAAAGAGACCATAATCAAAAGAATGATGTGTATATAGTACATGAAAAGATCCTAAATAGGGAATCTAATGGGGTGGGGGTGGGGGGGAGAGACACATTGTGGGAGACTTGCAATTTTAAATGATGGTGAAGGAAGGCCTCAGGCTTTTCCCCAAGCAAGACTGTTAAAGAAAAAGGCATGAGGGCGCACGAAGGGAGATCATTCCAACAGAGGGAGAGGAGGTGCAAATGTCCAGAGACAGAAGTGAGCTGAGTACACTCAAGACACAGGAGGCCAATGAGGCTGCAGTCCTATGAGGAAGAAGAACAGTGGTAGGAGATGAGTTCAGAGAGGTGAAGGGCGGCTGGATCCTGCCCTTGTAAGCCAGTGTAAGGGCTCTGGAGCCTTTACTCAAGCGCCACGAATGACATGAAGTGACTTGAATGACACTTCAGCCACTGAGGCGTCTGAGTAACAAAGACATGATCTGACTGTGTTTAAGATCACTCTGATCAAGGAGAAAACGAAAGGGATGCAGGGGTTGCAGCATGAAGACCGGTGAGGGAGGAGGCTTACTGTAATAAGCCAGGTGAGAGGCAAAGGTAGCTGGGATAGACCAGGACGGCAAGGGCAGAGAAGGGGAGGAGTGTTATTTTCTATGTATTTTTAAGGTAAGTGCCAACTGGATGTGCTGACAAACTAGGGGTGAGGTGTGGCAGAAAGAAGTCAGAACAACTCCAAGGGTTCTGGCATGAGCAGCTGGATGATGAAGTGGGCCATTATATGAGTTTTGGAAGAAAGATTAAGAGCTCAGTTATGAACATGCTAAGTTTGAGAGGCCTATAAAAACCACATAAAGACTTTCAGTAGGCAGAGGTCCAGTTTGGAGATAAAAATTTACTTTTTAATTTAGTTTTTAAAGCCATGAGATTGAATGAGATCACCAAGGAAGTGAATGTACATAATTTTTCTGATAAAATTTTTTAGACCCACAAAAACCTTTATTACTCATGCTTGAGTGGAGAGGATATTCGAAACAGACCTGCAACTTACAAATTTCCAAAAGCAGCACTCCTAGGACTCGTAAAAAAACATATTCTTCTCACTAGTTTCCACATTTATCAGGTTGCACTTCATCATTTTATCTTAACTGATAAAATCTGGTCAGCTAGCCAAGCTGGGTTCTCATCTAATCAGAGTCAAAGGCCTTCAAGAGTCAGTGATACAGGGGCGCCTGGGTGGCGCAGTTGGTTGAGCGACTGCCTTCGGCTCAGGTCATGATCCCGGAGTTCCGAGATCGAGTCCCACATCGGGCTCCCAGCTCCATGGGGAGTCCGCTTCTCACTCAGACCTTCTCCCTTCTCATGCTCTCTCTCACTCTCTCTCTTTCCTAATAAATAAATAAATAAAATCTTTAAAAAAAAAAAAAGAGTCAGTGATACAGAACTACTACTCTTTGTAACTTCAGTTAGTTCACCCTCTGCATAAACATCGTTTGCCTCCTCAAAGTGAAGTCAACAACCGCTCACAAACCCCTCAACACGACTTATGAGAACCGATTCAGATAAAGTGCTAAAGTTTCTGTCATGCTCAGGGCCCAAATCTCACTTTAAGAAAACCACTTCCTAACAGTATTTAAGCAGTCCCAGGAGGTGAGACCCATGTCAGAACTGGACTGAGAAGCCAAGACCCAAGTTCTCGGCACTGCTATGTACTGAACTGCCTTGGGCAAATCACTACGTCTCTGAATCCATTTCACTGCTGTAAAATAAGGACAATCACCAGCTACCTCACAGAGCTGCTATGAGAATTAAGTTAATTAAGCATACCATACACATATGCACTTACAGACAGTGAAGTGCTTTACAGATGCAAACTCTCACCAGTAGATAATACCCAACAGTATATTGTGCTATGCAAGATATAAACATAGCCAAACATCATCCCTACTCTCGAGAATTTAGTATCTCTTGGGGCACGGGTTGGGGGGCAGGGGAATCCTACTGTACAACTGAGAACTAAATCATGTCAAATGGACTACCAATGACAAAAATTCAAAAAGATCATGTCTGGGACCATGTAAAACTCGCTTGTCCATGAAAAGTTGCCACTCCCTCCTGCGTTCTCACTCCCGGAATGCTAATAATCCCAGTTACTCAAGCCAAATTCTGTAGGACACTTGACTCACCAATGCAGCTAGTGAGGTACAATTAATTCTTCCTCATTCAACCACATCAAGAAATATTTATGTATGTCAAATGCCCAACCACACACCAAGCATTTGGCTCAGCTCTTAGGGTCTACCAGTCACATCCTGAATATCTCTGTAATTTTACCCACTGCTCCCACTGATTCAGTAACAAGGCATCAACATCTTTCACACAGACTGATCTCTGTGACTAAAATTTTGTTTGTTTTTGCCTTCCTTCCAATTCACGCTGCAATGCAGCCAGCCAGCGTGTCTGACACTGCACCACTTTTTATTAAACAGCTTTATAGAGATCTAATTCACACCCCCACACAATGCAGCCTGTAAAGTACAATTCACTGTCTGTCATTCCTTTCCAAAGACTGGAGAGACTCTCACGTCCTGACTGCCCCTTTGCTTCTCCAGCTCCATCTCCATCTCTCCTGTGCGCTCCAGCCCCCTCAAAGCACCTCCTTCCATTTCAGGAATCCATATGCTTAGAATACTCATCCCCTCCCCTTGGTCTGCCTAACTTCAGCTCACCTTCAGGGCTTCAGGCATTTCTGCTGCCGAACTTCGGGAAGGCTCCCACCATTCCCCATTCTGCCTGTAAAAGGGCCCTTGCTCATCCCACTACCATCATTCTTTGCTAACCTATGTCCATTCTCCACTAACTGACAAGGACCACGACTATCATATCCTGTTTACTCTAACAACTCTCATTATAGCAATTTCCTCTCTGTATCCAATCCACTGGAGAATTGTCGACCTCATTACCATTTGACCATTCAGCTGAACACACACCCTCCTTCTGGAAAGGCTGCTGCCTTTGGCTTACCTGGCACGGTCCTCTCCTGGGCCTATCAACCTGATCCCCCCGCCCCCAATACCCCACCAGCCAGAGCAGGAGTTCTACAGGGCACTGGGTGGGGTCCCTTTCTCATCCTCAACTTTCATCCCCATCAATCTCATACGTGGCCACCAGCCCATAGGTAACACAAACTCACAGGTGATCCACAGACATACATATCTACCAAACCTCGCCAGAATGAAAACTGTCCACCTGAAGTCTCCTCCTGGAGATCTCAAAGATACCCTCAACGTATCCAAACTAAAGGTATGCTCTGGCCCCAAATGACCCCCTCTTCTAAATGGTCTCTCTCAGGGACTGGGGCGCCCCTGCCTATCCTTGTTAAGCAAGCCCGACACCGAGGCGGCATCATTAGTGTCTGCCTTTCATCCTAGCATCAACCAATCCTGTCACTGTTACTTGTAAATTTCTCTCAACCTCCTCTACTTCAGGAGGCCACCAACACCACACCCTCTGTTGCAGCTTCCAGGATGGCTTTGCTGGCCCAATTCAACTGGCTTCTCTTCAAATCCACTCCTATGAGCCCTTACAATTCTCCTTCTACACTTTAGCCAGGGTGCACCTTTCAAAAGGCTGATGTGATTAGGTCAAACCACACCTTAAAAATGGTCATTCAATGACTTCCCACTTTTGTTAGCTAAAAACCCAAATCATAACATGATCTACAAGGCCCTTTTATTTTTTCTAATTTTTTCTTAAGTATCTCTACCCCGAGCGTGGGGCTTAAACTCATAAGCCCCCACGACCAAGAGTGGCATGCTCCTCTGACGAAGCCACATAGACGTTCCAAGTCCTTTACCTTTTAAATGTGACTCATCTCACACCATTCTGGCATTCCTCCCCCCAGTTGCCTGAATACACCACCACACTCCCTCCGACCCCGAGGGAGTACTCTGCTCAGGTTCTTCCTTTGGTCTGTGATGCTTCTCTCCTTTCTTGGCCTATATATCTCCTACTCTTCCTTCAGGTCACAGCTCAACAACTTCTTGAGATGGCTTTTCCTGTCCAAAATGACTAGGTTAAATCCCTCTACAACACTTTCTACAACTGTAAGTTCACATTTATTTGTGTGATTTAATAGCTGTCTAGAAGCTAGAAGCTCCATGAGAAGTTGGCCCTTGACTGTTTTTGCCCTCTCTTGTATTCTCAAATTTCTCAGATCCCAACTCCGCCTGGTATATAAAGATGAGTAATAAATTATCTTTTCCTGCCCTCCGTTTCACATATGAGCTAGATAAGTCAAGAGAGCACTATGAAAAGACTTTTTTTTTAAAGATTTCACTTATCTATTTGACAGAGAGAGATCACAAGCAGGCAGAGAGGCAGGCGGGGGGGAGGGGGGGGGAGCAGGCTCCCCACAGAGCAGAGAGCCCGATGCGGGGCTCGATCCCAGGACCCCGAGATCATGACCCGAGCCGAAGGCAGAGGCCTTAACCCACTGAGCCACCCAGGTGCCCCTATGATAAGACTTTTATTTGGGAAAGAAAATATTTCATGAGCAAATAAGTAAGGTGGTGCTTGGGCTGGATCATAAACCATGAATAGGATAGTCACAAGCAAAAAGATAGAGAAAACATTTCGGGTGCAAAGAAGTACAGTAAAAAGAGTGGTGGATTAAATCACCATCCTTAATTGGAACTACAGGGAAAAACCAGTAGGAAATATGCTTGGGGGTGGGAAGTGGACGTGGGGAGAATAGTTAATGGAGGCTCCCCGAAAAAAACAAAGCAGCTAACACTCACCGAGCACATAACATGCACTAAACATTTTTATATATTAATTCATTTAATCTTCGCTAGATTAGTAATTATTCAATAAAAAACATACGTAAACCAGGTCATATGACCAACCTAACTCTATTCAGTAGGTACTATGGTTATGTACATTTTCCAACGCAAAAGCAAACACGGAGAAGTTATCCAAAACAATAGGCTAAGCAAACAGTGTGTCATTGCAGGCTCTTGAGACGAAAAGAGCATTTTGGAAACATTCACCTTGTTTGACTGGAGATATTTTCCATTAAGAGTTGTTAGTTCCAGGGGCGCCTGGGTGGCTCAGTGGGTTAAAGCCTCTGCCTTTGGCTCAGATCATGATCTCAGGGTCCTGGGATCGAGCCCCGCATCGAGATCTCTGCTCGGCAGGGAGCCTGCTTCCCCCTCTCTCTCTGCCTGCCTCTCTGCCTACCTGTGATCTCTCTCTCTCTGTCAAATAAATAAGCAAAATCTTTAAATTAAAAAAAAAAAAAACAAAACAGTACCACTGTCCCACTTCCATTTAAAAAACAAAAAAAAGAGTTGTTAGTTCCAAATGAACACACTTGCTTTCAATAATCCACTATCTCTGAAAGCCTAGATCAGGAATCAAAGCACCCTCAAGAACTTCTGCCTTTGCCATTTCTCCATTTAGCATTCTCCTTTAGGAACAAAATGAGATGGTCCAAATGCAGAAGACCCAAGAAAGCTACCCCATGTTCTGGGCCCTGCCCCTAAGAGAAGCAGCTGCAGCCTGCATGTAACACACCAACAAAAAGGCATGCTACAGCTGGGCAACTTGCTTTCAAAGGGAAAGCAATTTTCTTCTATTCCTTTTCATATCAACATCCTGGGAGGGAAAATGTAATTAATGACTTTTGCTCTAGAAAGGGAAATGTCACTCTAACACTTGCCCTCACTGGATAAGAAATACGATATTCTCATAAACAGCAACCTGCTGCAGAGAATACCTCAAAATATGGCAGAGAAATCACCTACAAACCTTCAAGATAACACTGAAATATGGGGTCACCAGGTCTGTGAACCCATGCAGAGGTAAGACTGTGTTTTATCTGAAACTGACGTGGTACTAAGAGTAGTTCTTCTGTGTAAAAATAAACGGTTGTGAAGTTCTTCCATCTGACAAGCTCAACAATATAAGCAAATGAGTGGCTTGGCTATACATGCCCCTCCAACAATTCTCTACATTTGGGTTTAATGAATACTTAAATTCAATCAATCCTGAGTTCATACACTCATCCCCGGAGCATATACGTTATTGAAAGAACATAAATAATTGAGAAGGGATGCACTAGTCAAATTCAGGGAGGGAGGGCGCCTGGGTGGCTCAGTTGGTTAAGCGACTGCCTTCGGCTCGGGTCATGATCCCGGAGCCCCGGGATCGAGTCCCATATCGGACTCCCGGCTCTGCGGGAGGTCTGCTTCTCCCTCTGACCTTCTCTCCTCTCACTCTCAGTCTTTCTCTCTAATAAATAAATTTAAAAAAAAAAAAATTCAGGGAGGGACCTCTGTGATATCAAAACAGAAGGAAGTGCTGAATGAATGTCCCTTATTCAAAAGTGGATGTAATGCTTAGACTAACACTTCCTCCCTTAGAAGCTTGGGGAAAAAGTGGAAAGAATGAAGATTAGTGGCCTCTTGACAATTTCTTCCAAAAAGGCATAATAATAACAAAACATAGGACCTACAAAGGGTGGGGAAAGCACCCCAAACAGCAAACACTAGATTACAATTAACAACTCAATTAAAATTAATTAACAAGCAATGTATAGTCTTTTTATTTGAAGTAAGAGTAAGGAATTCCCAAAGATGAAGTGCCCAAGGAGGTTTCCAACAAGGAAATAACTAATCAACCATTCAATCATCCCTTTCTTTAAAGAACACACAAACTTATTCAATATAAGCAACTGCTTTCCTATACTGTTAAATGTGAAATTCTACAAAATATATACAGAATTTTTTGCCTTGCACACTGCCTAGAGCTATGTCACTTCTGCTCAGTGGATTAAAGAAAATTCAATGATCACTCTAAAGCAGGCCTTCTCAACTGAGGCATGATAAACATTTGGGGCCAGATCATTCTTTGTTGTGGGGAAGCTGTCCTATGTGTTATCCCTGGGTCTCTACCCATGTAGATTGTAATAGCACAACCCTCTGCTTCAATCAGGAAAACAAAAAAGAGCTCCAAATACTGCCACCTATCCTGTGGGAAGCAAAGTTGCTTAAAGTTAAGAACCACTGCTTTAAACAAATAAAATTATTTGTCTATCACCGAGATTTCAAGGGGTTAAGCATGTGTGTTGCTTTGTTCATAATTATGCTTAACTAATATGCAATCCATAAAGCAAACACCATTACAAATACTGTAAGATGGCCTGTTCTTTGTTCTCTGCAGTAAACTAGATTAATTTAAAGCACTGCCTGAAATAGTAATTACGCAGGTGCCTGAAGCTGAATTAGAAAAACAGAAGTAACATATCCTGAAAATCTTGATGTTTTCTGGCAAGCCCTGAAGGTTGTTAGGAGTAACATTACTCATTAGTGACTTGCCTAATCATGGGGCCAAGTGGATGCTTCTGTTATCATATAATTAAAGAGAAAACCTGATGTCCACAATGCTGAGCATAAGGGAAACGAAATGCCTATGATTCCAAGCCCCTGATAAGAAAGAGGATAGAATTCCTAAACTCACTTTCCCAAAGCATGGCCGTAAATAGAAAACTAAGCAGATGGGTAACGAAAACACAGTACATCCACACAACAGAACATTATTCAGCAATAAAAAGAAGTAAAATACTGATACATGATACAACATGAATAAAGCCTGGAAAACATTATGATAGATACACTGGGGGCGTGGGGGGGAAGCCAGTCACAGATGTGTCCAGGAAAGGCAAATCCAGATACGGAAAACGGGGGGTGGGGGGACCAGTGCAATGTCCGTCATGGGACTGCTAAGGTTACAAGGTTCCTTTTAGGAGTGATAACAACGTTCTAGAATTGACTGTGGTGATGGTTGCACCTATCTGTGAATATATTAAAAGCCATTAAATGCATAATTTAAGTGGGTAAATTATATGTGAATTATATTTCAATAAACCTATTCAAACACACAGTATTACAAATGAGTAAGAAAAAGCTCAAGCTTACTCCAGCTAAGAAAAAAGATACACCTGGCTAAAATAAGGATGAGCTTTTACCTCTGGAATTGAGTAAGGCCACCTCTTAAAGCTGTAAAACTATAATTAAACACATAGAAGGAAAAGTTTTATTTCATGTAATGCTAGGAATAAAAGAGAACCTTCTTTGGACCACAACAATCTTTAATACACAGGAATATGTAGTGGTTTACCACCTCAACCCAACATGTTCAAAAGTAAGTAAGTTGGACAGGATTGCTTTAAGTCTGCAGGGTTCCAAGATTCAAAGTAATTCCCGACCATGGCAAAAAAGCTCTCAGCATTTGATGCAGGGAATGACAGGGTGAATTTATAGTTAATACAATTACACTTCACACACATATGAAAAACCAAAAGTATTCATAATGCACTTCTAATCCAGGGGTACAAATTATACCAAAGGAAAAACAGAATCATAAACTCACTGGAGCAGTCCTTCTAAAGACACTTAGAATCTGACCCTTAGATGAAAAGGAAAAGTAGTCCTGACTAAAAGCAGAAATCTAAGCCAAAACTCAACTGGCCATTTTCTATGTGTGAGCTATTCTAAGTGGGTGTGACTCTCCCTAGGCTGACACACGTATTGCCCTGCCATCTTTGTCAGCCTGAGGTCAGAAGAAAGCAGAAGAGCCACCAGAACTATTCAACTACAGATGCAGGCAACCAGTGAGTGAGCAGGGAATACTGGGAGTCCAGGGCCTGGACCACAATACTTAGATGTTGTAGCTGTAACACTGATCATCAAATAAACACAAAGTCCAGAGCAGACTCTCGGTTATTTCTTCCACTAATTCAGCAAGTATACATGTGTGACCAGAATACACAAAATCTCTAACCTCAGAGAGAGCTGAAAGTTAAGAAGTGAGAGAGAGAGAAGGCAACAAACAAGAAAATACATAGTGTATTATCTAGTGGTAAGTGCTATGGAGAAAAGCAAAGCTGGGCAAAGAAGATGAAAGGTTGTTAATTTATTTAAGGTAATCACTGATAAGAGGTCATTTGACTTAAAGAAAGTGAGCAAGTTGTGTGTGCTGGGGGAAAGCATCCCAACCAGAGAGAAAAGCAAGGACAAAGGCCTGAGACAGGATATGCATGCCTGGCATATCCAAACAACAGCAAAAGGCCAAGGTGGCTGAAGCAGTGAAGACAAGAAGGAAACCAAAGATGAAGAGGAAGCTGGGAGCATTTATTGAAATAAGAGAAAAGCCATTGTAGGGTCTTGCACAGAGAAGTAACTGAGTTACATTTTAACAGATTCCCCTCTGGCTGCTGTAGGGGTAAGCAAACTATTGATTCAGGCAAGGTAGTGGTCATGTGGGTGCTAGCAGAGGTCAGGACATAGATCAGTTGTTCAAGCAAAGTCATCACAATCTGATGTCAGACTGGATATAGTATGAGAAAAAGAAGGGGCCCAGACCTAGGCCTGAGCAACTGAGCTACCATTTACTGATCTTGGGATGAGAAGGAAAACTGGGAATTCTGTTTGAAACACGTTAAATTTGAGCTGGCTAGTAGATAGCTAAGCAGAGTTGAGAGGTCAGAAAGCTCTGGGCACATAAATCTGGGAGTCCTCACCATACGAGTAGTACCAACAACCATAAAACAAGACGGTTGAAATATGGGGATGAAGTATTCCAACGTGGCAAAAAAATAGTTTGCAGCAAATAAGAAATCACTGAGAGGCCAAATATATCTGTGAATGGCCAGTGAAGCTACAATGACAGGAAGGTAGAAAGACTGTATCTGAAAAGCCCCAAAGGAAAATAGGGGTTTTATTCACAGAGAAACCCACTACATACATAAAAATTGCCTATAGACAAATTCCATATTAATGATGTTACCAAATGCTGCATTTAATAAAATCTAGGCTGCTACAGTCTTAGTTTCCACTCTAGGAAGACGTAAGAGGGGAACACTCCCCCACCCCCATTTCAAAGGGAAACACACCTGTTGTCCAAATGAAAACTTGAGGGTAGGGTATGCTGTTTGAAAGGTTCTCACCTTGCAAATTAATAAAAGAGAATTATTGGATTTTAGAAATAACTTCCTTATGTAATATTTCTGAGGCCCTAAAGTGAACACTGTACACGTGAAAGAAAACATGTAGTGATTAAGTATACAAATTCAAAACAGAAGTTCAATTCCAGAAAAATAAAGTTTAATAGGCTCATTAGTGATGTTTGGTTGGTGTCATAATTTGAATCCTAAAGAAGAATTGGAAAGTCAAAGAACGGGAGGGGAAGATGTATAATTTTTAAATATTTAATATGAAAGGTGTACCTAGATTCAAAATTTATGTGCCTTATCAAGAAAATTATGATTACATTGATCGATGAAAGGAAAGAGTGCCAAGTTCAAAAAATCATACTCCAGAAACATAATTTTTTAAAAGATCAAATTACCAAATTCTGGCTAATGACAAGAAAGATGTTTCCGACAACAAGAGAAGATGCAGGGGCCCCTGGGTGGCGCAGTTGGTTGAGCGACTGCCTTCGGCTCAGGTCGTGATCCCGGAGTCCCGGGATCGAGTCCCACATCGGGCTCCCAGCTCCATGGGGAGTCCGCTTCTCACTCTGACCTTCTCCCTTCTCATGCTCTCTCTCACTCTCTCTCTTTCCTAATAAATAAATAAATAAATAAAATCTTTTTTAAAAAAAAAAAGAGAAGATGCAATATTCTTCTGTCATTTGCTACCTCCTCTATGAACAAATTCTTTCATGAATGGTGACCTTCCAGAATTTGAAACTATGTTCATCAAAAAGTCTTTATCAGAAATTGAATGTAGTCATTTTATGCCTAAAATCTGATATAAAAATGTATGGTTCATAGGAGATGCTCAATTTTTCCATTATAAATTTGGAAGATACTTTATTAGATATTTTAGGTAAATTCAATGTCTATTATCTTTCCTCCTTGTTATTTCCTTATATTAGAGAACAAACAATGAATTTTTCAGAGTCCCATATAAGCACCTGCAAAATATTTCCAGTTTACACAGTACGCTATGCAAATATCATCTTCTACATATGTGGAACAGTGGGAAGCATGAACTCCAGGTAATGTGAACAGTACAAGCATGTTCCACAGTTGACTGTCTTAAATTCCCTGTACTTATTGGTGACAAAAAGACTGATTACATTATGATTACATAAGAATAAGAATAACCATAAAAGGAGGGGAAGGGTCACTGCCCAGTAAGACAGTCTACATTTCTAAATAAGCATTCTTACATATAATTATATAGCTGCCATCATTCATCAGCAATGATGGCAGCACCGCTTTTTCTCAGCACTAAAGTCTCTCCATGACCAAGAAGGGTACCCAAGACGCCAAGAGCAGTTAAGTGATATATAACACATACAACAAGAAGCTGAAAAGCACAACAGTCAAATCTGTGGGAGCAAGAGCCACATGGAAAAATTTGTCCATTCTGGAACATGAAAATGAAGAAACTATATATGGAAAGAAGGTAACTATGGAAGGAGGCATGGTACAGCACAGACCTATAGAGTGTCACCTGAAGTTCCCACTACAAGTGTTCGCACTACCTCTCTGGCTATTCAGATACACCATACATGGCTTCAAGCCCCCGTATGTTTAGCCCCATTGTACCATCACAGTTTTTAAAGAGTCCCTTTGCAAGAAAAATAGCTTAAGAGTATACCAGAGCTGGGAGGGAAGAACAAGATAGCAGAGGAGTAGGAGACCTAAATTTCATCTGGTCCCAGGAATTCAGCTAGATAGTTATCAAACCATTCTGAAGACCTACAAACTCAACAGGAGATTGAAGAAAAGAATAACAGCAGTTCTATGAACAGAAAGTGGCCACTATCTGGAAGGTAGGATGTGCAGAGAAGTGAATCTGAGGCACTACTGGGAAGATACTGGGAGGGAGCCTTCATCAGCTGACTACTGTGATAGAGCAGTGGAACACAAAATCACAACTTTTAGAAGTCTGCTCTGCAGAGGGACATTGCTCCAGCGGCAGCGGGGTGGGAGGGTGGAGGGGGGGAAGTGGAACCCTTGCTGGGACGGTGTGGTCTCAGGACCCTTGGGGTCACAGAAAGACCAGGGGTGCCTGAGTGTGGCACAGCTCCTAAGTGTCAGAGCTGGGAAGCCAGCTGCAATGACTAAGCCCAGGCATGGGCTCTCAGCTTGGGGTTGCCATAAACCATAATTCTGGCACAGTTGGGCCATTACTCTTCCAACAAGAACCCAACAAGCAGCAAATCGGAGAGACTTCCCTTCCTCCCCCCAGGAGGAGCTGCACAGCAGCGTACCACAGGAATCTGCTGTGTTTGGAGACTCCAAACGGGGCCGTGTGCCAAATATAGGAAATAACTCGGTCACCGCCCAGGTGAGCATGGAGCGTGGCCGGAGACCAGGGAGACAAGAGTGATTGCTTTTCTCTAAAGGCTCACTGAGGAGTGGGAATCCCGAGTTCTCGGCACCTCCAGGACCAGAGATTGGGAGGCCACCATTTTCATTCTTGGCCTGCAAAGCTTGATGGAAAGCATTCAGGGAACAAGAACTCCTGAGAGCAAACCCAAGCAGATTACTTAGCCTGGCCCTGGCAAGAGCGGTGTGATTCCACCTTGAGCAAAGACATTTGAGAATCACTGCAACAGGCCCCTCCCCCCCCCCCCCCAAATCAGCAAGAACATCCAGCCAAGACCAAGTTCACTGATCAATGAGAACTACAGGGTGCCTGGGTGGCTCACTTGGTTGAGTGACTGCCTTTGGCTCAGGTCATGATCCCAGAGTTCCAGGATCGAGTCCTGCATCAGGCTCCCAGCTCCACAGGGAGTATGCTTCTCCCTCTGACCTTCTCTCCTCTCATGCTGTCTCTCTCTCTCTCTCTCTCTCTAATAAATAAATAAAATCTTAAAAAAAAAAAAAAAAGAACTACAAAACTCCAGTGCTAGGAGAATATAGCACATAGAATTCATGGCTTTTCTCCCATGATTCTTTAGTCTGTCAAAGTTATTTTTTTAATTTTCTTTATTTTTTTTTTCCTTTTTTGAATTTTTCTTCTTTCCTTTTTCAACCATCTTATCCATTCCTTTCTTAAAACCTTTTTTTTTTTTTAGTTTTCATTTTTACATTCATATTTATCCCTTCATTGCATTTAAGAGAGAGAGAGTGTGTGTGTGTGTGTGTGTGTGTGTGTTTGTGTGTGTGTGTGTGTGTGTGTGTGTGTGTGTGTGTGTATCCCTGTCTGCTGCCTTTCTTTAACATTTTGGGATACAGTTTCTTCTAAAAGATCAAAATATACCCTAAATCTAATGTATGGCTTTGTTCTAGTCTCCCACCTGATCACATTCTGTCCTTTTCTTTCTCTTGATTTTCTTCTTTTTTTAACCAACTTATCAATTCCTTTTTTAAAATCTTTTTAAATTTTCATCTTTAGTTATATTCTATCCCTTCATCATATTTACCCTTATTTTTTTGTATAAGATTTTCTTTCTTTAAAATTTTGGGAGGCAATGTCTTCTAACAGACCAAAATACACCCAAAATCTAGTGTGTGGGTTCTGTTCTATTCACCAGTCTGATTATATTCTTTTTCCCCCCTTTCTTTCCACTCCAGTTTTGGCTCTCTACTAATTTGTTTAGTGTGTATTTTTCTGGGGTTGTTGTTACCCTTTTAGCATTTTGTTCTCTCATTCATCTATTCTTCTCTGGACAAAATGACAAAATGGAAAAACTCACCTCAAAAAAAAAAAAAAAAAAGAACAAGAGGCAGTACCAACTGCCAGAGACCTAATCAATACAGACATTATTAGTAAGATGTTGAAACCAGAGTTCAGAATGATGATTATAGAGATACTAGCTGGGCTTGAAAAAAGCATAGAAGATACTAGAGAATTCCTTTCTGGAGAAATAAAAGAACTAAAATCTAACCAAGTCAAAATCAAAAAGACTATTAATGAAGTGTAATCAAAATTAGAGGCTCTAGGGGTGCCTGGGTGGCTCAGTGGGTTAAAGCCTCTGCCTTAAGCTCAGGTCATGATCTTGGGGTCCTGGAATCGAGCCCTGCATCGGGCTCTCTACTCAGTGGGGAGCCTGCTTCCCCCTCTCTCTCCGCCTGCCTCTCTGCCTGTTTGTGATCTCTCTCTCTCTCTCTCTCTCTCTCTCTCTCTCTGTCAAATAAATAAATAAATAAAATCTTTAAACCAAAAAAAAAAAAAAATAGAGGCTCTAACTACTAGCACAAATGAGGCAAAAGAGAGAATTAGTGATACAGAAGATCAAATGATGGAGAATAAAAAAGCCGAGAAAAAGAGAGATACACAACTACTGGATCATGAAGGAAGAATTCAAAAGATAAGTGAAATTTTAAGATGAAACAATATTAGAATAATTGGGATCCCAGAAAAAAAAGAGGGGGGCGGGGGGCAGAAGGTACATTGGAGCAAATTACAGCAGAGAATTTCCCTAATTTAGGGAAGGAAACAGACATCAAAATCCAGGAGGCACAGAAAACCCCCCTCAAAATCAATAAGAATAGGTCAATATCCCTACATCTAATAGTAAAACTTAAAAGTCTTAGAGACAAAGAGAAAATCCTGAAAGCAGCTCAGAACAAGAGGTCTGTAACCTACAACAGTAGAAACATGAGACTGGCAGGAGACCTATCCACAGAGACCTGGCAGGCCAGAAAGGATAGGCATGATATATTCAGAGCACTAAATGAGAAAAATATGCATCCAAAAATACTATATCCAGCTAGGCAGTCACTGAAAATAGAAGGAGAGATAAAAAGCTTCCAGGACAAACAGAAACTAAAAGAATTTGCAAACACCAAACCAGCCCTACAGGAACTACTGAAAGGGGTCCTCTAAACAAAGAGAGAGCCTAAGAGTAACAGACCAGAAAGGAACAGCAACAAGCAAGACAATGGAACTAAATTCATATCTTTCAATAGTTACCCTGAATGTAAATGGGATAAATGCCCCAATCAAAAGACACAGGGTATCAGACTGGATAAAAAAACAAGACCAATTTATACGGTCTCTGCAAGAGACTCATTTTAGACCTAAAGACACCTCCAGATTTAAATTGAGGGAGTAGAAAACCATTTACCATGTTAATGAACATCAAAAGAAAGCTGGGGTGACAATACTTATATAAGACAGGAGCTGAACACAATCGAACACTTGCTCTGATCTAGTCATTCTTGTAAATGCTTCAAACCTATGATGTTACTTAATCCTCAAAAACCTAGGCGCTACAGCTATTATTATTACAATCTTGTAAATTAGGAACTGAGACTCATAAATAACTTGTCAGATGGCAAATACATAAGGAGTGTATAGAAGATATTTGAGCCTACAATTTCTTACAGCAAAGGTTTCTTTATCACACCTATGTCAATGAATTGAACATCACCCTTAAATGAAACAAATGTTCCCTAAAGAAAACTACAAGCTGAAAAACATTAGGGAGCAATTAAAAAAAGATCCACAAAGGAGATTAAAACTACAGAATCAGAGTGGAAAGAAGAAAACCCAAGGAGCAGAACTCTTCGAAGTAAAATAATACTGTATCCGAAGATGATGATGATTATAATGACAACAACAATGACAAAGGGTCAGGAAGAATGAAATAAATAATCCAGTAAAATTTTGTAGACTGAGCAAATAATATAAGCATCAAAATAAATTGTATTTATGAATTTAACATACTGCCTAAAACAAAAAGAGACGTATAAAAAAATGAATGACTACCAAATAGATCATTAGTGTTTTAAACAAAAGCAGTCTCAATAAAGAGGAAAAAAAGAAAATACAAATAACAGTTTTCTGAGTCATTATTGGAAAGTGAGAAAGATAATTCATGTAGATTCTTCCCTCAAGTATATTTACTTTGAAAAGAAGACTATAAGGGGTGAATTGAAGGGAACACGAGTAGAACCAGGTGGGTACAGAAGCATGGGTATGTTTATGTCCTGGAAGAAATGTATATTAAATGGAAATGGTTGCATGTATGTGATGGGAAGATTGTCATAAAACCTGAAACGGGGTGGGGAGGTAGTGGGCAGCTAATCCAGTGTCTATTCCAAAGTAGCCTTTTCCACTAGAAGGAGAAGCAAGGAATTGAAGATGTAAGTGAAACTGATATATTTAAAATATGCTAGGAAGACTTCTGCAAGCAACTTTAGAAATAGATGACTTCAGAAATTTGTTTTTTTTTTAATTTTATGATTTTGTTACTGTTGATACTCCTCTGTTTTTTACATCCCTTGTATGTTATGTGTTAAACTGTTTATTACTAAAAAAAAAAAAAAAGACTATACCAGTGCCCTTCTATTAGGTGTTTACAAAAAAT
The DNA here is from genome assembly GCA_028533885.1 of Nasua narica. NCBI lineage: Eukaryota > Metazoa > Chordata > Mammalia > Carnivora > Procyonidae > Nasua > Nasua narica. The sequence continues at coordinate 5,447,005 of CM052798.1, forward strand.
CTTAAATACCATTAGCTCAGGGTCAAATACTAATTCTGTCTACAAAACAAAAAACAACAAATACCATGAAAATGTGTAATCAGCAGTACACAGAATAAACTCACGTGGAAGACAAAAGAGTTTTTCATTTACACCCTTCTCTTGGTAAGAACAGAGAATCACATTCAAGAATAGCCCCTATTATAATATAAGAGCTTAATTTATTTATTACAACAAACTTTAAAGGATGATATAAAAGTCCCACATTGCCCATCATATACCCTAGTCCTGCTCAGCTTCTAACATATACTCTAATAAGAAAAAATCATTTACCTCTTGGACCAGGTCCACCTGGGAATGAAAAGAGAAAGCCATCAAGTCTACATTAAGGATTTCCAATATAAGTATGGCACCTCTCTAAAGTAAGTGTCTGCCAAGAACTTGGAAAGAAGGTAATTATTGAGAGACCCATTAATCTGCAACAAAGGGCTCCAAAAGGTAAGTGCCAAAATGAGAAAAACTAAATATCATGTTTTTTTAAAGAATGGAGTGAGAAAGCTTAATAATACTGTTGGTAGCTTATCAATAGTTTATGTTAAAACATACACACATTAAATCTACAGCATTACAATTTAAAATGCAAATTTTATTAAATATTATGTGCGAAACTGCAGGTTTTTCCATAGGCCTCATCCTCATCTTGACGTTTATAAATTATTAAGCAGCCCTGTAATTATGACTGGACTAAAAGAGAACCTTTTGATTTATGGACCTGAACATTATCATCAGAAGGAATGTAATACAGGGAAGGAAAAAAAAGAAAATATGAAAAAGCAAGTGAAAGGATCACACCTAGGAAGAGTAACTGTGATAACACTGAGCAGGACTGCAGGGGACAGAGACTGCATTCGTTTCTTCCAGAAGCAAGTCCATCTGCTAACAAGAATTGTATTGGTCATGTGTTGGCAGCCTTAATACCACACAAGTATTTTTTTCTAAGCTTTCATCTCATATACTCTAAAAAAAAAGACAGTAGAGTGACTGCCAGATTAAATAAGGTCTGTATCCCCAACTGTTCAAAGCCAAGCTCCCTTGACAAATTTCCTCAATTTTGTTGTCAAGGAAAAATTAAACCTACAAGCAAAATACTCGTTCCATACTCCGCAACCACAAAAATATCAGAAGCTCAGTTTATTGCCCAATGTAAACGTATAGTGAAGAGCTCTGGTCTCTGCTGACCTTTAAGAACACCTGGAAAGTACAAGCAAGCAATATTCAACACGAGAGAACATAAATCTCAAAAGCAACTGACAAACGCAACCTGGAAGACTGAACTGTAAACGGAGCAGAGGGTTACAACAGCATTCTCCAAAGAAATCCTCTTTCACTTCAGAAAACAGAGGAATTTTTTTCTCAAATCCTTTCAATGGAAAAACTGCCACTTCTGATTAACGTCATTTTGACCAAATCTATGAGACCTGAGGGAAATGCACAAGATCCCTTTCTTTACTCCCCCTCCCTGCTTCATCTTGCAACTTGCAAATTGACTAACAATATGACTAACTACCTAGAGACATGTGTGCCATTTTCAGCAACTGGTAATTTACAGTTTTATTTGTTTTTAACCAGCTGGATGTGATGTGTTTTGCCTCTTCCCTATAGGTCTGTCACTTCGGTGTTTTTCAAAAAAATGACATGATATGAACAAAGAAGCATTTTTAGACTATTCAGAATTTTAGAACTATGTCAAAAAGGCAGTAAAAGGCAGCACTTCTCTCTAATGAAAAACCCACAGAAGTCCCTAATAGTAGGGAAGAAATTTTTAAGCATCTTGAGAGCCTCATTACCACAACCACACTAAACCAATCCCACCCTCTACCAGGATCAAAAAACAGCACGGTACATGTTTGTCGGTGATACTATTAACCTTTCTAATAAATTTTGGCTTGGTAATTAACCAGATGGACTCAAAGACCAACTGAAGATGATGTGAGGGCTTCTACCTCTAGTTCTCATAACTCATGGGGAGAGGCAGATGATGCATATAATTTATTGAATAGAGAAGACATTTTAATTTTGAAAAATGTCAAGCTTCAGCTGCCTTTTACATAGCCATCCAGATTGAGGTATCTACTGGAAATACAGTCTCAGCTCCATCAAATGCTCAGAAGAAAGACCAAGGCAAGGAAGCGCATGGACATGCGATTCTTCAACATATAAGAAATAATAAAATACAAAGATTCCAAAAGTATTTAAATGTACTAAATGAAGTAGCCTAGAAAGAACATTAAATGAAGAGTAAGGGACTAAACATAGACACCATAAGCATTTTCCAAACCAAATTCCTAAAGAAAGAAAAAAAAATCTGAAAAAGAAATAATAAAAAAGAAAAAGAAGAAAAAAAAAAAGAAAAATCTGGACCCCTTAACAGGCATCCCAAAACCAACAACCATCACAATAAAACCCTCTGTTTAAAATAAGCGTATAACAGCCAAACTATGGAAAGAGCCCATATGTCCACTGACAGATGAATGGATAAAGATAATGTGTACACACACACACACACACACACACAATGAAATATTATGCAGCCATCAAAAAATGAAATCTTGCCATTTGCAATGATGTGAATAGAACTAGAGGGTATTATGCTAAGCAAAATAAGTCAATCAGAGAAGAAAATTATCATATGATCTCACTGATATGTGGAATTTGAGAAACAAGGCATAGGATCATACGGGAAGAGAGAAAAAAATGAAACAAGAAGAAACCAGAGAGGGAGACAAACCATAAGAGACTCAATCTCAGGAAACAAAATGAGGGTTGCTGGAGCAGAGGGGGGTGGGAGGGATAGGGTAGCTGGATGATGGACACCACGGAGGAAATGCGTTGTGGTGAGCACTGTGTATTGTGTTAAGACTGATGAATCACAGACCAGTACCCCTGAAACAAATAATACATTACATATTAATAATAAAAAACAAAATAAAATAAAGTAAAGTAAGTGTATGACACACTGCTGGTAATCATAAAGTTTATACCATATATTGTCATACTAAAGGGTTAAAGAAGACTACAGGTAAAAAAAGTGTTCAACAAATTACTTACCAACAGAATCAAACACCCAGAGGATATTGCCCAGTGTAATTCATCTCCAAAAAATGATCAATGCCAACTCATTCTTCCTTAGAACAGTACGTGAGTTGCAGACAAAAGTAACAGAAATTCTTCAACTTAACTGCATTTAACTAATCTTTAAAAGGTCTCATTGGGAATCCGATGCCCCAGTTACTTGCCACATCAACTCTGCCTTAACCACTGCTCAGATTATAGAAAAG
>CM052798.1:5450421-5472062 GCA_028533885.1 Nasua narica
CTGGAAGAAAATAATCTGTCAGCAACAAGGAAAAAAATCAACTCCCTCAAGTGGGATATTAAATCAAAATGTTAACAAACAGAAGGAGAATTATCAGGAGCTCAAGAAAAAAAGAGTCCCTTAACGCGTAAAACCACTGATGCCAAGGCAGTGGGCATATCTCTGGCCTTAGTGTGCCCTCATTACAACTCAGGCTCTAAGCCAGGAAAGGACAGAACCTCCCTTGTGATCACCAGAGAGGATCCATCAGTCAAAGTGATGAGCACCACATCACAGGCTGTAAATAACAGCAAGCAGGTGGGTATTACTAGCCACAACTGTGAACAGCATGAATTTAGAGGAAAACATTTGGGAAAATGCTATCAATCTTTTTCTCCATTCCCAGGTTCCTCCTTTAACTTAGACCTCAATTCTTACTCTCTATAAGCACAAATGACAGCTACCTTTGTCTCAGTTTTGAAGATTCTCATTCAAGAACTTTTGAGGAACATGTTACAAGTGTATCCATTACATCCATTATAAAATAAATAACATAGGATTTAACATACAGCATAGTGATGATAGCTAATAATACTGTTTTGTATTCTGAAAGCTGCTAAGAATAAATCTTGGAAGTTCTCAACAGAAGGCGCCTGGGTGGCTCAGTCAGTTAAGTGTCCGACTCTTGGTTTTGGCTCAGATCATGATCTCACAGTCATGGGATCAAGCCCTGTCTCGGGCTCTGCGCTCAGCACAGAGTCTGCTTGAGATTCTCTCCCTCCCACTGCCCCTACCCTGCTCCCTAAAAATTAAATAATAAAATCTTAAAAAAAAAAAAGTGTGACTGTGAGGTGACAGACAGATGTTTATCAAACTGGCTGTGGTGACCATTTTGCAATATATACAAGTATCAAATAATATTATTATATCCTATAATGATACATAATTCATGTATTATATAATAATATACATAAAATAATAACACATGTGATATTATATGTCAATTATATCTCAATTTTTAAAAAGAACTTCTCAGAAGAGACTATGGGTCTAACTTCCTCCTTCAATAAACCATCTCTCCAGTCCTCACTATATAACCTTGTTCTCCCAAAATTGTCCAATAAAAGCCCTCTAGGTGCTTCCCACACACTTGAAACTTACTCTTGCACTCTGTTCATATTGTCTCTACTGCTAGCTCAATAAACATTTGTTGAGTAACTGTGTACCATTTAAGTCCAATCTGAGCCCTGAGAAGAATTCCTTAGCACCTCCAAACCATGGCAGGCTATTCTTGCCCCTCTTTCCTTAATTCCTTTTGCAACCACTGTCAGTATTTTACAGCTTAGCATTTTAATATATATTACAATGTAAAAGACCTCACTATTTATTTAGTACCTCATGCATTTCATATATTGTCTCCTCTCATCACCCCCTGTAAGCATCTACAAACAGAAACACGTCCCAGTCCTTGGTCATTGCTAGCTTTAAACCAGGAGCAAGTCAACTGCTCTGTCTAAACTTTGGCTTCTTCATCTATAAAATAAAGATAATAATATAACACTGTGGAGTTGTTCTGAGAAATAAGAAAAATAACCCATGTCGAGTACTAGTCTGCACAATGCCTAGCAGATACAAGACGCTCAACATGCGTCAGTTCACACTGGTGACACTAACAAATAGACCATGTTCTACACATCCCTGGAATCCCACAGCACAGAGGAGCTCAATACAAGTTTTGCAGAAGACAGTAGTTAGAATACTTCTAGCTGATCCTGGCAGTATGGTTTCAGTTTGTACTGCTAACAAGGAAGAATTGTGAGTTCTCAAAGAAGCTTGTACTGACTCCCTTAAGCCCCTATAAAGCGTTCTCTCAGCCCTCTGGTAACCTCTTTTCCCCATACCAACCTACTCTGGCTGTATAAATATGATTTCCTACTTCTGCTTGGATTCCTAAGAGCAAAAATTATTCCATGTTTAACTCTGAAAACAATTAAATATTTGATGAACAAAATCCATTTATTAATTAGGCTTCATTTTTCATTATCCACTAATATACTATCCTCTTACAACCAAAGAACACAGATTATTAAGGCAGAATAATACGGTTCTCATTAATGTTTTTCTTAAATACATGAAAACATGCTACCTCTGGGGTTTTTGTTTTAAAACTTAAATTGCAACTCTCCATGTCACATACCAACAATGCCATTATATTTCCCTTTCCTTTTTTTAAAAAAGATTTATTTTTATTTATTTGTTTGAGAGAGAGAGAGAGAGAGAGAGTGAGAGCACAAGCCGGGCGGAGAGGCAGAGAGAGAGAGAGAAGCAGACTTCCCACAGAACAGGGAGCTACGTAGGACTACATGGGACTTGATCCCAGGTCCCTGGGATCACGACCTGAGCCAAAGCAGACACTTGACTGACTGAGCCACCCAGGAGCCCCTATATTCGCCTTTTCATTCCAACTTTCTCTAAAAGAAAATAAATAAAAGCACAAGTCCACAAAATTATAAGACATCTGTACATGAGAGAATGCCCTCAGATGTTATTTATTACACAGCCATGTGAATCACTTATGAGATTTAACACAGGGTTGTACTGTCCAATATGGTAGCCAGGAGCCACACATGGCTATTAAAATTAATCAAAATTAAGTAAAATTAAAAATTCAGTTCCTCAGTCTACACTAGCCACATTTCAAGTACTTAGCAGTCACAAGTGGCCAGTAGCTACTATATTGGACAGAGTAGATACTGAACGTTTCCAACATCAAAGTACTATTAGACAGCACTGATCCAGATTAAATGTACATAAATAAAAATATTAAGAACCCCATTTCATCAATAACCTACCTCCTTCTAATCAACTCTAATAGCTCCGAGTACAAGAATATGCATAAACATGACCCCAGTAGCGTTATCCTTGACTCTCGCAAAGATAAGAGATCACAATTCTTCTTAGAAAAGATAGAGTGAGAAAGTCCCATAGCAATCTAAGGCTTTATTCCTCTACTCTTTCAGCAATTTATACAACTTGACCTGAGGAGAAAAGAGCAAGAAAGCATTTTTCTCCACTATACCCTTTTTCCAACAGAGTCACATCTGCCAGGTTTCAGACTCACAGTTTCCATTATCCTGCAGCATCAGGACTCCTTTGTAAAGTCCGCTTGCCACACTGATTTCCTCAGACTGATTTCCTCAATGTATTATGCTATCACTCTAAAATCAGGGCCTAGAGTCTCTTGGCAGGTAGGCTATATATAATGACAGTCTGGATAAAATCATAAATTTATCTGCTCTTGGAGGATTTTTCCAATCCTATGCAATTGCTGTGTGGGTATGTGGGAGGCTGCACATTTTTCTTCATAATAAAAACAAAATCCCAATTTCTGCAAAGTTGGTAAGTTACCTCTGCATTTGTAACACAATATGACAGGCAGAGCTCTGTTTTTCTACAAAACTAGGGCTTCTAGGAGCATATGTTTTCAATCACTTATATCTCAATAATAATTGAAATATCTCAAAGCATTCCCTGAGCACTTTGCTAGTTTTATCTGCCACTTGTGTTGACTATCACAGGCTGCTCATATACAGGAAGAGAAGCAGAATAGGGAAGAACTCATGACTCTGGGTGGGGATATTTTTTAAAAATTCCTCTCTAAAATTTGAACCCCATAAACATCTTTCCATAATTCAATACTATGGTACCAGCTTTAAAATGATAACCCCAAGGCGCCTGGATGGCTGAGTGGGTTAAAGCCTCTGCCTTCGGCTCAGATCATGATCTCAGGGTCCTGGGATCGAGCCCCGCATCCCGCATCCCGCATCCCGCATCCCGCATCCCGCATCCCGCATCCCGCATCCCGCATCCCGCATCCCGCATCCCGCATCCATCGGGCTCTCTGCTCAGCAGGGAGCCTGCTTCCTCCTCTCCCTAGGCCTGCCTCTCTGCCTTCTTGTGATCTCTCTCTGTCAAAGAAATAAAGTATTTAAAAAATAATAATAATAAATAAATAAAATGATAACCCAGGGGAGATGGGTTTTCTGAGTGATTTGTGGGGAAGGGAATGTTCTAACATGGGTACACATGGCAAGGGATTTGATGTTTTGGAAGAATGGCCGTCACATGATCCCAATAGAGTTTTCAGAGATTCTGGGGGAAGTGAGGAAGACCAGATGAACTTGTTCAGTAATCATTCTAACGATTTGCTTATTTCATTAGAAGAAGGGAAAAAAAAAAACCCTAAGTATTTGGCAAGAGTTGCATTTCTCTGGAGCACTTTCTTTTACCCTGCAAGTCCCAAGCACGCATGATCTCTGAAGGATAAGGGCAGCTATCATCCCTGAAAAGAGGAAAAGATGTGCGCAACTACTCCTTTCCACTGAAAAAGCAGCTTCTGAATCTGAGAAAGCAAGCAAAAGTAGGGTGGTAGTCTGTAAAGCAAATTCTCCCCAGGGAATTCTGACTTGAATGCAAAGTATTCCATAGAAAATGTTTCCAGAAGGACTTTGACAACAGGAAGGAGCAATCCAAAAACAAGGACATAAAGTCATATAGACTGAGGGTAAAGCAGGGAAGTAAGGACAATGATGGAAAAGTCTGTTTAAAAAAAAAAAAAAAAACTTAGTTCTTGAGGCATCTTGAGAATCAGAATCGAAGGCTTCAAGGTAAAAAGGAAAAGAAGACTGTGAAATACAACATCTATACTTAAATATGTCCTTGAGAGAAAAGAAAGCACTTAGCTAGGATTTAAATTAAAAAAAAAAAAGGAAAGGAAAGCATTACACCACCTTAGTTCCCCACTGGGTTGTGAAAAACCTTACTAATTTAGAAGTGAGAGAACACCATTTCATTGTTCCCATCTAGCTCAGATTAGGAACTGCAAATACTATAACCTAGGGGGAAAAAAAGGTAAATAAAAAAGAGAAAACTGCTTCCCACTAACATGGGTCAATTCTGCAGGAATACGTGTCAAGAAAACATTACGATATGTATTCTCCAGATTTTAATTACAGGTTAAATTTTCCAATAGCTCAATCAGCTAAACGGAGGGAGGGCAAGAAAAAGAAAGTACAAAAGCATGTAAAATAAAATAGAGAATGAGGGGCACCTAGGTGGCTCAGTTAAGCATCTGCCTTCGGCTTAGGAAGTGATCTCAGAGTCCAGGCATCAAGTCCCACATCTAGCCCCTCATCACATGGTGAGCAAGCAGCTTGCTTCTCCCTCTCCCTCTGCTTGTGAGCACTCGCTCTCTCTCTCTCTTTCTCTCTCTTTCTTCAAATAAAATCTTTTAAAAAAGAAAGAGAAAGAGAATGGAAATTTGAAAATTCATCATAAAAAAACCATAAGCACCAAGAGATAAAAATGCTAAGAATGGGAAAGGGAGGTCCTTATTAGCAAACTTCCTGGGCTTTTAAAACTATGTGTCTTTTCTAGCTTAAGAAAAAGCTAACAGAAACAATCTAGAAAGAAAAATAAATGGTGGGTGGGGAAGGATGCACCAAGAAGAGATGTGAAACCAACAATATACTACACTCCCACAATGGTCTAAGCACTTCCAAACCAAATCAGATATAAACTATATATAAATTATATAGTTCACATACTAAATTGTTTATAGTAACCAGGAAGTCTTTTTAAATTTTTTTTTTTAGGTGCTTTGAAAATGAGGTTTTGGCAGCCACATTTTACCTTTTAAGATGGTGATTACCTTTTAAGATAGTTGATTCTTTAGCTCAGTTCAGCTTTAATTTTTATAGCAAATATTTGACTTTAGAACATCTAACAGTATGCCAAAGTACAAATATTTGCTTAGCTTAATCATTCTCTATATATTATTCTACTTCTCCTGTAAATAAGAAATGTGAAAGGAAATCTAAAATCACTAATGCCTAAATTTGGCTGCAGTTTAAATTGTACTAATAAACAAAACCTGAGAATGGGTAGCACTTCAAGTTTCACATCACAAGCCTTTTATTAAATCAAGAAGACAAAATGGAATCTCTCTCTCTACAAATCAGAACAAAAAGAAATCACCTGAAGATGCTCATATAAACACCACCGATTTTCACAGATCTCAGTCAAAATAAAGAAATACAGTCTGTACTTGGAATTTTAACGGTAGCCTTAAGGAAGCAGGTCAGGAGTGGGAAGAGAAACTGAAACTGAGTATTTTATATCCTAACATTCATATTGAGAGATGTAGACAAATACAGTAAATCAGGGTAGTTCTAGGTTTGAGAAGTAGGCCCTTAAGTACAATAAACTCCATTACAAAAGTATTTTTGTATACGCTACTCTTATTCAGCATAATCACGCAAAGCCCTAATGAGACTGGAGGCTTATTTTGATCACAAGACTCATTTACTCTGAATCCTCCCCCACTTTGGCTAAGTGACAAAGATTTTGCCTTCCTCATCCCCAGGCTGTCCTTTGTTCTGTAGCTCTGTCATATCATGAGATTAAGTCTGTTTACTCATGTGTGAAATGGGGACTTGTTCCTTTCCTTATACTACAGGCTATCTCTAACAAAGTCAGGCTCTATAGTCTTCATAATTTCATGACTAATAATCGCAAGTAAATTATTTCACTTCCTTTATAACATTTATGGAGTATGATAACAACAAATTCTTAACATTTCAACATAACCTTGCATGCTTCTTAAACTACACAACTAGTTTCTGTTCTGAGACACTGAGAAAATTTTATGTAGTTTCTTGGGCTTTCTTGTTGTTGAAGTCAAACTTTCCTATGTGCATTTCTGTTGTACTGACCTTGGTAATCTGTACTATTAAATATGAGTCACCACAGACTTTCTCAAAATGACTGTGACTGCATCTTGTTTTATGAGTATATTTCCTGATTTCTTTGAGATCACAATGTTTACTGTGTATTGACAATAAGCCCATGCACAGATGATAAAAATTAATATTATCTACAAAACAAAGATAACATTACAGTGACTAATATCTCTATATCCAGGAACACGAAGCCTATAATGATTACTTAAGAAAACTGCTGGCACTAGTAAGAGAAGCTAAAATAAAAATTATAGAGGCAGTAATGATGTACATTTCACAAGTACTCCAGCCTCAATCAGGTTTTTTAACCAAACCTTTATTAGAAATGACAAGCGATTCTTTCACACACCTAAACTCAATCCAAAGAATCTAAGTCTCAGAAAGATCACAGATTCAGGGTATCTGGGTGGCACAGTCAGTTAAGTATCCAATCCCTGATTTCGACTCAGCTCATGATCTCAGAGTTGTTAAGATCAAGCCCCACATCGGACTCAGCTCAGAGTCTGCTCAAGATTTTCTCTCTCTCTCAAATAATATAATATAATATAATATAATATAATATAATATAATATAATATAATATAATATAATATAATATAATATAATATAATATAAAATAAATCACATGTTCAAAAGTGGAAGATAAAACTACTCAATGCTAAAAAAAAAACTACTCAATGCTATGGTATGGTAGAATGAGCACTGGAGAAGCCCAAAGATACCAATCAGAAATTAGGCTCTAATATTTACCAACTCTGTGCCTCACTTTCTTCACCTTAAAAAAGTGGGGGGTGACATGCCAGTCAGTTAAGTACGGGACTCTTGATTTTGGCTCAGGTCATAATCTCAGGGTTGTGAGATCAAGCCCCACATCAGGTTACATGCTGGGCATGAAGCCTGCTTAAGATTCTCTCTCTCCCTCTCCCTCTGCCCTCCTCCCTCCCTTGCAGCCCCCTCTCCCCCCCACACACAAAAAAGATGAATGGGACTCTAAAGCTCTATTAGAATGATTCATCAAACTTCAACTGAATAATTTTGTGTAACAAATATTACAAATTATCAATATTTTAGGTGCAAATATCTGCAGGATTGGGAACACCAGAGCTTGTACATCCAAGTAGAAAGATGATGGGGCATCCCCTCACTGCTTCACAGCCACCTTTCAGGTGTTCACAACTCAACACCAGACATATGTACCTCTCTGCTCCCTTGTTTTTCTCTTTCATCCCATTTCTCCCTCCAGACTTGTTCTTCACTCTTCCCCTCATTCTCTGCTTGAAAGTGGCACCGAAGGGCACTACTTAGAGCTAATGATTCTACCTAAGGACTAGAGAAACTAAACTGATGAACTCTCCTAAAGAGAAAATAGGAACTCTCCTAAAGAGAGAAAGGAGACCTTTCTACAAGCCTTTGGTGACGCTCGGAAACTTGACAACCTGTCTGCTATAGATCACCTAGGGGAAAATCATCCCCCAGAATTACTGGTGTTGCTTTTGAAAAGAAAACCAATAAAGGTATAAAACAAAAAATATTCACTTGTCGCAGAAAATTTAAAAATGCATTCACCTCTCTTAGTTTAAAAAAAAAAAAATCACAACTACAACTCCATGGGGCTATTAAACCTAATCTTAATTTTAAAAAATTAAAATCAAACAAGTTTACTCCATAAGCCCTCTTTCAAAGCTAGGTTAACAATACTGTTTAACATGTTTAAAATGCTGGGTTTTTAGTTTTGTACAGTTGGCTTTAAAGGATCGTAGTAATAAGAGATACTAAATAAAATTTCTATTAGAGTCAGTCATGCTAAAAGATGACTTAAATTTTTCATGGTTCAAAGATGCCAAAAGCCCTCATTTTAAAGCATACTTCAGTGATCAAATACATTTTCAATGAATCAATCTACCAAATAATACATTAGCCATATTAAAAACTTCATCCTCTTTTAAGTATAGACAAGTCTGCTAGAAAACCCACTATCATCATCTAGCCAGTGTCATTAAATAAAGAATCACTTCTCATTAAAAAAATATCTGGGGGGGAAGGGGGAGAGATCCTGAGCATAAACAAAAAGCCCTTCCTACCTTTTATATGATGGAATTAATGCTAAAACACACAAGCTTATGAAATCATGTCAAATAAGTATATTAGCACTGTCAAACTCATAGCAAAAAAGAAAACAAAAAAACCCAACATATTTCAACTAGACATTTAAAAACAAACAAGAATGGGGCGCCTGGGTGGCTCAGTTGGTTGAGCGACTGCCTTTGGCTCAGGTCATGATCCTGGAGTCCCGGGATCGAGTCCCATATCGGACTCCCGGCTCTGCGGGAAGTCTGCTTCTCCCTCTGACCTTCTCCCCTCTCATTCTCAGTCTCTGTCTCTAATAAATAAAATAAAAAAAAAAAAAAAACAAGAATGGTCAATTAAGCAATAATCAAGTTCAAAAGTAGTTGGCTAAATATTCTTGTGGCTCCTACAGAAGACAACCACGATCAAGCACAATCTTAACGCCTTCCAGTCCCATCTCCCCATAATGACAAGATCCACACATCAGCACCATCCTGGCTCCTGCAAGTTGGTCATCGTCAGAAGGTAACTACCAAAAGTGGATTAGAAACTCCTTACTAGACCAGATATGTAGAGCTAACCTCTGAGCTCCAGTACATAATTCACAAGCGCCTTCAATTTAAACAGTTTTCAAATAAAGTCCATTTCTTTTAACCAAACCTCTTCTGGTTCCAACTGATAAATTAAAGAACTACAAATTCACTTACTAGCTTCTGAGTAAATTTTTACCTATTGTTTCTATTGCTCTGAAAACCAGAATAAATTTCCCATCTTTTTTTTTTTCAAATGAGTATTACAGAAGTTAAAGGACACTGAAGTTAATTGTAAGAGTACCTGAACGCTACATGTCAGTATGCAAGATAATATTTTAATCTTAGAAGAGAAGACGTAAGAAGAGGAAAAGGGGTAAAAGCTAAATGATCAAGCCAGATCTCCTATAAGAGCTTAAAAAAAAAGTTTCTTTTTTCTACATGCTATTTGCCCACAATTTGTCTAAATTAATGTAGTATTTTATAATCTGTTTTCAGTTAAATTCATCGACCAAGAACCTGGAAATGGTTTATTTACCAAGAGAATATTAATTTAAACAAGTAGGGCACCCGGGTGGCTCAGTCGTTGAGCGTCTGGCCTTTGGCTCGGGTCATGATCCCGGGGTGCTGGGATCGAGCCCCGCATCGGGCTCCCTGCTCCTCGGGAAGCCTGCTTCTCCCTCTCTCCCTCCTCCGGCGTGTGTATCCTCTCTCACTGTGTCTCTCTTTGTCAAATAAATAAATAAAATCTTTAAAAAAAAAATTTAAACAAGTAAAATTAATCCTAGCACTGTCACTAAACCAAGCTTTTGCTTCCTTGTGTTTTAGTATTAGATGCTGAAATCAATTTTTTTTTAAAGCAGAAACTGAACTCTCCCTGGCCCCTTTATTTTAAAACTCAACCCCCAGTAGACCAAACTGAGGTTCTCTTGAGAAACTGAAAAACTGAAATGAGATTAAATGTTGTCATTTTTAAAGCCACATTATTGAAAAAGTCCAGTGAAATGATCTTACCTCTCAAAACAATTCTCTAATACACCCCTTACACAAAGAAGAAATACATATTTATAGATATGACCAATTGCTTCTCGGCCTTTTGGCTAAGATCAAGTGTAGATATGACCAAAACCAACCTACTGAGGACCTTCTCTAAGGTCAAGGCATCTACTGAAATCAACTGCACTCAAAGTATAAGCTTTCTCTCACTCCTCCTCTTCTTCTACATATTCAATCACATTTGTTCTATAAAAATCTCTCTCCCATGGCCCACTGTTGCCATTTCTTTCTCATCCATTCCAACAAGTCTGGAGATTGTGATGTAGAAGAAATAGCATTATTCATGGAAATTAAATTAGGTATTGAGGGGCAGGGAGTAGAACAACTTGACCTCTCAGCTATTTTCTCCTCTGCTAAATGGGAATTAAGGTTCTACCTCAAAAGCTTGTGCTGAGGATGAAGTTTAAAGTATTTTAATGTTACAAAAAGGAAAGATCATATTATTAGATTTATAAACTAAGGACTGTATCTCTCTCTTCATAGTTCATCACAGACCTACCATATATGACTATTAAAAACAGATCCTACAGTTAACTATTCTTTTGATGAATAAAAGAAACTCAGTTAAAAAGTAAAAGCTTCAGACAAATTCCTCTATCTTTCCGCCTCTACCAAATACTAACAAACTTTTTCACTGATCAGTTGGGTTGTCTTGGCACAGTGTGATCACAATCTCATTGCCTTTATATTACTACTGGCACTAAATGAATTTAAACAAGCTCATTTTGCTGGTTTCCTGGTTCCAAAAAAGAGAAAAATTATTGCAAGTTCCTCTGATCTCTATTATCATCTAGGGAAATATAATATTAAAGTGTGTGTGTGTGTGTGTGTATGTGTGTGTGTGTGTGTGTGTGTGTGTAAAATAAATCACTAGTAAGTCCAAGCATTGTCCTGTTAAACTAATAACATAATCTACAAGGATAAATTCTTTAAAAGAATTTCATGGGCAAGAAATCTAATAATTTACTGGTACCTAGTAAATGTAACTGCCAACTTATACTCAAATTTCAAGAAAGCTACTCAGCATTTATGATGCTGTGAGACCTAATCAGCCTTTAGGGAGGAGATGCCACTAACTTCATGTGTCACTAAAACCCTATATTTTAAGTTTGGATCTTAAGACGGCTGATTTGATCCTCCCCGAAAAGAACTTGAGTACTCATTTCCTGATTCAACAGTCTATCCACTACACTTAGAAAGGCTTTCTAAAAAAGTATTTTCTATTTGCTAAGTACATGGCAATTAAAATATTTTCTGATCAAAGTTACCATAACAAATATCTGTACTTCCTTACTTTGAAAGCTAACCCCATATTTCCAAGTATCAAACAACAAGCTACTAATGGTTGTAGCGAATCCATAATTTAAAGGTTATTAAAAACAATTAAATAATAGACATTGACTTCTTTTCATTGGTAGAGTACTATTTAGAATTTTTTTCAATTTTCAAAAATGTAACTGCTTTCAAGGTGCCAGATGAAACTAAATGATCTAAGATTGCTCTAGTCTACCTCCAGCACTCCGGGTGGCACAATTTTTACGCCAAATTAAAATTTCGACAAGTAAAATCCTACTAGATGAAAGAAGTCAATAAGTAAAAACCCCACAACTATGTGTGGTATAGTGGGAAACATCAGAAGTTCCATCTGAACATGTTAAGTTTTAGATGCTTATAAGATATCCAAGTGGAGGGGCGCCTGGGTGGCTCAGTGGGTTAAAGCCTCTGCCTTCGGCTCAGGTCATGATCTCAGGGTCCTGGGATCGAGCCCCACATTGGGCTCTCTGCTCATTGGGAAGCCTGCTTCCCCCTCTCTCTCTGTCTGCCTCTCTACCTACTTGTACTCTCTCTCTCTGTCAAATAAGTAAGTGGAATCTTTTTAAAAAATTAAAAAAAAAAAAAGATACCCAAGTGGAAATGTGAAGTAGGCAGCTGAGTAGGTCTGAATTAGCAACAAAATTTTTAGCTATATTCATTTATATCATTTTTTTAAGATTTTATTTATTTGCCAGAGAGCAAGAGAGCAGGAGAGAGAGACAGAGACAGAGACAGAGACAGAGACAGAGACAGAGAGAGAGAGAGAGAGAGAGAGAGCAAGCACACACATAAGCAAGGGGAGCAGCAGGCCGAGGGAGAAGCAGACTTCCTGTTGAGCAGGGAGCCTGATGTAGGACTTGATCCCAGGACCCTGGGATCATGATCTGAGCCAAAGGCAGACCCTTAACTGACTGAACCACCCAGGTGCCCAAACTGAGATCACTCTTAAAAGTCCTAAGTCCTCGGGTGCATGCAGAGATTCAACAAATTATTTATCAGACGTCTATTACAATACTTCCATTTACTGTTCTACATGGAGATATATCAATGAACTACAGATTTGAAAAATCTCTGCCCTTCAGGACTTTACATTCTAGTGGGAGGAACAAGACAATAAGCAACGAAAGTAAATGCATTAATGTTATGTGACAATATGACACTCTAAGGAAAAAACAGAGCAGGGTAAGGGGAATTGCTAGCAGAGACCAAGGGTCAATATAGGCCTCCCTGAGACTTAAGAGTAGGATCACAAAGAAATCTGGGAAAATATATACCAGGCACAGGAAAACAGGCAGTGCAAAGGACTTAGTAATCTTCATCAGGGTAGTCTCACTGGCACGATGGGCGATGGACCTGAAAGAGCAGAAGAGAACTGGAGACGTTAAGTACAGAAAATTCTTGTTGAGATGTGCTACAAAGAGGAGCAGAGAAGTAAGCAAAAGCTGTCAGGGAAAGTGGGGCCAAAAAAGGGGGATTGGGGTTTTTGTTTTAAGACAGGAGAAAAGCAGCACAGGACTATGTTCTTGGGGATGATCCAGTAGAGCCTGAAACGTGAATGACGTGAGAGGGCAGAGGGTGGCATCTCGGGAGCGGTGGGATGGGCTGGACCAGCCTGGCCCTTGGAGAGTTTGAAAACAGCTGCTCTGTCTACACGCCACCAGGAAGGCCGACGGAGTCTATGCTGCAGGGTAGGTCAATGTGAGGTGGGCATGTCTACAAAAGTTCTTCCGACAGCACTGACTTTTCTCACTGAAGCACGAAGCCCAGCGTGAAGAGGAGAGGAAGTAAACAAGGAGAAAGTACGAGTCATCTAGGAACCTGGGTGAATGAACTAGGAAAATAAAGTATGATTGCCCAGCAGCCTCAGGGCCCACTTGAATTTTATGAACCATCTGGGAATCAACACCAAGAAGTTTCCCTAATCTGAGACATAAGGGCTAGCTGCCTTCCTATTAACAAATGAAAAATTCTCTAACACAAACTACTTGAAATGGCAAGTGTCTAACATATTTTGAGTGCACCAAATGTAAAACAATGCTCTGGGAAAGTTGCAGTTTCTCCAAATAATACGCTGAAAGAGACTACATATCCCACTTTCACACCATATTTCATAACTGCTTTATCATACTGTAAAGGAGTCATCAGTCACCAAAGGATTTAATTCCCTAGGCTGAAGCTAACTTCCCGTCAGACCACTATAAATAAAAGCTGGGTTTGAACGCCTTCAGTCAATTATATATCATAATAGTAAAGCATATAGTTAACTTATATTCTTACTCATAAAAGTACAAATTTACACATAAAAGATTATCTAAGATCACCAGGAAACTGCCAAATAAAAATCTATTCCTAATTATATTGTGGTGATGGTTACACAACTCTGAATAAACCAAAATCCACTGATTTGTACACTTTTTCAATGGGTGAATTGTGTTATTTTACTATAAAAATTTATTTTGGAATTTTATCTCAATCAAGTTTTTTAAAATGTATCCCAAGGTTTGAATCTCAATGGAATCATTTTTATCATCAGGAAACAAAAAAATTGATTTTGTTTTTTAGTTTCTCTGTTAAAATTTAATGGAAAATGAAGCAAATACAGTATGTTTGACAGCTCATAAATATTAACTTTGTAGGGATCCAGAATTCTTTCAGAATGAAGGGCAGAGTTTGAGTTGGGGTTCTGGGTTGGGGTTTTTTTTGTTGTTGTTGTTGTTGTTTTATTTTTCTCCTTTTTGACTACTGAGAGTTTATAGCTTTTTTAAGATTTTATTTATTTGACAGAGAGAGATCACAAGTAGGCAGAGAGGCAGGCACAGAGAGAGGGGGAAGCAGGCTCCCTGCTGAGCAGAGAGCCTGATGCCATCCCAGGACCCTGAGATCATGACCTGAGCCGAAGGCAGAGGCTATAACCCACTGAGCCACCCAGGTGCCCGAGTTTGTAGCTTCTAACAGTGATGTTTTATCCCTTTGATCAAGACATACTCAAATCACATTAACTAAAATGAACACAAGCAATCTTTTGACTGGATAGCTCCAAAGAACACCTACATTCTTTTTTTTTTTATATATAGATTTTTATTTATTTACTAGAGAGAGAGAGAGAGAGACTGAGAATGAGAAGGGAGAAGGTGAGAGGGAGAAGCAGACTTCCCGCAGAGCCGGGAGTCCGATATGGGACTCGATCCCGGGACTCCGGGATCATGACCCGAGCCGAAGGCAGTTGCTCAACCAACTGAGCCACCCAGGCGCCCAGAACACCTACATTCTACAGCAAGACTAAATGCAAACCAATACCTGGACCAAAGCAAAAGAATAAAATGTCTTAAGTACTATTTCAAGTACTATCACATTTCTTAGAGTTATGATACTTCACAGAAATGTTATACTTCAAATATAACCAGCAGGCCAAAGAATTCATAACTTCTATTTTTCTCCCTAAGAAAGGAAAGATAAATTCAACGATTTCACCACAGATGTTTAGTTACCATATCAAAATGTAAAAAGTGGGCGTTACCCCTCTCTACTTTGAAAAACAAAGGCTAAAAATAAAGGTTATGCTCTTTCTAAGGCAAAGGATTAGAAGACTGAACTGCCACTATTAGAGTGGTCATGGAAGGAACGATGGATAGAGAAGAAAAAATAGCTACTAAGACACTTAGCCACCTCCAAAATGGACACTGTGAATGCAGGTAACTCAATTAACTTTTCTAGACTTGGCTCTCCCATTTCATAACCTGAGAGGCCAGCATCTGCTCAGTCTCCTTCACAAGGTAGCTGTGAAGACCAAACCAGAGGTCAGGGAAGGCTGTTCTGTAGGCAAAAAGCCTTCTGCAAACAGAAGCGTAATCCCCACTTCACTACGGAAAAGCTCAGTAGCTGTGATAAGCTACTGATCACCTTTTAATCTGCATGTATGAAATTTACTCTGTATCAGTCTGCTCAGGCTGCTATTACAGAATACCACAGACTGAGTGCCTTTAACAGCAGAAATTTATTTCCCACAGTTCCGGGGGCCAGACAGTCCAAAATCAGGGTGTCATCCTATTCCATTCCCCGCCTTTTCACTGTGTCCTCACGTGAGGGAGTGGGGGTGGGGCAGTGAGCGCTCTGCTCCCTTTCTCTCTCATTGCAGGGTGCCATCCTCTGAACCTAATTACCTTCCAAAGGCCTTACCTCCAAATAACAAAACACTGGCAGTTAGAGCTTCAATATAAGAAGGGAGACTACAATTCAGTCCACTGCACTCTCCTATGTAATTTTTTAAATGACTGTCACCAGGCAGAAATTAAACCTTTGTATAAAACATGAACAGGGGGCAGGGAAGATTTAAAGGCTAGCTTACTTTTAAATGGGCTTAATTAAGGAAGCTTACTGAGATTCGCACGATATAAAATTTACAATAGATGAGGGAAGTGAGATGATAACAGGGCTAAGATTTATTCGGCATTCCCCTGTACAACACACTGCCCTAAGAGCTTTCACTTTACCCTTACAGCCACACAGAGTAGGAACCACTTCTAGGAGAGGACTCTGAGCATATGGGGGTGAAAGAGGTGTCCTCAGGTCACATGGCAAGTCTCACAGGTACTACAGGCGACAGAACCTGTACTCTATGCCTCCTACATTGCTTTTCTTTTCCTTGAGACATAGGAAAATCGCAAGGGGTTGTGGAGAGGTTGTGGAGAGATGAAACCATGTATAAGGTGTTCAGGTTCACTTTAGATCTTCCTTAGATGGGGCCAAAATTTTATAAGCAAACAGCTCAAAGGAAACTTGGTCAGTCACAGGATTCTAAATCTGTAAGTTAGAAACAAACCACATTGCTCACAGGGGTCAGTTCTTTCTGTACTAAAAGCTGAGAAAATTTTTTCCTCTTGGTTCTCATAAAGACAGTGTGCCATGGCGAACAGCAGCCTCGTAAACCTCTGGATGAACCATTCACGACAGGGATGGCATTCAGGAGTTCCCTTAACTACTCATAACTGTGTTGTGGATATGTAGCCAAAGGATCACAAACTCTGCTCTGGGGGGTAAAAATCATTTAACATGTTTAATATATATATATATGGGGTACTTGGGTGGCTCAGTCAGATAAGTGGCTGGCTCTTGGTTTCTCCTCAGATCATGATCTCAGGGTCCTGAGCTAGAGCCCACAAGCCACCCTCCCCGCACACTCAGCAGGGAGTCTACCTGAGAATTCTCTCTCCCCCGCCTCAGATAAATAAATCTTTAAAAAATAAATAAATAGCGGCGCCTGGGTGGCTCAGTGGGTTAAAGGCTCTGCCTTCGGCTCAGGTCATGATCTCAGGGTCCTGGGATCGAGCCCCGCATCGGGCTCTCTGCTGAGCAGGGAGCCTGCTTCCTCTTCTCTCTCTGCCTGCCTCTCTGCCTACTTGTGATCTCTCTCTCTGTGTCAAATAAATAAATAAAATCTTTAAAAATAAATAAACAAACAAACAAACAAACGTTCCACTACTGAATATTTCCCCTATCTTTTTTTTTTTTTTTTTTAAGATCTTATTTATTCGTTTGACAGAGAGAGAGAGCGCGCACATGCAGGGGGAGCGGCAGGCAGAGGCAGAGGGAAAAGCAGGCTTCCTGTCGAGCAGGGAACCCAACACAGGACCCCGGGATCACAACCTGAGCCGAAGGCAGCCGCTTAAACGACTGAGCCACCCAGGCACCCTCTTTCCCCTTATTCATCCAATGTGAGAATTATGCTCTGTGTAAGGAGTACAGCCTATGAAAGAAGAGATTGCCTAAGCAGATGATCAAAGAATTGGGGGAAGATAAAAAGGGGAGGGGTGAATGAAAACAAAGCAAAGAATATATGCACAGGTAAAAACTCGTTGGCCTAAGTTTCCTAATTATTAAAATATTCACACACAAAAGACAAAGACAAAAGAATGAAATATCTAAAACCAAAACTAGAAATTAATTGTTCAAAAGGTTCAAACTAGATAAATGTTTTTCTATTAAGTTTTACTCAATTAATAAATAAATATGCGTGTCTTTCTTACCACCTCTCACATATTTAAAATTCCTAAATTCAAATAATTTTGTTTTACATTTAATTTATGCATTACTAACCAAATAAACGTATGGCTCCCCCCAAAAAATTAAGATTTAGTAATTTACGTCCTTCCAAAAGGACATTTATTACATCTCTGTAAGAGAAAAAAACCTTTGTATTGGGGAGTAGATCTGAGTATTGAAGGGTTTTTTTGTTGTTGTTGTCGTGTTTGTTGGTAATACCGAAAAATACAGAAAGTTCTTTGTTATATATGTGTAAGACATCAATTCAATATATTTAACACTTTGAAGACATTTTAAAAAATAAAAGGATAGTACAACAAAAATATTTTTTAATGATAATCAAGAACCATTCTCCAATCTTGCTCCTAAAAGACCATATTAAGAAAAAGCTGGTTATTTATCTGCTTCTGTATATAAGCACTCTGGTTGTTTGTGCAACACATGAGCTGGCCCAAATAAGAAATCCTGAAAGCAAGGCAAAAGGAAGTAAGTAATTTCAACTGGCATTTACTAAAGGCATACAAGTGAAGTCACTACTGCTGCTGAGGTTCAAAACCAGCAGAGACTTGAATATACCACTGTTTCCAACCAGCTATTTTTAAGTTATTAGTAGATAATCTGGTGAGCTTGCAGTAAATACAGCTGTGAACACAGCAGTACAGACCATCTGGAGGCTTTTGACTTAAGCAATCTTTCAAATGCACAGTATATTCACTCTATTTTGTTCCTTCTCCTTCGAAGCTCAACAGTCAAAGCTCAACAGTTGCATATGAACTGACCCTTTCTTTAAAATCACAACTACAAAAGCTCATTCACTTTATGGAAAACAAGACAGGGGAAACAGACCTAATTGTTCATCTTTAGAACCAAGCGATTATTTCAAATCTTTGCTGGCGTAAATACTTTAATTTTGTAAAGAATCTCCCATACTTAAACTTATATTCTTTAAAAGCTCTTCACAGGTATCTTCTAACTAATCTTCTGAAATCAAAATGTTTTCTACTTTCTGAAGTGATTCACATCCATTATTTCATTTTATCCCAAAATCTGAATACGACTGTCCTATTAATCATCATAAAATCCTACCTACAGAATGCCATTACCATTAACCTCTTAAGGCACTGACCAGTTACTGCCATTAACCTGGAGCCTCTTCCCGCCACCTTCTGGTACTTCCTCTCACTGCCAAACTCAACATTTTCTCAGCAACCACAAAGTAGCTGATACTCATCACCGGCCTTCCTCCTCCCTCCGGGGATGTTCTGCTTACATCAAACTCTCAGGGGCCTCCACTGGCTCCTGAGGAAAGAAGAGGTACTTTTTCAAGTTGTTCTTCTGTTTCCTCCTTTTGCCAGCATTCTGGCGTTTCTTTTCCAATAACTATACGTACATGCATTGCCTCTGCGCTAACCTTCTACATGAGATTCGGTGCCCTTTGGTTAGCACTAACACATCTCAGAGCCATGTGGGCCACAGTTGTGTGAGAAAGGCCAGAGGAGGCCCTTTTACAAAGGTCACCTCTTGTAGGATGAGAGCTGGTCAAGTCAAGAAGAGGAGGTCAGGGTTTGGCTTGGGCTCCAGGCCTCCTCACTCACTAGCTGTGAGGCCTCTAAACCTCCGCTTCCTTAGGTATACCTAAGGGGTATTCAAACCTGAAAGGATTAAATAATGCATGCAAAGACAGAACAATACTAAGGAAATGAAGTTATGCATAATCCCATCATGTAAAGATTAGCACTATTAACGTTTGGTCTATTACTTTCTAACCTTTCTCCTTAGCCTCTGTGAGTACATGCAGGTGTGCTCCTAGTTTGACATCGCAATATATAAGCAGTTTGGCTTCTACGTTTTTTTCTACCGGGCTTTACGTTAGGACTTTTTAGAACATGATGATTCTTAACAGCTACGTTATATTTCCTTTTTATGGATGGGCATGAGTCAACATTCCCCTTCTACTGTTTGGAACTTAAAGTGACAAATCACAACTTTAATTTCTTTACTGTTCCATTTTCCTTTTTTTTTCTTTCCCAGAAAAAGTCTCTTTTGCCTTCTCTATTCTACCTGTGAGCTAATACATCATCTAGTTGTGTGAGACACATTTTATCAAAGAAGAAAAGAATGGTGGCTTTAAAGAGTGATGTTAAACTTCCCCTATTCAGCTTCTAAAAACCACTGGCATGCCCAGAAGTTCTATCGTTGCACAGCTCATCAGGCTCTCTTTAATTTGTATTGTTTTCTTCCATCAGAATATAAGTGCTCTAAGGACAGGGACGTCATCCTTTTTTGTATTTTAGCAATTAAAACAGTACCTAGAGCAGAATTAGTGCTCACTATATTAAATATTAGCTGTTATTATGTGCCAGGCACGTTGCTAAGAATTCTGCACAACCCCCTGAGGTAGACTGATCATTTTCCTCATGGTGACAAAGAGGCTAAGCAACATATTATAAATAGGTCTCACGGTCAGTATGCAGTGAAGCTAGGAAGAGAACTCAGGTAGCCTAGCTATTAACCACCAAACTGTACTTAATAAATTGATTAGTTATAGCAGCAGAGCTCCATATAAAGCATTAAACTCTGAGTATGATTATGCTGACTTTTTCTAATTAAACGTCAACATTATTAGGTTTTTTATTATAAATATATATCAACTATATCAAGGATTAAATAGATTTTTGGAGGGCAACTCTATGACCCTAATCACCATTAATATTCAGATTCAAAAAATATAGTCTCAAAAAAAAAAAAACTTATGAATGAACTTTTGAAATAACCTGTTCAGATCTAGGATACTTACTCCCCTTTATTTTCCCTTAGATTCAGCAGTTGCTGTTGCCAATCTAAATGTTTTGATTTCATTAGAGAAAACATTTTCTAGATAGGCTACACTGACATTATCATATTTTCTAGAAAATGCTGCACTTTCCTCATTCCAGGTTATTTGAGAAGGACCCATTTCTCCAAAGAGTTAAAAAATACTTCCCTCTATGCCAACCTCCTTTGCCCTATCCCAGCATTCCCCCCAACAGCACATCTCCTTGTTCTTCTATCAGTAACTGGGGCTTCAAAAAAGGCTCTATGTATAAGCAGATTTCAATCCATTTGCTTATGGCTTTTACTCTTTTTTAAGAAATGTAGAGGACAGCCTTAGAAGCCTCTGGCGGTGGCTATCTCCTCAAGACAGAGGCAGATAAGGAGACCAGATTACAGAGAAAAATGTGTCCTTCACACCGTAATCTATTTTACGACCCAAAAAGCCTGGCTTTGTCACAGTCCTATATTCAAATACTCAAAGCTACTCAATCTGAAATACCTGCCAATAACTTGGAGCCAAAAACCCATTTTAAAATGTAAAGGTGGCCACACATGTCCCTGAACAGACATTTCTCTAAACCCTTCCACTAGTCATCCGGTCCTTGGCCAAACTGCTGTTAGTCAATGGCTCTTTCAGTCCCCTTCGTTAGAGTGTAACTAGTGTAATGAGAGGTTAAGAGACAGGGAGAAACAGTTTAGCCATGTTCTCTGCATTGAGCTTAACATTTACTTCTGTTTTAAAAACTAATCCTAGAATAGCAAATAAAAACCAGATTTGTTTGGGGGTTTTTTAATACTGGCTTCCTATGTCATTATAAAATGGATGGTTCCACTGGCTACTCAGACTACACAATAGCAAGCAAAACCCTCTGACCTTGAAAAGCATAGTAAATGTAATACCTACCAATAAATTACATGGTTTACCAATTTCCTCAAAACCAAAAATAAATCTCTAACAAGCAAACTATTTCATGAGTAAACAAAAGCTTGTCTTGTTCTATCATTTGCTTAAAAGCAAGCATAGTGGCAGTGGGAGAGGGATT